>MU968493.1:2896715-3153748 GCA_034641835.2 Pinus albicaulis | reverse complement strand
ACAAAATTAACTTGACTCAAGGAAGGATGGCATACGGATTCTGTTAGGTCCCTATATTACTAGTATATCCCCTTATTGTTGTTATTGTAACCCCCTTATTGTTATTATTGTACCTTTGTAACCCCCATATTGTTATTATTGTGCCCTTAAATTATTATTGTTAGGTCGGCTAGGATTACATTGTGGCCCCATGGACTCTTATATATAGAAAGGAGGTTTTGTAATTTGAATCATCCAAGAATTGTTCATTCATGTAATGTATTGGAGGTTTCCCTCTCGAAGTGGCTTATTTCTAAGGCGTTGATATCTCTTTTCTTCTCTTTTTGGAGCTGGTTTCACAACATTTGGTATCAGAGCTTTGAGATTCTAGGGTTTCACTGCTCCAAACAAGTCAGTGTGGCATTTTCGCTATAAATTTTTTTCTACGAAGGTTAAGAATCTAAAAATTTTAGAGTGCGAAGCCAAAATCTTGAGGAACATCGTCAAAAAAATTTAGAGCTTGGTTCGCAATATTTTCAGAGATATGATCTGTGCAAGTTAGGTCATTTTTCAGGCTCCTGAATTTAACCTAAACAGGTCATCGTGGTATTTTCGTAATCATTTTTTTTCTACGAACTTTTAGAAGCTAAAATTTTTAGAGTGTGAAGCCACAATCCTCAGGAACATCTTCCAAAATTTTAAGATATTGGTTCGCGATATTTTCGGATATATGATCTGTGGAAGTTAGGGATTTTTTAGGCTTCTGAATTTCATCTCAAAGAGGTGATCATGGGAAAATATTCATAGCTCTCTCTCTGAGCATCGGATTGGAATGTTGTAAAAAGTGGCCGCAAGTGCACGGACTGCAGTTTTTGTTCTATAAATTTCAGAGCCAAAGGAGGAAACAGTGACACGTGGCAAGTCGTACAAGTTTGCTCTACCGAACCAGTCCAAAATTGGGTCATTGTGGGAGATTGGACATAAATTTGCCTTGAAGAATCCAAATCAGATCAGACCTATGGAATTTGAAAGAAGCTTCAGAGGACTACTACAGGGCTAAATTTCAGATATTTAGGATCCGCAATTACAGAGATAATTCAATTTCAATATCGAGCTCCTCAAAAGCAAGTAAAAGGTGTGTATTTTTTTTTTCCGAATTGCATAAGTCTTGTTTGAAGAATCAAGTTGAATTGATTCCAAGGGCATATTGTAGAATAAATATCAGTATTGGATTCTAAAATGGCCCCTAAAATAATTCAACACCCATTAAGCCTTTAGAAAACTCTACTATGACTCATGAAGACGAAGAATGGGAACATGACATATCAAAATTACAAGAGCAAGTGCAACAAATTTCACTCTTGCAAAGAGCAACAAAAAATGACATGGAAGTTTTGAAGAAAGGTGTGGAAACTAAGACGGATGGTTTGAAGAAAGGCGTGGAATCTAAGATGGATGGTTTGAAGAATGGCATGGAATCTAAGATAGATGGCATGGAAGCTGGCATGGAATCTAAAATGGAAAACATGAAGAATGATCTAAAAGCAGACATGGAAGGTTTGACAAAGTTGATACAAGAAATGTCTCCTAATGGTGAAAAGATAGTAGAGGAAACTCATGATGAGAACAAAATAAATGTTAATCGTGATTTCATAAACTCTAATGTTGGCGGGAAGAACCACCATATTCCAAAAATGGATATGAGGAAGTTTGATGGAAAGGATCCTGTAACATGGATACTATAGATGGAGCAATATTTTGATCTCCATAATGTACAAAACACACAAAAGGTACGCATTGCAACTTTACATTTAGAACAAAATACATTTGTATGGTATCGATGGCTTTGCTCCCGTAAAAAAATTGTCACTTGGTCAATTTTTACAAAGGAAATGATAGCACATTATGAGGATACAAAGAGCAACACCTTCTTTAGGCAATTGATAAATCTCAAACAAAAGGGTTTAGTGGGGGAGCACATTGAGGACTTCCAAAAATTGAATATAAGGGTAACTGATATTCCAGAGGAACACAAGATTGATCTCTTCATAGGTACTTTAAAGGATAACATCCAACATGAAGTTCGTGTTTTAGAACCTGATTCATTGGAGAAGGCATTCAGGTTGGCAAGAAAAATTGAATGTAAAATTATGGCGACAAGGAAGCCTACCACTCACTTCTATAAAGAGGGAAGTGTTGCTACTCCTAAATTTCCACAACCTACAAGGTTGACACCACAACAATTGGAAGAAAAAAGAGCAAAAGGGCTTTGCTACAGTTGTCATAGAAAATACACTAAAGGTCATAAGTGTGTTGAGAAGAAATTATTTTACATATATTGTGAAGAGGAAGAAGAAAATGAACAAGAAGAGGATATACACCAGGAACCAACCGAAGAATAGGAAGAAATGAGTCTAACCATATCGTGTAATGAATTGGTAGGAATTACCACTCCTCAAACTCTCAAGATAGAAGGACACATCAAGAAGAAAAAGGCAATAGTGTTGATTGATTTAGGTAGTACCCATAATTTTATTCATTGTAAGGTAGCCAAGGAATTGAATTGTTTCCTATACCCAGCACCAGAATGTCAAGTGATGGTTGCAAATGGAGGAACTATAAATTTCTCTGGAAAATGCCATAATATCAAGCTAACCATGGGGGAATATGTATTGAATAGTTCAATGCTTTCCATTCCTATGGGAGGTGCTGATGTTGTACTAGGAGTACAATGGTTACAATCTTTGGGGACGGTAGCTTTTAATTTTCAAGAAATTTTCTTGAAATTTTTTTCAGAAGGAAAGGAAGTCGAATTACGGGGTATTGCGAGGAAGCCAGGAAGGATAATAAGCTCTAATGTCATGACAAAGCTTCTAAAGAAAGAACAGCGAGGCGTAATTGCACAATTATGCTCACTAGAAGTTCCAACATCAAATTCATCTATTTCTGCAGATCTCCAACAAGTCTTGGACAATCATTCCAAGGTGTTTGAAACTCCCAAAGGACTCCCACCTATTCGTGATCATGATCATGCTATTCATTTGATCCAGGAAGTGTTCCTCCAAACATCAGGCCTTATAGATATCCTTACTTCCAAAAGAGCGAAATTGAACGTATGATTGCAGAAATGTTAGAGGCGGGTATAATTCAACCTAGTCAAAGTTCTTTCTCTGATCCTGTAGTATTGGTACACAAGAAGGATGGATCATGGCGAATGTGTCTGGATTACAGGGAGCTCAATAAGCTCACCATAAAGATAAATTTCCCATTCCTGTGATTGATGAATTATTGGATGAATTACATGGAGCAATTTATTTTACCAAGTTGGATCTTCGTTCAGGATATCATCAAATTAGAATGAAGACTGAAGATATTCCAAAAATAGCATTTCAAACTCATGAGGGTCATTATGAATTTTGGTCATGCCTTTTGGCCTTACCAATGCACCTTCTACATTTCAAGGGTTGATGAATTCCATTTTCAAACCCTTCCTTAGAAAATTTGTGCTAGTATTTTTTGATGATATACTAATCTAAAGCAAGTCTTGGAAGGATCATGTTCAACATGTTGACAGGGTGCTCAAACTATTGCAGGAGAAACAATTATATGCAAAAACATCCAAATGTTTCTTTGGAGTACAAGAGGTGGAATATCTAGGTCATATTATATCTCACGAGGGTGTTAAAGTAGACCCTAACAAAATTGAAGCCATTAAGGAATGGAAAGTCCCCACGACCATAAAGCAGTTGTGAGGATTTCTCGGGTTAACAGGGTATTATCGCAAGTTTGTTAAGAATTATGGGAGAATAGCAGCACCTCTAACAACATTATTGAAGAAAGATGGATTTTCATGGACTCCTGAAGCAACTAAGGCCTTTGAACATCTTAAAGAGGCAATGTGCCTAGCACCGGTCTTAGCTACGCCAGACTTCACAAAACCTTTATTGTGGAATGTGATGCCTCAGGAAATGGAATTGGTGCAGTTTTAATGCAGGAAGGAAGACCCATTGCTTTTGAAAGTCGTCCAATCAAAGGAAATTATTTACAGAAACCTATTTATGAGAAGGAAATGTTAGCAATACTGCATGCACTAAAGAAATGGATAACTTACCTAATGGGAAGACACTTCAAGGTAAAAACTGATCATGATAGTCTTAAACACTTTTTGGAACAAAGACTATCTTCAGAAGAGCAACAAGAATGGGTCACAAAGATGTTGGGTTATGACTTTGAAATAATCTACAAAAAAGGAAAGCTTAATGTTGTTGCAGATGCACTCTCAAGAAAGAATGAAGAGGTGGAAGCATTGCTTTGTGCCATTCTATTATCCAACCAGATTGGATAACCGAAGCAAGAGATGAATGGAAGAAGGACAAAGATGTATGGACACTCATTCAAAAGTTGCAGCAAGATCCTAGTACATCTGATACATTTAGTTGGAAAAATGATTCCTTATGGTACAAAGATCGCTTATATCTTTGTAAAAATTCCCAACTAAAACAAAAGATTCTTTTGGAATTGCACACTTCTCCTTTAGGAGGACACTCGGGATTTTTAAAAACTTACCACAGGGTGAAGAAAGAATTTTTTTGGGATAGCCTTAAATCTGATATTCAAAAGTTTGTGGCGGAATGTTTGGGTCTTCTACAACCTTTATCCATTCCAAGTCAACTTTGGGAGGAGATTTCAATGGATTTTATCACTGGTTTACCTAAGTCCGAAGGAAAGAGTGTCATCATGGTGGTAGTTGATAGATTTACCAAGTATGCACACTTTTGTGCATTATCTCATCCATTTAAAGCAAGTACAGTTGCTACTACATTTATGGACAGAATTCAAAAGCTACATGGAAGCCCAAGGGTTATTGTGAGCGACAGAGATCCCATTTTTACTGGAAATTTTTGGACGGAGTTATTTTCTTGTTTGGGTACTCGATTAGCTCATAGCTCATCTTATCATCCTCAATATGATGATCAAACTGAGATAATAAATAAATGTTTGGAAGGATATCTTCGTTGTTTTGTATCTGATAAACAAACACAATGGGTCAAGTGGTTACCTCTCGCTGAATGGTGGTATAACACTTCCTTCCATACTGCAGCAAAAATGACCCATTTATGGCACTTTATGGATATCATCCACCGTCCATCACATCATCTTTAGGAGAAAATTTGAAGGTTCAAGCAGTGGAAGATCACATCGAGCATCAACAAGAAGTTCTCCAACTCTTAAAGGATAACCTGAATTTGGCACAAAATCGAATGAAACAACAGGCAGATCAACATCGCAGAGAGAGAAGTTTTGATGTAGGAGATTGGGTATTTTTACGGCTACAACCATACAAACAAATGTCCCTCAAGCAAGCAAAGAAGGATAATAAATTATCGCCAAAGTACTATGGTCCTTAGAAGGTGTTGCAAAAGATTGGTACTATGGCATACAAATTGGAGCTTCCTGCTTCTTCGCGAGTACATCCAGTTTTCCATGTTTCATGCTTAAAGAAGGTTATAGGAGAAAATCTTCCAGTTCAAACAATATTGCCAGAACTCGATGAGGAAGGAAAAATCATATTGGAACCAGAAGCGGTCATGGAAACAAGAACTCGACAACTACGGAATCGATCAATTTCAGAGTATCTCATCAAGTGGAAGAACTTACCCACTGAAGATTCTACATAGGAGGATGAGAATTTTATACAGAAGCACCCAGAGCTACTCAAGCATTGAGGACAACACTTTTTTGAAGGAGAGGGGCATGTTAGGTCCCTATATTGCTAGTATAGTCCCTTATTGTTGTTAGTGTAACCCCCTTATTGTTATTATTGTACCCTTGTAACCCCCATATTGTTATTATTGTGCCCTTAAATTATTATTGTTAGGTCGGCTAGGATTACATTATGGCTCCACTAGGATTACATTGTAGCTTCATGGACTCCTATATATAGAAAGGAGGTTTTGTAATTTGAATCATCCAAGAATTGTTCATTCATGTAATGTATTGGAGGTTTCCCCCTCGAAGTGGCTTCTTTCTAAGGCGTTGATATCTCTTTTCTTCTCTTTTTGGAGTTGGTTTCACAACAGATTCACAATATTAGCTAAACCATTGGGGGGTAGATCGCACCATCATGTTGTTGAATAAGGATAATTTATTGTGGGATGATAAA
Source organism: Pinus albicaulis (assembly GCA_034641835.2). NCBI lineage: Eukaryota > Viridiplantae > Streptophyta > Pinopsida > Pinales > Pinaceae > Pinus > Pinus albicaulis. The sequence goes on along the minus strand of MU968493.1, from coordinate 3,147,606 downwards.
GAATTAGAGGAAAAAATGAAACTCAAATATTATAGGGTAGGTCATCAACCTCAATCTCGAATTTTGAAAATATCTCTTTGTCTTGACTAGTGTAAAGAAGCAAATAAACATTGTTAAATAAGAATAAGTTCTCTTGAGCTTCATAGTGAAACTCAATGTTGATCGATTTCCAAAACACCACGGGATGAAATAGTCTATCACCTTGGTGAGACTAAGAAGGATGAAGATGGATTTTTTATTTTTTTTTTCTAGATTGTCTAGCTCATACTCATATTCTATCTAAATTTCAAAATAATTTCTACACAACCAACCTTCTTGTCCTTGTAATTTAGTAAAAACCTGTTTATATTAGCGTCTTTTCTATAAATGATTTTCAAGCATAAAAATAAAATGCTAAAGAGTTTGAAGTAATCTCTTACGTTCTTAAAGTTCGATATTCCATTATGTATGCACATATATACATGACAACATCATCAAAAAAACCCTATGTATATCCATATTAAACTAGGATCTATAAAGTATCATTAGAGATCGAATTTACTAACTTGTGATTTTCTAGACTTCAAGAAATTTGATCCCTCTTAATGCTTGATAAACCATGTTTAAGATGTTTATATGTTAGTTATTATTATGAATTACCTGACCAATTATTTTTAATACGAAGAATTTCCAAATATATTATTTTTTATTGTATATACATCATGTAAGAAAAATGAAAGGTAATGAATGCCCTTTATCTCATACTACGCTCAGTAAGAAAAATGAAAGGTAATGAATGCCCTTTATCTCATACTACGCTCACTTATGTGAGTGATGTCATAATTTTTCATAATTGACTCATCTCTACCTAAATAATTGTCTTTAATGTTAGTCTCGTCCAAATGTACTATAGATATAGGTAACCTCTTTGTGAGTATATAACATATATATAGATTTAACATACAATTGATTAATTATTGGTGAACTATTCACCTATCTAAAATACTATGTTTAGCACTATCCAAGAATATTATTTGTTATTATATATATAATAGCATAAATTCATGTTAATTGTAAATAAATGAAGTCTTGAGAGGGATCAAGTCCCTTGTGGTGCAAACCTCTATTATAATATAAAGAGGAGATACATAGTACAATATAATATAATAAGACCATCATGGGTTCTAGCCTACATACCAATATAAAAATAACATTGTAGTCACCTAGTATCCAAGGTTTAATAAGGTGTTTTTGGGTTGACACGAGGCTTATATAGGGCATAACATGCTCCCCCTTCAAATAAGTGTTGTCCTAAACACTTGAATATCTATGGGTGATTCTACACGAACAAATCATCCTCCCATATCACTTCTTCCAATGGTAGGTTCTTCCATTTAAAGAAGTATTCAATAGTTGCTTGATTTCTCACCCACTTAATCCTTGTTTCCAAAATTGTTTATGGTTGTAGTATTATTTTCCCTTCTTCATTAATCTATGGCAGAATAGTTTGTATTAGAATCTTATCACAACCTTCTTTGATCAAGAAACATGGAAGATTGGATGTACATGTGAAGATGGAAGCAACTTTAATTCATAAGTCACACTTCCAATCCTCTGGCACACCTTATTGGGGTCATAATAGGTCAAAGCTAATTTATTGGAAATCTTTTGTTGCTTTAGAGACATTTGTTTATATGGTTGTAGTCTCACAAATACATGATCCACCACTTTATACCATGTGTGCTATGTGTCAACTCCATGATAAGCATGAAAGGAATGTGTGTGTGTGTGCGTGCACATGTGTATGTGTCGAGCAAAAAAGAATTACATATGGACTTAATCTCCATGAATATATATATATATATATATATATATATTGTGTATGTGTTTTTTTTATATAATATATACATAGTCTCTCTCTTTGCATATATATTTACATTGATTCTTTTTTGTTATTGATATTTTTTAAAATGTTGCGTGTAAGCTACATATTAAGCATTGGAAAAATTACAAATATCCCAGGTACCATTAACTAAAAGACACATCAATAGAATATGAAATCTTTCTCTCTTAAACACACTCCTGGTATATATAGGGTATTGAAATATTTTGATTCACATACATATTGAAATATTCCATTTATAATACACAATAAAATGATTTTTGTTACCAATATTTTTAAATGTCATACATATATAGAGATTTGTCCTGATGATGGGTCTTGCTTTAGACCTGAAACGTAGACTGAAAAATGAGAACTGTGGAGATTCCAAGCTCTGATTCTAAAATTATGTTATTGAAAATGAATATTGAAATATTTTATTTATGGTAAACATAAAAATATTATTTTTTTATTAATATAATTTTCTTAGATATCACAGGTTTAAGTAAACACAAAAGGAATCACATATCAACCTCTCATTAAATTGGAATATCAATATTATATTTAGATATGAAGTGTCAATTCAATATTGCTTAATAAAATAATCACACTTATACTTCTCATTAAAATAGAAACAATTATAAAAAAGATTAATTTTTTTTTTAGTTGTTTTATCTATGTAAAATTAAAATATTTTATTTATAATAAGTATTAAAATATTTTTTTGTTAATAATATTTTAAATTTATTAATTTAAATAAATTTCTTTAAATGTAGCATTACAAACAACATCTCCATCATGTAGGTCTCTTTGGAAAATCATGTTAAAAAAAAAACTAACTACTCATTAACATGAAGTTCCTCCCAACTATGTTGGAGTACATATACCATGCAAAAAAATTATTGTTGATGAAATATCTAACTAGGTTTCTAGCTGAACATATACCATGTGAAAAATTATTGTTGATGAAATATCTAACTATAATCTTTAATACTAGGTTTCTTCATGTACATATACCATGTGAAAAAGTTATTACTGATAAAATATATAACAACCCATCTCTATGCTAGGTACTATTTGTTGTACAGTATATGGAAAAAGTCATGTAATGTCATATTGCAAAGTAAACTACCCAACAAACCATCTTGAACTTTCAAATAAGCATGAGATGATTCTCATGAACCTTAAATGCTATAAAATGTCCCAGTATGAAGACATTCATAGGGATTGGATCCAAATAATATATGAAGTCAAGGATAGAAAAAACATCTTATGGAAACAGGTCTATCTGGCAACCTTGCCTTCAAAATTTGTTGATTACCTCAGACAACAAGAGGCTTTCCAAATGCCTTTTGAATCTTGTACTTGGGGAGAAATTAATAGCATTATAACCAGAGTCCTTGTAGGACTATGTACAAGCATGAAAGTAAACAAATCACTACAAAAATTATCCAGACTGCCAGACAGCAAATCCATCTGTAGCAAATATGGCCTACCCATAGATGATCCCATTGTGAAAATAAGAAAAGCTAAAAAGAAGGCCAAGAAAGAAAAAATATAAGTATACAGAGAATATCCACAAAGGAAAAGGAAAGGGCCTAGAAAAGGGTACTACAAGTATGTTCCAAAGACAGATTATTATCAGCCTAAGGATATTCATCTAGAAACACAAAAAAGAGATTAGTGGAATAAGCTGACTTGTTGGCTCTGTGGCCAACAAGGACATACTTCAAATCGCTGCCCTCAAGCAGAAGCATCTAAAAGGAACAAAGGAAAAAATTCTTTTGAAGCAGCAAAGAAGAAAAGATCAATAAAAACCGAAATCATGGTGTCAATCACATGTTTCAAAAACCATAAGTCTGAAAATTTCCCTAGCTTCAAAATAAGAGAACAATTCCAACAATAACAACTTTGTTCTACCTTGGAATCCTCAGAAATATCTTCAGAATATTATGATGAAGAATTAAATATGCATATGAATGAATTCAATTGTACTGATTAAGATGATTGCCACTGTGACTCAGATACTGAATCAGAAAGTTCTTCTGATGAAGAAGAATTTGTTTCTAAAAAAAAAAAAAGTTCTCATGGCACAAACTATAGATGATTCAGAAACAAAATTACTTTCCCAAATCAGAGCATTGGGACAAGGAGAAATGAAAGAAAAATTGCTAGAAAATTTTCTAAATACCATGCACAAAGACCAGAGAAGCAGTAGTAGGACTATTCCAAAAACAGAAGCCAAGGCATTGTTCATTGATGCCTCATTTGAGAAAAATACAAGAGCTTTCCAGCAAAGCCAACATCAATAAAAATCCAGGTCCTTAACATTAGGATAAGTTAGCCAAGAGATTCACAATCTTAAAAAGGAAATGTCTTCCCTAAAAACAAAGGTTTCTGAAATAGAAAAAGGAAAGACACTTGATGAAGAAGAATATTTTTCAAACCCAAATGTAGATATTTTTTAAGGTAAACGTGATGAATCTATGGGTTTTAGAGATATGAGTGTCATGACCATACAATACCAACAACATCATGTCATGTTGGATATTTGCATAGAAGGAGAAATGTTTTCTTTAAAGACACTTATTGACACAGGTGCCGATGTCAATGTTCTAAATTCAAAAATAATACCAGCAAAATATTGGGTAAAGTCTTTCAGACAAGTGGTTGGGTTAGGAAGTAAAAATTTAATGTATGAAGTCCCCCAGGCTTCCATATGTTTCAAAGAACATTGTATCAAGCTAAAAAAAATTGTTGCTGACATCCCTATTGATTGCATTTTAGGGAATGTATTTTTGACAGTTTTAGAACCACATGGGTCAGCCAGATTAAAGAGTAACAAGGCTGGCTATTTTATATCTGTGCCAAGCTCAGATGGTAAGCTACAAACAATCAAGCTACCCTTTATTTCTACTCCCAGGGTATCTACCATGGTGCAAGCCATGCAACAAATTGAAAAAGCTAGCAATAAATTGATTGAATTCAAGGACCTAAAATCTTCCATAAAAATAGGATATTATCTGCATATTCCTATCATCAAACAAAGGATCTCCAGTTTGAGATCAAAAATTGAGAAATAATGCTGCACTAAAGAACCAAATTCCTTCTAGCATAGGAAACAACATTGTGTAGAATTGTCATACTGTTACACAACAATTTGTCACCGTCCCTACAATCCCCATCCCGCACATTGGAGGGCTCATTTTGTGACCTGTGGGCAGAGTTAAGGCTTGAAAATACTTTCATTGCATCCCTCTGAAGATGAGCTTTAATTTCCCTAAAGACATCTCCCTGCAAAAAACCCTAAAAATAGCTCTTTTTCCATTGGCGCGGTTCCATAGTTCAGCCCTCACACCAAGAGGGAAATCCTCCAAAGAGGGCGCGCCAATTGGCGCTCTGTCATAGAGCCGTACCCGCGCCAACCATATTAAGAGGTGTTTTTTAAAAATAAAAGGCGGAAGTTTCATCCTAACAAATTACTGGGTTGATTTCTATCTTGAGTTGGGAGGTTTGGCTACGGATTTCCATGGAGAGGAAGTGGTTTGCCACCTCTCATGGAAGCTTCCTTGATGATAGGGCCAATCCCATAATTATAGGGATCCTAACTCCCCTTCCTCCTTCTATAAAAGCTTGCCCATTTCCATTTGCAAGTTAGTTCCAAAGGGTGGCAGAATTTCTAAGTTCCCAAGAGCTTTCATGCTGCAAAAGCCTTCTTGATTCCCTAAGGCCAAATCCGAGCAAGGAGACTATTGCCAAGTATCTGGAGAGAGAGGCTTGTCCCATTCCTGACAGGCTTTATCGAGACATGTTGTGCTGACGACCCGCTAAAGGAGAGTGTTGCGTCGAAGCTATGGTTGTATTCTTCTTTTGACTCTTTAATGATAAGCGACTATCGGTTATGGTTCCACTCTTGTTCTTGATCATGTTCATGAGTTATATCCTCTTCGACTGATATATAGTTGTATGTACTGGATTTTATGCTCGCGTTTGTGTTGTTTCTTGCATGTGCAGGTGTTCGATCACAGAGATCGTGAGGATTGTGATCTGCCAAGGCAAAGGAACGGGAGCACCACCTCTTCTACAGACAATAGCGTTGGATTCCAGGTAAGCCTTCCTCGCAAGTCGGTTTATTTACAATTAGGAACCTGCACTGTAGCGTGTTTGATTGTTGCTAGACCCGATCTGGGCTAGTAGGGATCGCCTCTGTCCGCAGAGGGGATTTACCTCCTCAACAATTTGGCGACTCCGGTGGGGAGCTCAGCTTGTTGTTTGATTTGTAAACTATAGACGGAGTCTGAAGCTTAGCCAGACAGCCTTCGAAACGCTTTTTCCCTGCATTAGCGAAGTAGATCAACGCTGCTTCATTCAATCTCTGGTTTGGTTTATGGACTGAACAACTTGGAGTTTTGTCTTCTCTTTCTGGTTAACTTCTTGGTCTTGCTTGCTTGGTCGAATCTTTGGACTAGATTTTCTTATTTGTTTGGCTTTGTTTTAGCCTTGTTTTCACTTCTCTATGTCTGAGATTGCTTGTTTTTTATTTTTTCCATAGTAAACTTGGCTGGCGCGCTTTTTAACGTAACAGTCGCGCCCATTGGCACAGGTTGCCTGTGTATCACCCGCGTCATTTCATTTCTGGCGCTAATTTCAAGCTCACAGTCGCGCCAATCCTGTGAGCTATTAGGGTTTGCTGTGTTTCAAGCTTTCTGAGGCTGACTTGTGATTTTGATCTTGTTTTTTCGGCTATTTGAGTGCACTAGAACCTGGTTTGGCTGGTTGGAACCTCCTTCCTTTGGTTGTTTGCTTATTTCTTTCGATTTTGCATACGAGCCCTTGGGTATCTAGGTGCCTTTGTGAGTCGAGCCTCCCTTGGGAGTTTTTGGTTTCCGTTCATTCAGTTGACTGTGGGATTGTTTCCTTGCATTCGTTTGACAGTTGTCTATCGTATTGTTGCGTTTTTTGAGTGACTGATTTCGTTTTCATTTGAATTTCGCTTTGCTTCATTTTGGGCCTAGATCACACAGCTCATTGGTGTCTTTGGGAATTTTCTTGGTTTTGAGGAACTTTTTGTCGATTTGAGATCTGATTGTTTGTGCCATTGAGTGAAATTTGTTGGTTTCGCTCTCTTAATATCATTTCTCGAATTGCTTCTTATTTGTTTTCAGTTTGTTTAGTGCATCTAGCTATCAAACATTGAAAATAAAAAAAAAATCTCTTTTTCTTTTGGTTGATTAGTGCAAATTGAAATCTTTTCGATTTTACTAGTATTTAGTGAATTTGAAAGAAAAGTTTTTAGTTTCATTAGTTGCATTAGAGATATCATTGATTGTCTTCTGATCATTTTGTTTGTGTAAAAACTCTCAACTCTTCTGTAGCTAGTTTTCATCGAACAAAATGGTGTACTGTGGCATGTAGTTTTGCATTTAAGAGATTTTTGAGACAGCACATTCGTTAGGACCTGAAAACTGAAACTTAATTGAAGATCAACTTTAAAATTCACTCAATTTACACTAAGGTAGCATTGAAATCTAACGAAACACATTTAGAGGTCTAGGCTAGAGACGTGTTCCGGCGTCTTTAAACCTAGTAGCTGTCATTCGCCTTTTGGCTTTAGACAGCGCTAGTACGGACTTGTGCTCCCCGTACCGTCGCATATATAAAGGGAGACCCCCCTAGGTTTCAATCCTTTATCCACAGGAAGCCGATTCTGCCGCCCTATACCCATGATACACCGGACACAGCATTCGGGGAGATTTCCCGCATGTACGGAAAGTCCTTGGTTGATTTCTCTTTCATTATTAAAACCAAGGTGTATATTGCAGTTCATTTCTATTTGGTACACCCTTTTTCCTAGTATTCCTGAGCAGTCATTTGATCTTTTCTGACTCCCTAAATTTGAAAGGATCACCAAGCGCTTGTCCTTTCACACTTGTGTCAAATCTGAAAGAGATAGAATCACCTTTTTTACCGTTTCTCGACTCTTAAAACATGAAACGGTGAAGTTTCTTATTTTTCAATGTGGTAAAAAATTAATCACCCACGATTACACGCCCTATTAGATTTTGCTTGTTGACCATTTGATCGTGTGTCTTGACTCTTTTTCAGCCTGTGTGTGTGTTTGATATTTTCTCTTGTCGTTTTTGTCACAGTGGCGGAACCCTCGGTTTCGTCTACTGGTAGTCCTTACACGAACGATTCATCAGAGGTGTCCCAATCCTCTGCTGAACCACAGCAGCCCGTTGTTTCCGAGTTTCCTGACGGGGGACCGGTTCTTTCTGAGCAACCCTTTGGGGGACCAGTTGAGTTCGACTGGCCCTTTTCGGACCATGTGTCTGAATTGAGATTAGGAGTTGATTTCCTTTCTCTTACATCGGGTTCGCCTTTTATAGCTACTATTTTTCCTCCTATTCCTCGCCGTCTATTGCGAGATCTAGCGGCAGGCTCAACCATGAGTGATTCTGGTGAGGAAATTCCAACGTCTAGTGAAGACTATCAGCTCTTCCCACGAATATTGTTTCCGGGAGACAACTCTGAATCAGCTGTTATGTCAACGGCCAGTCCCTCATTACCACCGGGGTACAGGTCTTTGGGTCAGATCATTTCCGCTACTGCCTCTATGGGAGTGTCAGCTCCTTCTCCGAGGCCAGCTGCTCCTTCACCGGGGGTGTCTCCTCAGACGCCCGTTACTTCTGTACCCGTTCGGCCCACTGTTTGTGTGGCCGCCTCCACACTCGTTGTCACGGCACCCTCCGCCAGGGCTATGCCGTCTACTGGAGAAATTTATCTAGCAACTGCTGTACCGGAGAATATCTCTCCGAAGGAGTATCGGTTGTCCCTGCAACAGCCGAACCCCGAGGTTGGACCATCCTCCCAAGATCCCAACCGCTCTTACTTTTCGCACTATGCACAGGATGGTACGCCCGTGTATGCTTTTCCAGGTCAGTATGATGAGCACGGGGACATTTTGCGTCTACCCGTTCCTGAGGCTTACCTCCATGCTCAAGGTTTACCTTATAACCAGGCTTATAACCCGCAAGGGCAACCTTTCCAAGGCCAACCTTCGGGCCAACCTGGCTATCCTTATGACTCATAGGGGCAGCCTGTGCAGGGCTATCCTGCGGGCTAGCAAGGGCCATCGTACAGTCCGCAAGGACAGTATTACATCCCTTCCGGTCAACCTATACAGCCTCAGCCGGGGTACCGACCAGGACCGGTCTATGGTCCTGGGGGGCAAATCCAGCCTTCTCAACCAATGCAACCGCAGTATCCTACTATTTCTAACGTTGCATACCATCCGGGACCATCCTATGGTTCTGCTCCAGGTCAAACCGGTTACCAGCGAAAACACCTGGCCCTATTCCTCCACCAGGCCAACCGGCCCATCCGGTACAACCTGGTGTTCCGCCTTCAGGCCAACCGGCCCATCCGGTACAACCTGGGGCTCCTTTACAGCCAGGTCAACCTGCGCAACCGGCGCCGCCTGTTTATCCGGGTCAACCTGTTCATTCAGGGCAGCCCTCTCAGTCGGGTCAACCTGTTCACTCAGGGCAGCCCGCTCATTCCATTAACCCTGCCCAGCAGTCGATTCATTCGATGCCGCAGCCAAATCAACAGCTACGCCCTAGTTATCAGGCTCCGCAGGGTTCCACCTATCAGCAGCCGACTCATCCTCAGGGTGGTTATTATCCTCATGGTCAATCTCAACCGAATTATAACCACCCCAGAGGCTCTTAGTATTATCCTCCTCCACCAGGTTACACCTATACTCAGCAGCCAAATCCAAATGCTGCTTATACAGGGCCGAATCCTATCCAGGGTCCACACTCTGGTTATCAAGCCCCACACACTGGTTACCAGCATCCAAATCAGTCTGGTTATACGACCTACACCCCCTACGGTTAGAATCCTACGGGACAGAACCCATGGGGGCAAGGATATTCACAACCATTGTGGAGTACGGGTACCAGTTCTCATCCCGGGCCTGGAATGTCGGTCAATCCGCCATTGCCGTTCCTGGCCACCTTGGAGTTGTCGGATGTTTCAAAATTGACCAATGATCCGATTTTACATAATCCGTATTGGCCTCCGGTTCCTACCAAGATACTAGGTGATTGCCCCAAGTTCGAGGGGAAAGCTGGAGAGGACCCCCAGGCGCATGTGATGACGTATCATCTTTGGTGTTCGTCTAAATCTTGGGTCGACGATTCGATTCGTATGCGCCTCTTCCAACGCACTTTAACTGGAGCTGCTGCTAAGTGGTACATCAAGTTATCCCGTGGTATCTTCCAAGATTTCAATTTCTTAGCTATGGCTTTTCTCACGCACTTTCAGTTACCGGTTCGTTATGAAGTCGGGACGCACCTCCTGACTTCTCTGAAGCAGGATAAAGCCACTCACATTTCTGATCACATTCATGAGTGGCGGCGCCGTCGTAGACTGATCAAGTTTCATATACCTGATCAGATACTAACTCACTGGTTCACCACCTCCTTCGTGAACAAAATCGCCCAAGATATTGTGATGGGAGCGTGTGTGACGGAGGAACAAGCCATTGCGTGTGCCCAATATCTAGATCTTGTATATTCTCAGTCCGGCACGCTTTATGATATCTTGCCTGATGCCCCACGGTCCGGAACCTCTAAGGCTCCACCTACCCCCACAGTGGATGGTGTCATTGGTTTTGTATCTCAGAATTCGAAGAAATCTTCGAATGGGAAGCAGAAGTCTAATTCTTCCAATAATACTCCTGCTAATCCCGCCCCATCAGATTCTGGCAAAACCGTGGAGGTGAACGCCGTTCAAGCCAATCCTACGGAGAAAGCCTCCAAAGGGAAAAAGAAGGGCAAAGGTAAATCCAAATCCGATGCCCCGAGGCCAGAATCCAAATCTAGTACTGAGGATAGTTCTCAGCGTAAACCGAAGTACCCCTGCCTCATTTGTGAAGGATACCATTATACTAAGGATTTTCCACGACGATCTGAAGTTAGTCAACTTCTCAAGGGCTCAAAAGGGACTCCGGCAGTTCTTAAAGAGCCATTCCCATCTCAGCAGACCCAGATGGTTGAACAGTTGTCACCATCTGCACCATTTGGGTCCCAAGTTTTCATGATGAAGGTTGTTGCACCTATCTCTGTCGCTACGCGTTCGAAGGATTACAGCGAATCGCGGCAGGCACCCGGGAAGGCAGTTGCGGATGGACCGCCTCCCCCACCTGTCTCCGGTTCGTTGGAAATCGAGAAGCCTACTCCTGAACCTGTTGTGAAGCCACCTTCTAAAGATGTTCTTCGAAGATCTTCTTATAATCCGAATGCTCGTGCCGCTCAACATTACAACATTGTTGAGGATTTGGCACAGGCACCTTCTGCTATGTCTGCACTAGAAGTTCTTCAAAGTTTTCCTTCGCAACGGAAGGCTTTATTGTCTGCGATCGGTGGCATTGATCCCGCCGATTCGAGTCTTCTCACCTTCGATTTAGAGAATTTTTCCCCCCGACTTCCACATCAGATAGCTCTTGTTATTCAAGTCGGGATTAACGGTCTTAACATCCATAGGGCCATTGTGGATGAAGGTGCTTCTACCTGCGTCATGTCATCCGCTTGCTGGAAGGCCATCGGCTCTCCAGCCCTTGCGTCATCTCCCAATGCCCTCGAGGCATTTGATGGTCGGGAATTCAAACCCCTGGGTGTTCTCGAGAGTTTAGCAATCACTTTACAAGGGAAGACTGTCAACGTGGAAGTAGAATTATTCGACGCCAAGCTCAACTACAACATACTTCTTGGCCGCAGCTGGACCCATGCCATGCTTTGCGTGCCATCCACCATCTTTCAATTTCTTAAGTTCCCTCACGAGGGCAAAATCGTCACGGTGGATCAGTTGCCCTTCTTCACCTCCACTTCCGAGAACAACGTACCATACGTGGATCAGATTCCGAATCCCCCTGATAGTGTTGGACCCGGTCTCTTCAAGGACCCCATCCTCATGGGTATCTTTCCCGCACCACCACCGCACACTGCTCAAGTTAACATGATTTCCAGGTCCGATGACCCCTAGCTTATTTCTACGCCTGAGTAGGTGTTTGAGTTTGGAGAATCAATGCCCTTGACTCCAATAGAGATCAGCTACTGTGAAATTGTTGTTGTGTCTGATCCTCCACCTCCTCAGCATGCTCCTTTGAGCATGGCTCTAGATGCTTACTCTCAATCCCCCTGGCCTGGTCAGGCCGATTCGCCTGATCCTCTCAAAGAGACTTTTCCTTCCGATGAAGCCATCATTGAAACTATGTCTCTCGAGGAGATGCCTTGGGGCGATGGACATCATCGCTCCTCTTTTATGCCTAGCTTGGGGGCAATGTCAGATTGTCTGGAGCGTTATGCATCTCAGGTTCCTACTCCCCCTCTCCAAACGCCCATCTTGACACACGAGGTTTTTTCGGAGGGAAACCCGAGTAATATCACTCAAACCATCCCAATCAACATCTCCGTCAAACCGGGGATCGTTGAGAATATTCACGTGGGAGTGACTTATTCTCCTGATGAGATTCAAGTCTATATTGATCTTTTCAAAGAATTCAGAGATGTGTTCGCCTGGTCCTACGAGGAAATGCCGGGGATTGATCCCAGTATCGTAGTGCATGAGATTCCAACCTATCCAGGTGTGAAGCCCGTGCGCCAACTTTTACGCCCCATGCATCCTCGGAAAGCCGCTGCAATTAAGGCAGAAGTTGAAAAAATTTTGAACGCGGGCTTTATTTATCCCATCCCCCTCACAGAATGGGTTTCTAACATTGTTCATGTTGATAAAAAGCAGGGTACTATTAGGGTCTGTGTTGATTACCGCGACGTCAATCACGCCTGTCCAAAAGATAACTATCCCACTCCGTTCATAGATCAGATCATTGACGAATGTGCCAGAAGTGAGATTTACTCCTTGATGGAAGGTTTCTCAGGGTATAAACAGATCAATATTGCACCTGAGGATCAACATAAGACTACATTCATCTGTCCGTGGGGTACTTTCGCGTATAAAAAGCTCCCGTTCGGCTTGAAGAACGCTGGAGCCACTTTTCAGCGTGCGATGTCTTATGCTTTCCATGACATTTCGCCATATCATTCAGCCTTATCTGGACAACTTGCCAGCTCATTCAGCTGGGCGAGGGGATCACCCTGAACACCTCCGCCAGATTTTCCTCCGCTGTAGGCGCTACATTATTAGGCTCAATCCTCATAAGTGCGTCTTCTGCATGGATTCTGGCCGTCTTTTGGGATTCATAGTCTCCAAAGACAGAATTCGCCTTGACCCTTTAAAATTTGAGGCTATCATCAACCTCCCATCACCCTCCTCGTTATATCAGTTGCAGAGTCTGCAGGGAAAAGCAAACTTCCTTCGACGCTTTATCCCGAACTATGCGAAGGTGGCTAAAGGATTCATGCACCTATTAAATCAGAATGTTCCTTTCCATTGGGACGAAATTGCTCAGCAGTCCTTTGAGAAGCTAAATACGTTATTGGTTAATGCTCCTTTGCTTCGTCCGCCTGATTATCGCCGCGATTTCACTTTATATCTCGCCGTCGCGTTTAGCACCATTGCTATGGTTCTGGTGCAGGATGATGATGATGGTAATGAACATGTCATTTATTATCTATCATGAAAACTTCTCGATACAGAAACGTGTTATGCTCACGTCGAGAAGTTGGCGTTAGTCGCAGTACACGCTGTGCAGCGCTTTCGCCATTACATCCTGTTGCATACGATAACAGTGGTTTCGGATTGTAACCCCATGACATATATTCTCTCTAGAAAATTGCTGGGGGGGAAATACTCCAAATGGATCATTATCCTACAGGAGTTTGACTTAGAATTCACTACCGCTAAGTCAAAGAAATCACTTGTTTTCGCGGATCTCATATGCTCGCTCCCGACAGACTCCACTCCTTCACTTTCCAAGGATCATATCCCGGACGAAACTCTTTTCCTCATCAGTACTCGCGACCCTTGGTATGGCGACATAATCGTGTATCTTCAGACCTCCACATTTCGGTCTGAGTTGACTAAAGATGCCCGACGTCGAATTCGGCATCAGTCTCAACCCTACCGCATCGTAGGAGATACCTTATACCGTGTTGGAGTAGATTCGGTGCTCCGTCGGTGCCTAACCTTGGAAGAGGCTGAAAGGGTCCTAAATGACTGCCACAATGGCGCCTGTGGTGGACATATGTCCGGATATGCCACTGCCCAGAAAATTCTGCGAGCAGGTTATTTCTAGCCGTCAATATTCAAAGACTGTATCGTTACAGTCCATAAATGTCATGCGTGCCAGGTGTTTCAGCACAAGATGTGCACGCCGCCTCTCCCTTTGCATCCTGTTATTACCGTCGGCCCTTTTGTGAAATGGGGCGTGGATTTTATGACGTGTAACCCTCACTCGGCCGGGGGGCATGCGTATATAATTGTCGTTGTCGACTACTTCACCAAGTGGGCCGAAGCGATGCCTACACTAGATGCCGACGGTAAGACAGCTGCCCAATTCATCTTCAACCACATCATTGCACGTTTCGGGGTCCCACAAGCCATCGTTACTAACCATGGTACTCATTTCCGAGATTATATGATGGCCGAGCTGACCTTAAAGTTGGGCTTACACCACGATAGCTCAACGCCATATTACCCTCAGGAAAATGGCTAGGTTGAAGTAGTAAACAAGGTTCTGGTCACTATGCTTCAAAGAACAGTTGGTATCCACAAATCCAATTGGCACCTCCAACTGTTCTCAGCTCTATGGGCATACCGGACGTCTGCAAAGAGTGCAACTGGATTCACACCATTTCAATTGGTGTATGGTCTGGAAGCAACTCTTCCGGTTGAATGCGAGATTCCTTCGTTGAAATTAGCCGTAGAACTTCTACCCGACACTTCTGCTGAGGAAGAGCGTCTTTTGTATCTCAAACAATTAGATGAAAACTGTCGCTTAGTTGCTTTAGTTATTGAAGCACAAAAGAAGCAGGTCAAAGCTCACTTCGATCAATCGGTTTCTCCTCGTTCCTTTGTTGAAGGAGACCTCGTCCTCCTATACGATCAAGCACATGACAAGCTTGGAGCCGGTAAGTTCCAACCTATGTGGCATGGGCCCTACATAGTAAAACGTGTTTTGAAGAACGAGGATTATGAGCTTATAGATTATGAAGGATTTCCTCTGGCGCAGCCCAGAAATGGGTTGTACCTCAAAAAATACTATGCCTGAAGTGATTTTTGGTGTGGTGTGTGTACATAAGTGTGTGTTTTTCATTTGTGTGCATGTGTGATGCACACTATGCAAACATTTCGATATATATATACATATCTATTTCTAGACGGATCTTCCTTTTCATGTGATGTTGATTTACAAATTGCGCAAATGTCTATCTAAAACCAAATGGGGGGCATGCGTATATCATTGTCGTTGTCAACTACTTCACCAAGTGGGCCGAAGCGATGCCTACACTAGCTGCCGATGGTAAGACAGCTGCCCAATTCATATTCAACCATATCATTGCACGTTTCGGGGTCCCGCAAGCCATCGTTACTGACCACGGTACTCATTTCCGAGATTATATGATGGTTGAGCTGACTTCAAATTTGGGCTTACATCACGATAGCTCAACGCCGTATTACCCTCAGGAAAACGGCCAGGTTGAAGCAGTGAACAAGGTTCTGGTCACTATGCTTCAACGAATAGTTGGTATCCACAAATCCAATTGGCACCTCCAACTGTTCTCAGCTCTATGGGCATACCAGACATCTGCAAAGAGTGCAACTGGATTCACACCATTTCAATTGGTGTATGGTCTGGAAGCAACTCTTCCGGTTGAATGCGAGATTCCTTCGTTGAAATTAGCCGTAGAACTTCTACCCGACACTTCTGCTGAGGAAGAGCGTCTTTTGTATCTGAAACGGTTAGATGAAAACCGCCGCTTAGCTGCTTTAGTTATTGAAGCACAAAAGAAGCGGGTCAAATCTCACTTCAATCAATCGGTTTCTCCTCGTTCCTTTGTTAAAGGATACCTCGTCCTCCTGTACGATCAAGCACATGACAAGCTTGGAGCCGGTAAGTTCCAACCTATGTGGCATGGGCCCTACACAGTAAAACGCGTTTTGAAGAACGGGGCTTATGAGCTTATAGATTATGAAGGAGTTCCGCTGGCGCAGCCCAAAAATGGGCTGTACCTCAAAAAATACTATGCCTGAAGTGATTTTTTGTGTGGTGTGTGTACATAAGTGTGTGTTTTTCATTTGTGTGCATTTGTGGTGTGGTTTGCAATGTAAACATCTTTCTGTTGATCGGGTCTTCCTGATTTTGCAGATGTCCATTCATCCGTTTGTTGGTTTCGCGGATGGTGCCTCCCGCAGTACCAGGAATCTGTCTTCAGCAGCCTGGGTAATCTACGATCCTGTTGGTGAGTTGGTCAACCTGCAAGGTGTGTGTCTAGGACGTACTACAAATAACATCGCGGAATATAGTGCTGTATTAGAATTGTTAACCGAGGCTATAAACCTTTGGATCCATGAATTACTTGTGTATCTAGACTCCCAACTTGTAGTATTACAACTGAACGGTCATTATTCGATCAGAAACCCATCCATCTTACGTCTGTATCTGCGTATTCGTTTACTAGAAAGAAATTTTGACTATATTACATACCAACATATTCCCAGGCATATGAATGCGTTAACTGATGCAGTAGCTAATTTGGTTTTACATAGACATTTGCGCAATTTGTAAATCAACATCACATGAAAAGGAAGATCCATCCAGAAATAGATATGTATATATATATCGAAATGTTTGCATAGTGTGCATCACATTTAATCAAAAAATATATATGTTCATCTTAATACATCCGGAGACGACATTTCTCTCAAAAAATATGCATGATAACAGTCCTAGGAGTCTAATCCGCATGGTGCTCATGATAACAAGTAACTGCACGCACTAAGCGTCTCAGAATTCGGTGGAGGCGACTGGGCACTCCCACCGTGTGTCTCTGGTATGCCATCGGTACATCCGCCAGCTGGGCGTAGTCTGGGATCCCTCGGGCGATGCCCTCGAGATTCTGGATTAACTCCCCCCCCTCTGCACCCTCTTCCTGAGGATCAGGGGCGAGAAGAGTCCTCCGTGCGATAGGAGACATACCGGCTGGTCTCTCTGGACCCACGTCTGCATACATATAAAATGTGTCAGGAAGAACATGTATTAACAAAAAAACATAAAACAATATAAAATCAAAAAGAGAAGGGGTCATACCCAACTCCTCGCCCCAATCATCTCCCTCCGGCAGTGGGAGATCTGGATCACCACTGAAATCGGTACCGGCATATGGCCAGTCTTCCACTACGATCAACTGACGCCGCAACCACCCAAAAAACTCCGGCCTCCAGGACATCTGTTGCCCCCCTCCAGCTCTGGGCATCAGTTCTGCCCAGCGAGCCATTCTTGGCTCTCGTGGAATCGGCTCAGCTACTATGGCCCCTTGGCCATGGAATATTGGTAATCGTTCCAGAATGAACGATACCAGGATAGAACCATAGCCAAATTGTTTCAGCTTGGCTTGTTTGCATTTGGTCAGTTGCCTCTTTATGTTTATCGTCACTGTTGTGGCCCAGTCGAACAATAGAGGAGTCATACACTCCGAGGCTAACAAAAGTTGGGCCTTTGCGGCCTCGTGCGGTGCCTGCGACCCCGCAGCCCGCGTGATGGTATGCAGCACCACTCTCAGTGCCAGATCATGAATGGTATGGATGTCCACCTTTCCACTTCCGGATCCCAGTTGTGCCCCTCGGCACACTCGTGCCATCACTTGCTCCATTTTCTCACCATATGGTCTACTCCCTGTCAGTATGGGCACCGGACCTCTGTGCGATAATCCGGTTATGAAGTACACGTCAGTAACCTCCAGTTCTAACACTTGGTCCCCAGTTTGAATACTTGTTCATCTGCGTCCCACATATTGATCAAGTACTGTAGAAGCTCAGGCTGAGCTCGTAAACAAGGTGTTAGGAAGAACTTTTTTAGCCCACAGTTCCTGAGGGCATTCATGCAGACTTCATTTTCCATGGCTTGTTCATCCTCTTCACTGTGCTCCCTTTCTTTCCACTCAATCAACATTTTTCTCGGTTCACTGCATCAACATGGTCAAAACCCTTAATTAGATCTCTGATGAGCTTCAAATTTCATTCAAATTGATTAAAATCTCGAATTTTTAGGCGAAAATTGAGGTTCTGCCACTGGCGCGGCTGTTTCCTGAATATTCGCGTCAGCGGGCGCGAGCCCTTTGCATATAAAAGCCCATTGGCGCGGGTCCGTGCCCGATACCCGCGCCAATGAGCGGAGCCCTAAAAAATTAAAAAGTGGCCTCGGAAGTCTAATGCATGATGGAAAACTATTAAAAAATGGATTGAAATGGAGTACAAAGAAGCGCCTCTTACCTGGAACTGACGGAACTCTGAATGGTAGTCTGGATCGGTCGTAATCACTGTCAGAAGTTTGCACACCAAACTGGACCACTGCTGCTCTTCGGTGAGGTAAATAGTAAAAAGTAATTCTATTTTTACCATTTGACATATTTATAACCTTTTGAACTCAAAATAAGTTTTGAAGGTTATTTTTCTGAATATTTTAATGTATTTGTGTCGAAAATGGGTTTTACACTTGCCTTTTTGTGCAGCAACAGGGCTTTTACGCAACTAAAACGGTGAAACGAGTTGTATTTTATACTTTTTCGGACTCGGTAAATACACGAAAAAGTCACTCTAGAGTCATCTTTCAGCTCTTTTCTGACTCTCTAAACATGAAAAGATTGTCGAGGCCCTTGTCATTTCGATCTCGTTAAAGTGGACACGAATCGACATCTACCCAGTATACATTTACCCCTTTTTCGGGTTGGGATGGATTATTTACGAAAAAGGAATCCCTAGCCTATCGTGACTAGGAGGTTTTCTCGGGTATTGTTTTCTACCTTTTCGGGTCCGGGGAACTATCTACGAAAAGGGACCACTGGAGTTTACTTTTCTGCTGTCTTTTCAAACTCTCTAAATATGAAAAGACGCCGAGTTCTTTCTTTGTCAAACTCGTTAAACCCTGATGACATTGGATTCAGTAGAAATGACGTTATTCGAGTCACTCCTTCCTCGGGCTCGTTAAATGTACGAGGATGGATTCGCCCGAAGGGTGGACTTATATCACAAGCATATGCTATCCCCTTCAAACTTGTTATCAAAAATAATTGGGGTACTCGCCAGAAATGGTGGGGGAAAATGGAACTAGCATCATCGTCGTGTCGGCAGTATGTCGCTCTTGAACATGGCACTTGTCTGCATTCGTGTCGGGTTGGGGACATCTCATCTCGTTCTTCACTTTGCCTCCAGGGTTTGGATAATCCCTTTTGACCTCTCATCTGCTCATTGCCTCGTCACCATGACCTCTGATCCGTTGATGTCAAATACTGCCAAGTCCATTGTCGTGTCGTTTACATGTTCAAGAGAAGTTGACCTCTACAAGTATCAGCCTTCTCTCGATTCTCATATCATCCTCGATTATGTTCGTCTCATGTCAAGATGGGAAATATTATGGCCCACCTTTCGATCAAGGTCCCTTCGGGCCGACTTCAAATTTTATTATCTGAAGATGGTTCAGAGACTCTTTTCATGGCACTGGAGCCCCATGCTCAATGCAGGTTCTATCTTCGACGTGAGGTTTTCATCATTGGCCTCCGATCGAGTGATTCTACGGTGTTCAACACCATGTTTCATTGATTCGTTTAGGACTGTACCTATAGTACCGAGGCCATTATTGGTGGTTCCTCTCGCTCGTTAGCAGCGATCATTGGCTGGTAATCAGACGATGTTCTTGCATGTTCGACTTCAGCTCACATATTCGCATGCTTGAACTTGTACTCTGTTCGGTCGAGATGGAGCGCAAGACCCTGGATTGTGTCTGTTGTAATCCAGGCTGCGATTGTGGATTATTATCATTATGTACATGACTCACTGATTGGATGGCTGCGACCATACCTGAGTCTATTTGTTTGATCTTAGTTGGATGGCTGCATCCATACCCTGGATTCAGATTATCGTATACTCTGTTTCAGATGGCTGCGTCCATACCATATATATACATCATGTACTTGAGATTTCAGTTGTATCTTTCTGCGCAGGTTTTCCGACGGCGGGCCTTCAGTTGAACATGTTCTCGTAAAGCATTTCACCCCTCTCTCTCTTTTCGGGCCTCATGCTTTAGGGGGCATCTCCATGTGCCACACCTGTCACCGCCCCACAATCCCCATCCCCGAAGGCTGGAGGGCTCGTCCTTGCAAGGACTGTGGGCAGACGAAGGCCGAAAATACGCCCGCATCCCTCTCGAAGATGAGCTTTTTAATTGTCTTCAAAGACATCTCCCCCCCAAAACCCTAAAATAGTTTTTTCCATCAAGGCGAACCGAGAACACCGCCAGGAGGGGAAATCCCCCTCCAAAGAGGGCGCGCCAATTGGCGCTCTGTCATAGAGCCGCACCCGCGCCAACCATATTAAGAGGTGTTTTTTAAAAATAAATGGCGGAAGTTTCATCCTAACAAATTCCTGGACTGATATCTATCCTGAGTTGGGAGGTTTGGCTACGGATTTCCATAGAGAGGAAGTGGTTTGCCACCTCTCATGGAAGCTTCCTTGATGATAGGGCCAATCCCATAATTATAGGGATCCCAACTCCCCTTCCTAGTTCTATAAAAGCTTGTCCATTTCCATTGCAAGCTAGTTCCAAAGGGTGGCAGAATTTCTAAGTTCTCAAGAGCTTTCATGCTGCAAAAGCCTTCTTGATTCCCTAAGGTCAAATCCAAGCAAGGAGATTATTGCCAAGTATCCAGAGAGAGAGGCTTGTCCCATCCTTGACAGGCTTTGTCGAGACATGTTGTGCTGACGACCCGCTAAAGGAGAATGTTGTGTCGAAGCTATGGTTGTATTCTTCTTTTGACTCTTTAATGATAAGCGACTATCGGTTATGGTTCCACTCTTGTTCTTGATCATGTTCATGAGTTATATCCTCTTCGACTGATATATAGTTGTATGTACTGGATTTTATGCTCGCGTTTGTGTTGTTTCTTGCATGTGCAACTGTCCGATCACGGAGATCGTGAGGATTGTGATCTGCCAGGGCAAAGGAACGGGAGCACCACCTCTTCTACAGACTATAGCGTTGGATTCCAAGTAAGCCTTCCTCACAAGTCGGTTTATTTACAATTAGGAACCTGCAATGTAGCGTGTTTGATTGTTGCTAGACCCAATCTGGGCTAGTAGGGATCGCCTCTATCCGCAGAGGGGCTTTACCTCCTCAACACATACAAAGATGACTATGAAGGAAAACCTTGCAAAAGCAGAGAAGTTCCCATGAACAAAGAATACAGGGATCTATGTCAAAATGAAATAGCTTATTAAATAGAGGATTGATCAGAGAATCTAGTAGTTCGTGGAATTTCTATGGCTTTTACGTTAATAAACATACAGAATAGTTGAGAGGGATTCCAAGATTGGTCATAAACTATAGACCTCTAAACATTGTCTTATCAGATGATAATTACCCTATTCCCCACAAAGGGAACCTCTTAGCCAGGATAGCATGGGCCAAAGTATTTTATAAGTTTGATATGAAATCAGGTTTTTGGCAAGTTTCAATAAGAGAATCTGGTAAATTCAAAATAGCTTTTAGTGTCCCAGTAGGACACTATGAATGGAACGTAATTCCTTTTGGTCTCAAACATGCTCCTTCCAAATTTTAAAAGGTTATGGATACAATTTTCAAACCCTATTTTGATTGGCTATTAATATATATTGATGATGTGCTTATATTCTCTAAAAATTTCCATGAAGACTTCAAACATGTTCAAAAGTTTATCCAACTTGTCAAGAATAATGGGTTAGTGCTCAGCAAGAAAAAGGTTAAACTTTTCCAGACAAGTACAAATTTTAAGGACATACAATCAAGGATGGAAATATTTCTCTGCAAAAGAATGCTTTGGAATTTGCTGATAAATTCCCAGATGTTATTACAGAAAAAACCCAATTGAAGAGGTTTTTGGGCTACTTAAACAATGTAAAAAAAAATTCTAAAAATTGTGCCAAAGATAGAACATTACTCAAACAAATACTGCAAAAACATCCACAGCCATGGTCAACTGCAAATACAGAAGCCATCAAAAGAATTAAAAGAAAGGTAAAAACTCTCCCAGTTCTTTATATTGCTGATGAAGATTCATTTAAAATTTTTGAAACAGATGCTAGTGATATTGGGTGGGGAGGAATTCTAAAGCAAAGAAAGGAAGTAGAAGAACAAATTGTACAGTTTGTCTCAGGAACCTGGAGCCCTGCTGAAAAGAATTACTCCACAATAGAAAAATAAGTCAAAGCAGCATGGAACTGCATTGACAAGTTTGATATCCACCTTATCCATAAAAGGTTTCTTTTAAGAACCGATGCCTCTGCTCTAAAAAAGGTCCTTAGCAAATATATAAAGAAGCCAAGAGAAGAAAAGTTTGCAAGATGGCAGGCTCTATTTGCTAATTTCGACTTTGATGTTGAACACATTAAGGGTGAGAAAATTTGTTTACCTGACTTTTTGAGCAGAGAATACTTAGGTCAGATCGACACTATCATGGTAATAGTAATAGAATGGGATCCCTCACAGCATATAGAGACTCTAAGGAGTATTCCAGAAGCACAAAAATGGAGCGAATACTACTCAAAATGGAAACCCACATGGAATTTGAGAAACACAAAGGTACTAGATGCAAACCTCCAACCTCACACAGACATACAACATCTGGTACCAGAAAGAAAATTCTACCCCAAAGGTAGCAAATGGATACACGACATGGTATATGAAAGGAGTATACTTTCTGCACATTTAGCTGAAGAATATTTAAGCCAAAATTTCCATGATATAAGTTTCATTTGGCCAGAAGGAAGCAATCAAAGGAGAGTCTTCCATAATTATTTCGCCATAAATCGTACCAGACACCCAACTTGGTATGATATGCCTGAAATGTGGCCACAAGGAAATCCATCTATTATCTTTCCAAACACCATATATAATTTTACTGATTATAAAAAATTATGGTGGGATATTATGAATGTTGATGGGAAAAATGAAACTCATTAAATACTAAAGTCAAGTTCGGATCTACATGGACTACACAGAGAAACATGCAGAGTGACTGGCTTCAAGACTGGTGGAATGATTTCGGCCTCAATAAAACAGTTATGGATCCCTTATATTTTGAAAATGATTTTCAAATTGAATGTGATACTTGTGTCTTTTTAACAGAATGTTTTCATACTCCATGTAATACCGTTGGGGATTTAATTAATTACCCAGACACTGATATTCTTGGTCATTTTATGAAAATACATCATGAATGGCTGGTAATGACCAAGATCAAACATCAAATAGTCCTAAGGAAGCCTATGATTGTACTAAGAATATACACCAAGGCATGCGATGATGCTAGATATGTTAGATTCAGATTTCCAGGGACCACACCCTTGGGAAATTAATCATTGTGGTTCTAGTGGGCTTATCCATAAAGCATCCACTGTGTGATGATGTATAGTCACGAATTGAATGTGACCAATTTTTCTCGTGGGCTTTTCTGGTAAAAAGTATCCACAATGTAAATCTATGTAAATCATCCACAGTATAGTTTTGTATAAAGATTCCTTTCAGTCACGAGACTCGGAGCACTTCTTCGACTTTTGGTGGGATTCGACCCACATCTCTATGACTGATGGAAAATAGTACAAAATTTGTCTGGCCGATGGTTGGATGTTTGTCCCCTCATTTTCTTATATAAAGATAGGAGTTAGGCTCATTCAAGACATTCAGAGTGTGAGTTTTAGAGCTTTAGAGTTTGAAAGTTTTAAGTCCCGGGTAGAGGTCTGAGATTTTCTTCCTGCTATGCATCTGCGAAAATGTGTTCGATATGCTTGCAAAGTTCTTGCTTCTATATTTTAGATTTCAAATCTGAGAAGCCTGCACATCAGTGTGAGAGCTCTGGTGAGAACCTAAAGTTTCCATATTCTTAGGATTTGAGTCTGTCAAGTGTACTTTGTGTGTCCATGTTCTAAGACAAAGTCTGTGAAAGGCCAGGAAGCCTTCAGATAGCTTCTTGTTTATCAATTCGCAACATCTGATAAATGTCTAAACAATCTATCTCTGTAAAAGAGCTATTTCTCTCTGTAAAAGCTTTATCTTCATGAATAAAATGAGTATCCATTTATGAAAGATATTTCCGCATGTGAGTAAATTTTATTCCACTTGTGTTGAGGTAATATCTGTGAGACAAGAAGTTCACTTAAGGTTCACTAGAGGTTCACTGAGGTCTGAGGAACACTAGTCCGTTAAAGGTAGGAGGCCGCGTAAAGGACGCCAATGTGTGAAAGTCCAAAGGTTCATGTACGGGTTCATGTAAAGGTTCGTGTATTGGATCGCGAAGAAGAGACTGAACAAAGTTCAAGAAGTGCAAGCTTCACTGAAGCCCATGCAGCAAAAAAATCAGTATCAGAGCCATTAACGTCTGGTTCATTACAATTAGTACTCACAATCCATAATTTAATAGAAATGGAAAGTTCTAGAAGATCAATTTGATACAAAGAGCTCGAAGACAAAGAACATGCTGAATAAAATCCTATTATAATATGGATGATCTCTTTGTAGTTATAGAAGAGCTACACAGATTTAAATTTCCGACCACTTCTCGAACAGGTGAATGAAAATGAACTTCAGTGATTTCTTGAATGGGTAAGATTTCATCCTCATATAGTGGCTCTATCATCCTGATACAATGGCTCTATGCGATCTGGCAGATTGCTAGGGACACCACCTTTGTAAATTCCATCTATTATCTCTGCCAAATGGTAATAAAGGGCCAGCTTATAAAATTTGTGTTCAGAAAGAACACAAATATCCAGGAGGACGCTTATCGTGTGCCTTACACTAAAATGGAAGATGGAAACAAGAAACCGGATGTTCTACACATCTCTACGAAAGAAATATAGGCTTGGGAAATCATAGGTACCATAAAAAACATGGGAAGAATTTAAGGAACACTATTTTGATGATAAGAGTGAGAAATATCAATGGTGTTAATTTGATTGATTTTAAGTGTTATTGGTATGCTGTTGAATTCAATGCAAGGTTTTACTTCTGCCATCAAGACATAATTTTCGAGTGGGCGATGTATTATATTCATGACAAAATGATTCTGTTAAAGGAAGTGGAGGTCATTGGCAACGAATTGGTTATGGGGACTAGGTATGGAATTTGAGCTGCATGCACGTGAAATATAGTTTAAAATTTATGAAATTGTTAAGATCTTTGCTTAAAATTGTGAAAATAAGTAGGAGAGATGTGAAAATCAGTAAATTTGACTAGCGTCATGGGGTGATTTGCTCGTCAAATACAGTTTAAAAATTATGAAACTCTCAAATTTTTTGCGTAAAATTGTGAAGATGAGTAAGAGAGATGTGAAAATCCACAAATTTGTAACCATATTTTGAAATTCCAACAAGATGTGAAAACTGGAAAATTAGAAAAATGACCCTGCTTTGAAATTCTAAATTCCAACCCTGATGGGATAGTCATCAGCAAAGAAGAAATGTTTGAAATGATGCATTCCAAAGAGTACCACATAAATGAGTTGTATGCCCGTTGTATATTCGGAAAAAAATATAGCATTTCATGGAATGTGAGGCTTTATGCCTTCCTAGCGACCATACCCCTTCTATTACAGGCCAAGGGTTTGTCTAATCCATCAGCTCTTTGCACGCTCATTCTGATTATTGTAGATATGGTAAGGACCCATTTATTGTGTTTGTACGAGCTTTTCATGTATTATTTAACCAGAACAGTGAAATTGTGGATCTTTAGATAGTGCAAACATTTTTACATTTTTATAGAGAGTTCATACAGGCTGAAAATTTTTGTGACAAAGAATGGAATAACCTGTTGATGAGTTTTTTAACCCAACGTTTCGGACTACAGAAATGAGTCCATCTTCAGGGGAGTGCCAACTTTCTTGAGAAGGTTGAGGAGTATTTTAAGAGCCCAGATTGTATTTAAATATAAGAGAAGGAAAATAATGAGAAAGAGAAAAAAAAAAAAATTTCATTTTTTTCGATCCGCTAATTATATCAATTATTATTAATTATTTATTTATTATTATTGTTTTTTAATGTATAAATCTAAATTGTTAGATTAATTATATGAGCTATAAATATATAATTTAATTAGAAGTATAAGTTTAAATTATGATTTAATTATATTTAGTTAATTTGTTAGAGATATATTTAAATAATAGAGTGTAGTTTTTTTTTTTTAATCATGACTTTGTTTTTAAATTATATTTTAAGTTTATGTATTTTAATTGTTTTTAAATTATATTTTAAGTTTATGTATTTTAATTGTTGCTGGATTTTTTTTTTTTTAATTGAGAATTAGTTAAATTTTTTCTAGTTTGAAAGAATCTACAGCTAAATGAGTGATAGTGAAATTTAATTAAATTATATTTTATAAAATAATTATTGATTGAATTAATAGTGATTGAAGTATTTTTTTGTTTTATTTATGTTTATTTTATTTATTTATTTATTGTATTTTTATTTATTTTATTTTGTTATTATTATTATTATTATATATATTAATTTGATTTTAAGAGATTCAAAAGTGAAAATAATTATTTAATTCAATTAAGTAAATTTATTTTTATTTTTTATGTTGATGATGAGTTTTGATTAATGGTTTCCAGGTGTTACTTAGTTTTAACCCATCATCCCAGTTTAAGTTATTTTTCTTTAGTTTATTTAACATGAGATGGGCTGCTTGTGATATGAGGTATGGCTATGCTTATTGCACCACAAAAGAAGAAGAAAAAAGTGTTTACCCTGTAACTACATTTATTAAATTCAAAAATTTGGATGAGTAGCGTGGAATGTATCCTACAAGACCTGAATCGATCGATGAAGCCCACTTCGCTATATTACTGACTTCAGAGACAATTCATGGCTCCATCTTGTGCGTCAGTCTTCGAGGGGATGTCATAGACCAATCGTTTGGCGAGGAACACTTGCATTTGAGAATCCTTTGTTGTAGGGGCCAGTCTGAAACATGGAATGCATCCTCCAAAACCTGTACAGCCTAAATGTATTTGCAAATGTAAATAGATATTAATAATATAGAGAATATATAAATTAAGTAATAATTTAAACCCATTTTAACTCCATACTGATGAAGCAAACATATATAGGGATAAGAGAAAACTAGAATTTAAATATTTTCATGTTTAAAGGATTTATTTTTAGGATGGATCTAAACATTTCAATACTTGGCCTATTACTTGAGAGCACTTTAGGAGTGATAGAAGGAATATATTGGGTGAAGTGGAGGCTAGGTTATTTATGATAGAATTGGTGAAGGTAGTGAGAAGTTGGGGTAAGTTGTTTAATCCCGACCCAATAAGATTAAGTATAGTATAGTACCTTGGTCATTTTGAAAGTTATAACGTGGGGACGTATCAACCGAATGAACATAATCCATTGCTACTAGAGAAGCTAAAGTTGTGGTTGTCATAAAAGTTGTGTGTTTGTGCTCAATCTGAGGGCTATACATATATTTTTCAAGCTATAGTTTTATTAATGTGGTTGGGTAGTATAGGCTTATTGTTAGATTTAAATTTATTTAAATCTAATGGTGAGCATATACTGCCCAAGTGCATTAATGAAGCTTAGCCTGGGAAATAATAGTCGTCATAGAATACTAGCAGCTATCATATTAGGGAAAAGAGTCTGAATAAATCTTCAATAAAATAAAATGAATTAAAATAAGTATCAAATTCATATTTATTCTCCCTAATAAAAGATTAAGATAAACTCATAAACAATTTATTTTTTAGTAATAACAACTATACAAGCAAGGCCTCTGGCATAGATGTAACCTTTAACTCAGTACTAAAATCCTAAGGAGCTCAATACCAAATATGATTTGTAATAATCTTCCGTTTGAAAGAAAAATTCAAAATTATTTTAATTTCTCTATATATTTGACCTCGTACTCTAACAGACTAACTACATATACTTTCCTTTTAATATCTGGTGAAGAAATTAAATTTGATATTAAAATTATTATTTATATATATGAATGAGAATAGTGTGTTAAGCAAAGATTATATTATGAGGATAAGCCTTAAATATTTGCGCGTATAAGTATTTGAGTGTGTATATATAGTAAGTCATTCTATGAAAAAATTGCATATCGAATGTGTGTTTAGTCTCTCTTTCTATGTAAGGGTGGGATTATAGAAAAAGAACAATTAAAGGGTACTCTTATAATTAGAAATTGACACAATAGGTTGTTGCATACTCCTTTAAATTTATGGAATGGAAAATTTATTGCTGATAATAATTATTATTTATACTTGTCAATGAATAACAATGGCATTTGAAAAGCCTATCACTTTAGTATGTTTTATGCTCTTCACGAAGTAATTGTCACACTCCCCATAAGTATGGCACTTTGATAATTATTTTCGAAAAAAGTGTATGTTTGTCTACCATTTACACCAATCAAACTTCTTTTTGGTGTGATCAATGCATTAAAATCAAATTCATTTGAGCGAGTCTTCATCATGATTAATATCAGCCCACCTCACTTCTCTCCTAACACTTCTTTAATACACTAGAACACTTCCTTAATACCTATCTCTTCCAAATTCCTACGAAAAGAGGCCTAATTAGAGGAGGAAACCTAGAATCTGAAAGTAGGAATTCTATTAAAATAAAATTTGAGGCAAAGAAAGGTGTCTTAAGGAGCTAAGAAGGGGATTCATACAAGAGGTTTTAAGTTTGTATAAGAATTTCCCAGAGATGAATTCATATATATAATGATGAGCATAAAAAATATACACACAATTTTATTATTTTATTTTATTTTTAAATTTTTTATTTATTTTTATTTTATTATTATTATTATTATTATTTCTCCGAAAATTTAAAAATAAGAAAACTTGTTTTATTTTATTTTTTATTTTTTTTTCTCTGAGAATTTAAAAATAGGAAAACTAGAGGTATATGCATGAACATAGATTTTGGGTTAAATGTGGCGACAAAATTTCAAAATTTTACTTTTTTATTGAACTGAAACTCTCAAAATTCATATCAGTATTGTGAATTTTGATTCAAAGAAAAAAGACAATTTGTGGATAATTATGTTGTCCTAATGATATTTTTTGCAAAAAAAATTAGTCTCATATATTCTGTCAATTTTCCATTAAAAGAAATGCTTGTTCTTGCAAATTTTCACACATCTTAGCAAATATGTGTGTGTTCATGGACAATAACTTAGTCTAAAATGTATGATTAAAAAAAAACTATATATGAACAGGATACATTAAAAGAACTAAGTTATTTATATTACAACTTTATTTTTTATGCAAAATTATATTTTTCAATTGCTTTTCAAAGTTGGAAAATTAATATTTGAATTGCAATTTTTAGACACATGCATTCACATACAATTTTTTTTCTAATATTTTAATAAATTCAAAACCCAAGAGTACCCTTTTGACCAGGACTTGTAAATAAAGATGGTGGTATTTTTTGATATTTTTTGTTTTGTATATTTTATGTCATTGGATTTTCATTCAACCCCTTTGAAATTGTCCAAAAAAATTCAAATAATAACTTTTAAAAGAAATTAGATGAAAAATATCATATGAATTAGAAAATGTCAAACTCATGTGCCATTGGATAGAGGATCCCTTCATTAATCCAACATGACCAACTCTACCACCAGAGAACAAATATTGTCTTAAGTTTGTGAGACTACAAAATGGTGTTGTAGAAAATCTATATATGGGGAGCTAAAAATATGTTTTTTAGTCCCTCAACAACTCGAATGAGCACTTAAAAATCTCAATCAAGTGTTTAAAGTAAAATTTTAAATACCTTAATCGAGGGTTTAAGAAACCCTCGATCGAGATCTTGACGTGGTTAAAAAAAGGATCGATTGAGTCCTTCTA
Source organism: Pinus albicaulis (assembly GCA_034641835.2). Lineage (NCBI taxonomy): Eukaryota > Viridiplantae > Streptophyta > Pinopsida > Pinales > Pinaceae > Pinus > Pinus albicaulis. Next base: position 3,117,657 of record MU968493.1, on the reverse strand, counting down.
ACTGTTATCACTTAGAAATATCCCCAACTATGGAGGGAAACCATTGAGGTAACCTCAAACCACTTTGAGGTTGAAATTTGGCCCTTCAACCTCGAGAGGGATCTCCATTCAAACTCAACTACCTAGGTCGCAATGGTAGAAGTTCTGTGATATGCTCTCTGGCCAGATTAATGTGGAAATTGTTAAACTTGGTTGGAGTATGGGAATAAACCATTGGAAAATTGAGTCATAATGAATTCAAACTTGGGGTTTCAAAATAATTTAGAGGAAACCAACCTTGGAGGAAAGTTAGTCAACTATTTGTAGACTTACAATTTGAAGGCATGAAAGATGAAAATGAAACATTCAAAGTCTCAAATAGAGCATCTTAAATATGAATTCTACATTAAATTATCAGACTGAACACATGAGCATCAATATATACATATATAGAGCACGTACCATGGATTCCAAATTAATGACATTCCATTTTGATACATAAGAAAAAACACATCAATGACAAATTGAAATAAATACAAAAAAATAGAAAACAAACTGCAATAATTGTTACACAATATTTTGTCGCATTCCTCAGTTCTTATCCCAAGTGTCGTCTTTTGTGTCGCTCATGTCACAAAAATCGCAAAGCGACAAAAGCTATATTAACTTTTTCATCCTGGATAACATGCTTAAGATATCCCTAGAGGTCTAAAAGAGAAATTCCTTGAAGCTTTTCTGTAAAAGTTTGTAAGAAAAATTATTTTACAAGCTCTGCGCGATTCTTCCCTTAATATTATCGTGCTTGTCACCCTATCCCTAACCTGTGAACAACGCTGCTAGTGAGAGAATTCAATAGTAAATTTGTGCTTGTCCTCTTAAGGCAGGTTCTCCAAAAATTGAGCAGAAGGTTCCTCCTCTAGATTTCTCGAGAACAAAGTTCTTGTACTTGTTGGTTGAGGATATGATCGAATACTCCCATTTTTTACTCTTGATCGTATCTCCAAAGATTTTCTCCTTTGAGATAAGGCCTTTCCCCCTCATTAGTGGATCCTTAACCTCCTCAAGCTATGCTATAAAAGAGTTCCATGCTAGTGAGCCTTGGTGGGTCATTGTTGGTTGCCTTTCTTATGCCTGATTGTGCCTATATGTTGTCGATTTGACGAAGAAGGAGAAGAGATTGAAGAGCCTAGATTGGACTTGGATTTCCACTCCGAAGGAGGCCTCCAACATCAAGGCACCAGTTGTAAGATTCCCTTTGTTTATTTAATAATACAAAGTATGCTTTGCTTCCCATGAATCTCTTAATATTAATTGATTTAGCATGATACTCCTTGATATGTCATGAGGTTTTCTTTGAAATATATATATGCTATGTATCTTTCTTCTTTGGTCATATGATATTTCTTGTAGGTATTCAGCCGCAGAAGGCATAGCGAGGAACAAGCTTGGAAGCGAAAGGATCAATATCAATGTCGAGGAAAAAACAGAATAAGGAATGAGGTATACCATCTCCCTCTCTCGTATTATTTCATTGTTAAACTAGTAAATCTTGTATTCTTTGTCACGATTGTTACTAGACCCACTCATTAGGCTAGAGGGATCACTTCTTTCCAAAAAAGGGATTTTCTTGTGTAACAATAATCGACACATGAATCTCTTGAAAATATCTTAATGCCTCTATTTCAAATACCTTTCATTAATTTCTTGAAGAAAGTACACAATACACAAGGATTTCTTCTTCAAAATTCGAACCCTTGGTATTTTTTCATTATCAAATTTATAGAGTATTTAGAAAACTATAGCCAAATTTTTAGAAAAAATTTAAATACAAAATTCTAAAAAAAACTAAGTAAATCTCTAATTAAAACTCAATACATTACATTGTCAATAATAAAAAATATGATAATATTATGTATTTGGGAACTATGTTGTTGCTGAAGACCTGGCTAAAGCTAAGGATCAAAATATGCTACTCATATTCTGCTCACATTTTCTGAAAATATTGCTTCTTCATTATGCTTGATGTAGCGATTTCTTCCTTGAAATTTGGTCCTGATCCACAAAAATGGGAATTTTGTACATAAATCCTTCCTCTAGAGATGTATTTTCTCCAAATTGACCCTTGACACCTTCAAAAATAGTATTTTCCCGAGCGCTGACAGATTAGCTGACGTGCCTCATATTGGGAAAAAAAATTGAGAACCGCTGACAAATTAAATTTCAACGTTGTCTCAAAATAGAGCAAAATTCTTGCTAACATTCTAACTGTCAGCACTAATTTAAAATGAAATGAAAATAGCATTGACTAATCAACTATCTAAGCTTCATCAAAATGATCACAAGGACCATTTTCGAAACAAAAAATCACACTATAAATGCTTCACTTGAGTTTTCAAGCTACCTCCAACAAAATATCAACTTCACTCTATCTTTTTTTCCTAGTATTCTTGGCTTTAGTAGGAGGCTATTTTATTTTACCTTTAGGCTTCTCTTTGTTTATGACCAGATATCTCTGAGGTGTATTATATACCTCAATGACTTGTTGTGCCAGGCTAGGGTTTTGTTTGAGCTTGAATTTCAACCTCAATTTGTTAAGTGGTTTAGTGTGAGGCCTTCCTCCCCCATATATTCCAGCTAGTGTGGGCTCCTTTCTAGAATTTGTTTCCTCTATCTCAGGATGATCTTGCCTTGTTTCCACTTATTGTGATTCAAAAAATTATGTATGTTAAGAATATGGAAAATGAGGAGGATACATGCATATCCTTTCCATAATTCTCCTACTTCTTGTGTAGACCTTTTTCATTTCAGGAACTAGAGGAGGAGGTTTTATCATCATGTTTTTCCTCTGGCTCCTAGTCTGGACAAACGAGGTCCCATTCTATAAGGTCTTGGAGGGTTTACCAAGCTTCTTACTTCTCTTCTTTTTTCTAATGGCCTCAAGTTTAGGTGAGATAGGCTCTACAAACCCCCCCATGGGAAAGAAAATGGTCCCATGTTCTGTTAACCTTCCTCAAATAATTTTCGATTAATAACTTGATTAGTGTTATGAAAATAGCTCACAAAATAGAATAAAAGATATATAAATGATCGGGCGCTCATAAATATGCTCAAAAATCAAAGTTCTCATAGGGGCTTGAAACCTGAACAACTTTGTAGTATTCATCATTCTGAATCCTGCACAACTCGTTTCACACGAAATGAACTCTATATGGCATCAAAAATGAGTCTTGTTTGTTTTGCTAAATAGGTAAATTTTATAAAAAAATGTGCATACAGACCCAGTCAGTAGTCCGTACTACTGATTGGGCATGCTTATGTGGTAGGGTGACAGGGCAGGTCAACCTTGGTCAAATTCTCCTATGGCTAATGGGAGATTGCCAAGTGGCAGTTGTAGATTGGTTAGAAATTATGGTGAATTGGCATCATTTCATTGGGTTTTGAAGGGCCAACCAGGAAGGGATACATGGCTCAACCTTGGGCCGCCACGTGCCCTCCTCACGGTGTAACAAAATATTTTTTATAGCTGGAACAACCAGGTGGGGGTCCAACACGAGACCTCCACCTCGCCAACAACACACGCCACCATCTCCGCTACCAGTTGTTTCTTACCGATAATGTTCTTCGCATATACTTATGCTTTAACGGAAATTCCAACGGGGGAGGGAGAGGGGGCCAGCCCCAAACACATGTGACCACAGCCTAGAGACCACGCTGAAGCATCGAGCTCTTAGCCTTAATGCGCACTTAATTAGAAACTAATCCGCATTTATTAACCTTAATCTGAATTTGCCACAAACCACCAGTTTTAGAGTTAACCTAGCTTAATTAGTGCTAAGTGGGTTTATTAACATTAATCCGGATTAACTTGGCGGTTCGATAAATATGGTGAAAGGCTATTTTTAGCACCAACTAGCCCGGATAGTGGCAGTTAGCTAAATTTAGGGAGCAAATTGTGGAGCAAACTGGTAGAGGTCATAACTTAGTCATTTTTTGACCAAATCAGGAGAAAAAAGAGCCAAAGGTACCATTTTTAAGTTTTTTGAACTCATTGGTGCAGGTTTCAGGAGCATAAAAGCATTTTAAACACATCATTTTTCAAATTTTAGAATAATATAGAGGCCCAAGGCATGGAAGCTGGATCAAGGAGACATATCCCAGGAGGGGTGAACTCCTTCATCAAATCCCTCTGTTGATGTGTTGTATGGTGATGTATTGTACTTTTATTTTCGGTTGTTCAGTATTTCTTTTATGTTAAATTTTTCATAAAAATAACATAAAACTTCACTCATGAGACTCAATAAGTTGCAAGAGAACTTGAACCCTTGAGCACATGTAAAACATTGGTTTCAAAATCTGAAAGAGGAAATAGCACAACAATACTAACATACCTTAATCAGATCATTTTTGGTATCAGAGCTTTAGGTTTTTTGTGCAAGAAGGGATCTAATTGTTTGTGTCATGGTTACAAGGTTAAAACTCAAAAGAGGAGAAGGGAAGCTGGTTGAAATCCTAGTAGTTTGGTCAAGAGGAAGAAGGGCAAGGTTGCCAAAGTCTTTAACACCAACACATCCTCAAGTTGAAGTTGAGTCTTCAGTGAGCATGTCTCATGAAGGAGAAACTACCATGACAGAATATGAGGGAGCATTCAGAAAGAAATTTTTTGATATGTCTGAGATGGTAAAGTTCCTCTATGAGGAGAGGAATTTAAGGATGCAAGGAGAAAGTTCTAGGCCTCCAAGAGGAGAGGGTTCTCTAGGAGGAGAAGGCCATGGAGATGGTAATAAACTACCATCCACTCCACCATCATTCTCACCACCGTATACACCTTCCTCTTCATCATATTCCACTACCACAACTCTTCCATCTATTCATACACATACTTCAAAAGGAGCTGGTAAATCACCCTTACTTAATCTTGATGTTAAATTTGAGCTTCTGATGTATAATGGTGAAGTGAATGCATAGAAGTTGGATAATTGGATTCATCAGTTGGAGGTTTATTGCATAATTCAGAACCTTTAATAGGATGACATAAATATTCAGTTAGCTTCCTTGAGAATGGAGGGTTCATACCCGTATGGTGGGAAAAAAAGACACAAAATGAGATTAAAAAAAATAGTAGGATCTCAATGTCTTGCTCTAATTTTATTGCTTCCATTAAAAGGAAATTGTTAAATTTAGATAACCATGTTGTTCTATGCTTGATGCACTTTTACTTCAATCTTTCTTAGGCCCGATACAAAATATAAAATCACATAAACATGAAAGTAAAATGCTGATAGAACACAATAATAGATTAATAGAAGACAAGCCAAATATAGATCATATTTACAATTCCTTTTGTCCAGAAAATATATGAGATATTGTGTGTTACGAAAATCAACAGGATGCTTCAACCAGCAAAGTATTTCTCGGTCAGCCAATCTTCCATGTGTCACACCCACAACCCTCAAATAAAGCTCATCACAAGTCAATGCTTGTCAACCCAAATTCAACGCAGGCAGCAACATAAAAGTCAACGTAGCAGATTAGGGCTTCGGTCAAACAACCCTTAATTCCTCAATTTTAGTGCCCAACAGTACAACCTCCTAAAATCATATTTTTGGAAAAATTTGGAGGTCAAATGACCAAGGGTTGACCATGGTCAACGCTGGTCAATGCTGCAGCAAAAGGCCCTAAACAGATCCGTAGAAAATAGCAGCTACGCTCCACACATGTGAGGGGAAAAATTCCTCCAAAGGCTATCAAACCAATCATATCACAATGATAGAATGAGTGATGAGTTGATGATGAAATGACCTCCAAGTCTCTCCAATTTATATCCATAAATGAGGGTGTGTGACACATATATTAGGAATGTGAGCCTACATTACAAATCTGGCTGACCTTGCAAATGTGGAAATTAAATTCAAAACAATTTTTCTATTCATCCGATCAAGATGATCTTTAGATCAATATTGCACTTCTCTGAAAGAGGAATCCAACAAAAATATGACCATCGTCATATGAGAAGTGCAACATGGAGTTTGGACCTAGTTGCCCAAAATTAACACTCCCTCTCAACTAGGGAAAACTCCATCTGTCCACAAGTGCCATCCATCAGTACCATCATGTACCATCACCAAACATCATGCGTCATATTGTCATAACTTGCTTTGCTAGCTCTTTCTTAGATAGAATAAAATTTTAGTCACAAATACATCACACTCAGCTGCTCTGAAGTCAGCTTAGAGATAAAAACCTCTCTTGGACTCAAAAAGAGTCTCTTGCTAACTCGAAGTTAGTTTACTGACCCGAAGTCAGTTTAGAGGATAAAACCTCATCATACTTGATCCCATATCAAGGTGTTGGACACGTGCCATCTTAGATATAGAGAGTACAACAATCTCTGATGTGTCCATTGGTCTTGTTATTGGCTCTATCCACATTTCCCACCTCATTGGCCAAATGAGAAGTACTTCCCATGAGTCTGAAACTCCATGGGTAGGATGCGTGCGAGGCACAGATCAAAGAGAGGCAAACAAAATTAATATCATAATGGTGGGGCAAAAGCACAAAAAGGTTCGACAAGCCTAGCCCCGTATGTGTTTATAGCTCTAAGAAGCTATCCCCAAGCCCCCTGGAGCTCCCAGAGCTCATAGTCCAACTCAAGCAGGACCCTTAGAATAGGGTCTTTCCACGATTCCAAGCTTCTCACGGAAGGTTAGGAACTTGACCTTCCCCAGGGGCTTCGTGAGAATATCTGCAACATGCTCATCAACTCTTATATGATCGAGCCTTATGGCACCTCGCTATATGATATCCCAGATAAAGTGGTACCTGATATAAATATGCTTGGATCGATCATGGAACATGAGATTCTCATAAAGACGAATCCCACTTTGGTTATCACAAAGGATAACAGTGGTATCTAACACATGCCCAAACAACTCACTGAATATCTTCCGCAACCAAACAGCTTCACAATAGGCCATACTCACTGCAATGTATTCAGCCTCAGTGGTGCTCAAAGCCACCGAATTCTGCTTCTTACCCATTCAAGATATCGAAGCAAAACCCAAGGTGAATCAGCATCCAGATGTTCTCTTGCAATCCACCACACTACCAACCCAATCGGAATCAGTATATCCATGGAATCTCAAACTCCCAACAGTGTATCTCAGCCCATGGTTGATTGTGCCCCAAAGATATCTCAACAGATTCTTGGCACCAATCGAGTGAATGTGATGAGGATCAACCATATGTTGACTCAAAGTTTTCTTTGCAAAACATATGTCCGGACGATATTTCACTAAGAACATCAGGGCCCCCACGAGTTGTCGATACTCGGTAGGATTTGATAGCACGAGCCCAACAACGCTTCCACTCAACTTCTTAAAGTTGAGTTCCATAGGTGTCGACACAGACTTACAGTCCACCATAAAAAATCTCTCTAGCATCTTCACAATATATTTTCCTTGAGAAAGGAAAATATTGCCTGGACTTTGCTAAACCTCCAAGCCTAGGAAGTAGTGCATCATTCCTAGGTCTTTCATCTCAAACTCGGAAGCTAGCTCTCTCTTACACTGATGAATGAGAGGGTCAGCACCTGTCAGGAAGAGATCGTCCACATAGAGAACCAAAATGAGAGGCCTTTCTCTATCAACCTTAAAATAAAGGTTCAGATCAACATTACTTCAAGTGATGTCCAAATTCATCAAGTAGCTATCTATCCTCTCGTAGAAAGCTCTAGGGGCTTGCTTCAACCCATAGAGGGCTTTATTCAACCTGAATACATGAGTGTCTCTATCTCAGACTTAGAACCCTAGAGGTTGCTCCACATACACCTCTTCCTTTATAGAACCATGCATAAAAGCGGTATTCACATCCATCTAATGGAGAATCCATCCTTGTGTTGTAGCAAGGGAAACAATAGATCGGATGGTGGTGTAGCGGTCCACAGGTGTAAATATATCATCATAATCTATGCCTTCTTTTGAGAGAAGCCTCGGGCAACAAATATTGGCTTGTACTTTTCAGCACTTCCATCAGATCTATGCTTGATCTTATAGAGCCATTTCAAGGTGACAACAGATTTGTCCTCCGGTCTCGAAACGACTTCCCATACATCATTTTTCATAATGGACTCATATTATTCGTGCATATCATCCTTCCAAACTAGATGCTGTAAAGCTTCTTCAAATGATCCAGGCTCAGATTATACTATCGTACTCATGGTGTTCTATGCTTGATGCACTTTTAGATAACCATGGTGTTTTATGCTTGATGCACTTTTACTTCAATATTTCTTAGGCACGATACAAAATAGAAATCACATAAACATGAAAGTAAAATGCTGATAGAACACAATAATAGATCAATATAAGACAAGAAAAGTATAGATCAGATTTACAATTCCTTTTGTCCAGCAAATATATGAGATATTGTGTGTTATGACAGTCAACAATATGCTTCAACCAGCAAATTATTTCTCGGTCAGCCAATCTTCCATGTGTCACACCCACAGCGATAAAACACAACTCATCACAAGTCAACGCTAGACAACTAAAAGTCAACACGTAAAATTCAACGCATGCAACAACAAAAAGGCAACGCAGTAGATTAGTGCTTCGGTCAAACAACCCAAAATTCCTCAATTTTAGTGCCCAGCAGTACGACCTCCTAAAATCGGATTTTTGGAAAATTTTGGAGGTCAAAAGACTAGGGGTTGACCATGGTCAATGCTGGTCAACGCAGCAAAAAAAGGCCCTAAATAGATCCGCATAAAACAACAGCTACACTCCACATGTGTGAGGGGAAAAAGGCCTCCAAAGGCTATCGAACCAATCATATCACAATGAGAGAATGAGTTATGAGTTGATGATGAAATGACCTCCAAGTCTCTTGAATTTATATCCATCAATGAGGGTGTGTGACACATCTATTAGGCATGTGATCCTACATTACAAATCTGGTCGACCTTGCACATGTGGAAAATAAATTCAAAATAAATGTTCTTCTCATCCGATCAAGATGACCTTTAGATCAATATTGCACCTCTCTGAAAGAGGAATCCAAAAAAAATATGACCATCATCATATGACCAATGCAACATGGAGTTTGAACCTAGTTTCCCAAAATTAACAAAAATTCTACCATCTAGCTTACATGCAAAAAGCCATTATGAGCTAGAAAAACTTTAGACAATTGAAAGGTCAAAGTGTGCAAGATTACACTCATGAATTTAGGAGAAGAGATCTTATGTTAGGTGTTTATTTTCATTCTCAATATAACTTGATGACGTATATAGGGGGTTTGCATAGTTACCTGAAACATATCATCCTCATGTTTAATCCTACTAGTCTAGATGAGGTATGTGTGCAAGCTACACACCTTGAGGAAAGAGGGAAAAATGTACAAGAAGAGGGTAACAAGAAACCATTTAAGGGTGGTGAAAAAGGAAAGGGTTTCAAGGGAAAACAAAAGAAAAATGCATCTATTAAAATAAGGGGAGAAAACCACATGTAACCAATGTTCCAAAGAGGGTCATGATGAAGCCCATTGTTGGAAGCTTCATCTAGAATTGAGGCCTAAGAAATTCAACAACAAGGAGAAACAAAAGACAATCGCTACCACACAATAGGATCTTGGATCTGACTCAGGAGATGAGATTAAAATTGCAACCACGGTCACAAACGGAAAAGAAGCCATAGAAAGTACTAGTTCATCAAATTGTCACAATAACACTCCAAGTGAAGAAACAAGAATATATTTGTTTCATGTAAGAGTGATCTCAAAACATACAAAAATTGACACACTATTTGATAGTGGGTCTCAAGCAAACTTAATATCTGAAGACTTAGTCAAGAAGCTTAATCTTGAAACCTTACCACAAACATACAAGATAATTTTTATTATATAAGAATGAATTTCACTATTTTCTTTTTTAAATTTTTTGTGTTTATACTAATTTACTAAATGTTTTATTTTGTACTTGATGATTAGGTACAACACTAGCATGTTTCTTACAAAAAGGAAAAAATTGCATTTCCATTGAAAAAGACCTAGTACAATGCAAATTTATTCAACAAAGAATCAATGCTCTTCAATTTCTTCAAGATGCAATGCAAGAAGTTGGTTTGAGAAAAGGGTATTTTAATGAATCTCGTGTGGAAAAAAAAGCAAAGGAACCTCAACCACCATTAGATGGAATGATTGGAAAGGAATACTTTGGGACATTCGCAGACATCAAAGATCCATTAGAAGAGGAAAATGATGAAACTAAAGCCAATAATGAAAATATTGTGGAAGAGGACAATAATGAAACTCTTGAAGAGTTTGGGTTACATGATATTATTCATTGTTCATTAATTTAAGCTTCCAAATGAAGCTCATTTTTTGTAACTATTAATAAGTTATACTTGTAATGTTTTGAATTTGACACTTTATGAGAAGAAATAAATATTCAATTGTTGTTATTATATGTTTAGTATTTGTATAATGTGTTTTTCACTTCATTTTTATGTGAATCATGTAAGTTTTGAAAAAAAATGTAATTATTATTAACTTTTGACATAAAATTCACAAAAATTGCTAATTTTTATACTTTTTTTGTTAAATTTTTCCTATAAAAATGGTTTATTTGACATGTCACTTTTAGCAAAAAAGACTCAAAACCTGTATTTTTCAATTATTTGTATATTCAAAATGTGTTTTATTATGTAAATTGTTAAAAATTCTTGCCTTTTTAGTGACAATTATTTCATGTGCAATAAAATATTATTTAACAATATATAATTAGATAAAAGGCTGACAGTTTAAAATTTTGACCTTTTTTGTTTTCTTGACACTGCAAAAAATAACATATCTCACTACATTTTTTTTTTAAAGAAAAACAAAAATACAAATACCTGAAAAAATTGTTAAATTTAGAAAACAATTATTAGCATTTAATATATTAGAAAATTTTGAGTCAAAAATAAGTCTTCTAAAAAAAGGGGATGATGATGGCATCAACACTTTTCAAAATCAACATAAAAAACACTAACATTTTAAAAATAATGTCTATACTTGGTACATAAGAAAATTTGATGTGTAAAAAATATGCTAAAAAAAAAAATTAAGAGTATTACGAATCAACACTTTTCAAAATCAGACCATTTTTTGCTACCTAAAAAAAGTGGGTACTCGTTTCTATTCCTGTTTCAATGTTTACATTGTTCTTGGTGCCATTTGAAAAGAGATATCAAAACCAAATTGTTGAACACCTGTATCCTAGGAAAAATTCATTGGTTTCTCCTTCAACAAACCTCTAATACCATGTTGAATTTTCTACAAGATGCATAGTAGAATACAATTTTTCTTCCAGATAATTTACTTCCTAATTATTTTCACACAATATTTTATGCCACTAGTATCAATGAGAAATTACATTTCAGAAAATAACAATAATAAATGAAAAAAAAATAGTAAAGATCATAGAAAGGCAACCATGCACAATAAAGAGAATATTTTTACCTTGGAAACCCAACCTTCGGAGAAAACCCAATTTCTTTTCTTTAGGAGAAATTATTCTTCACCAAGGTTACCAAATCAACATTTTGTCTCAAAATATATGCCAATAAGCCAAGTCCAAATACTAGTCAAACTTGGTCAAATATAAGCAATTCAATGGTGGTCAAACCAATGAAAGTAACCATAATACAACACTGGTCAAATAGTCAGGTTTGCCGCTAGACATAAACCTTGTAGTCAAGTTGAGCTGTGAGTGGTCAAAGTCTGTGGTCAACTGCAGTACATATTTCGATAAAACTGAAATCAAATCATCTTGATCAACTATTGTGGTAAAATTCATCTTTTTATTCACACATATGACTTTCCAATAATGTTGGTCAAACTCATCCAAGAAAGTGTTCAAAGACTCCACACATGCGATGAAGAGAGAGATAGAAAGATGATCTCCAAAAAAAAATTCTTCATGCTTACACTTGCTCTTCGTTGGTGGTGAAAATGGAATGTCACATCACCTATATATACTTGTCGAATGGGGCCCAAAATAACCCAAGGGACACACCCTTCATTTGACTGGGCTGACCTGATTCTCCAAAAATAAATTTATTTTGATTTTTCTTCATAATTCTTCTAGGTGAGCTTAGGCATGTGGCAATACCTCCCAACACAAAAAATCAACAATATCCATTATTTCAGCTATCATTTAGTTTTGATTTGGAGTTTTTTAAGTAGATTTTTGATAGCTCAAATTAAAATAACATAAAATTTGTTGCTAAAGGAAAAGGAGAAATGAAGAAATTAGTTACTCTTGGTTGAGGTGGTCAGATAAAATGGGGATGAAAGGCCTTGGATTCCAATATTACTAGTCTCAAGGGCCTAGAAAAATCTCATGTAATAAGCTCAAAAAAAATCATTCACACCAGGGTACTTTTTACTTTCCATTCTTCAAAAATACCATTGAAAAACAAAATTTACCAAAAACCACACCTCTATAGGTTAGGGCATACAACGACAAGTAATAGCTCTAAAATATATCCTATCAAGGATGGACCAACAAAGGAGAAATTCTATAAAGGAGGTAGACAACTTTTAATGTAAAAATTATACATTTATGGCTCAAACTTTCATAAAAAAAAGAAATAAACAAGATGTTGTCAACCATACTTTAGGGTTTTAAGATGTAATTAACACAATTGGACTAAGTAAATAACACATACTGAGGAAAAAAAGCAATATATTTACTAAGGAAATAACACATACATATATCATTGTTTAAAATGAAAATGTAACCTAACCCTAACACTAGTTACCAAGAAAGAGAGAACATAAAGAAATTAGGTTTTGGTCAACACCTATTGGACTAGTGCCTTGGTCTAATTGGGTTATGTCATTCATGGAAATATCTATGAAGAGGGCCTTGATGAAGAGGGTTAGAGAATTAAAATACATACTTAGAAACCCTAACAACTTCTTATTATGGTAGATCTTAAGTTCAAAACATTAATATATCAAATTTCTCTTGAAGAATTCAAGCAAACAAATTTTACATACCATAGAAAAATTTTAAGATTTCAAGGAAAGTTGTTGCGATTTTTAATATAACATACATATAAATCCTAATTCACATAAAATAAAATGAAAAATGGAAGAAAATGAGCATAAAACTTACACCATTCCACATGAATCTCTTCAATCAATCCCAAAGAATTCTCTCCATGCAAAAATCTCCATTGCAAGACAATTCACTCCATAAAAATCACATTGTGTCCAATTAGAGGGACAAAAATATCTTGTATGCACTTATTAGAGAAGAGAAGTGTGGTGAACAATAATTAATGAATTAAAGTGAATCCCTCCATTTATATGAGGGTAACTATATCACTTATCATTAATTTACAAGTAAAATCCATAAAATGTTTTACATGAGAATTCAACTAGGTCAAAGGTCACAATCAACCTTAAGTTACCTATAAAACACAAATAAAATGCCAAAATATCCCAAAAGCATGGGAATAAAGACTCTACACGAAAACATCATCGTCCTAGAATGATCAATATCCATCAAGTGATGAAAATGGACCATAAGTGATCCTTACTCCAAGAAATCCCAAAATGGATGGTTACATCTCCAAAGGGCACCTCCTCCATCATGACATCATCCATGGAAATGCCTACGTAATCCTTATAGTGCAATCAGAATTCATGCAGGGAATGAAATTATATACAAATTTATAGCCAAAATATTGAGATACAATGAAACTTGACTTCTATTAATAAATGAAAAATATTGAAACTATATTAATTGTTGAATGAAAACAAACTAGCTCGAATGGTGATAACTTATCTCTAAGAAGAGATGTGATGGCTACGTGCATTTGTCGAGATGTCTTAGAATGATGTTCAAAGGAATTTTCTATCATAAATTAATAATGAGAAGCCCTAAACATCCAAAAACCTAACCATAGGAGATGAAGCACCAAAGGCTTGTGGGCCCCAATGGGGTAAGTTGGAATCTCAACTTCTCAGGGTCATAATTTTGGCATCCGATCTCTGTTTGACACACGTGATAACCCACTGGAAAGGTCTATGTAAGAAAATTTTTTTGTTTAGTATACTATTTGGAGTTCTCATTTCCTCAAAAAATCATATTTAGGGTCTCAAAACATCTATAGAAGTTTAAGACCTTAAAACTGTAGAAAAATTGCCAAATAGAAAATTGTGTTGTGAGCAAGTGGAATAGGTGGGTGGCCACTAATATCCACCTAGATCAATTCCAAACCCCTTATGAAGAAATGGTAATCATGGTGTTAAGAGCCTCCATTATATGGGAAAAAAAAATTTGAACTTGGCCCCTAGTGAGCATCTTTCCTTGGTGTAGGAGCTGGCCTACTTTGAAAACCTGGTACATTTGGATCTTGTGTTGGTAAGTGCTCCCAATTTATGTGTCCATGATATAATAAATTGTATCTTGTTTAATGAAGCCTAGGTTGAGATATTTCAGTGTCAGTTTCATTTCAATTTCTTATGTGTCCAACAATAGTGGAAATCATGACTGAAGGTGGTCCACATGGAACATTGGGTGCATGCCAAGGAAAGGGGGGAGACTTATCTCAAAAGCATTGTCACCCACAACCTTGGTGATGGTGTAAGTTCCATAATGGAGTGATTGAATTTTCTTTTGGGCCCTTGCAATGTGTTCCTTCTGTAAATGCATCCAAACCATGTTTCCCACTTGAAACTTGTGTGGCACTCGATGTTGATCATGTCGTTCTTTGTACTTAGTATTGGCTTTTTGAAAGATACCATGGACCTGCTAGTATATGTTTTTAATTCATTAAATAAACTTAGTAGCTTTGTTGGATCCAAATTGAACATGTGTATATTTTTCCTGTGTAGTTGCAATGGGAAATGTGACATCAATGGTACCCAATGGTTTAAATGCCAAACCCACCTGAAAGGGGCTATGGCTAGTTGAGCTATGGAGAGATATATTGTCGCTATGTTGAACATAGTGGAGACTCTCATCCCATGTTTGTGGATGCCTGGAGTTGTACATGTGAAAAATGTGCACGATCATCATGTTGACAACCTCTATCTATCCATCTGTCTAGGTGTGGAAGGCAGTTGATTTAGTGATATTGGTGTCCAACAATGACTAGAGGCTCGACTAGAATGTGCGTACGAACATGTTATACTAATTTAATATGATGGTGCATTGGATCTAGAATACCCACATTCATTCGAGGAAGATCTTGGTGTTGATTTTACATGGTCTTCTCTAATGATAATTTAGTTGATGATTTAATTGATCTTATTGAAAATTCTTAAACATGACTTCATAAATAAGAAAATTATAGGAAGACAAAAATAGTACGATAATAGTACAACCACGAAGAAGAAACCAAAACAAATAACATAAGATATTGCCCTAGCAAAACCCACCATGGGGAAAAAACCAGCAAACCTTTAACTTAGAGAATCAATGTAATAAGAGATACATCAAATTCAACAAGATGACCATCTTCCAAAGACTAAGTCAACCCTCCATAATTCTATCCATAGAAGTTATGGAACAAGGGTTACGAAACATCCTCCAAGTCTGCCTCAAACTTGCATTGGGCCACAGATACATAGCACAAATAATTTATGTCGGCTTTATTGTTCGATCTATGCCATAAGATCAAAGTCTCATATATGCACACAGTTCCACATAGTATGTTCCCTAGAGAATGCACATTGTTACATAGAGTATTGGCCTTGGTATTGTGCATTTTTCCAGTGAGAATATGCCTCAAATATGTGCACCATTCCAACAAGAATATGCCTAAGAGATGTGCACTATTCCCGTGCAAATATGCCTTAGATATGCACATTATTCCATCGAGAATAAGCCCAATATATTTGCACTGTTCCAACAAGAATAAGCCTTAGACCTTCACATGGTTCCACAGAGAGTGTGCCTTAGAAATGTGAGTCATTTGCCTCCATATTGCCTCAGATCAATGACCTCCCTTCCTCAAATGTGATATCCAAATTGTGTCTTTTGGGAGAGTGAATAGACTCTATTTATAGTTTTTCCTTAGGCTAAAGAGGTGTGTCCCTTGTTGGGGTCGACCTAACTTTAAGAGGGCCAAATTGATCTTTGTGGAGCTAAATTTCAAATTCAAAATATTTCATTTTCCCACTCTTTTGACGAGTCTTAATTTTATTTTGAATATAAAATAATTTGTTTTTTTAAAGCATGAATAACATGCTTCACATAATTTTATTTTACAAATATGATTCATTTTTCCTTTTTACAAATACAAAAATATTATGAAGACCAATAATAGATAACAAAATTCAACACTCCCTCTTAGCTAAGGAGGTATTCATAATGACTATCCAATTGTTCTCTATATAAATGACCTCTCTAAGGATAGGTGTAATTCATTTTTCATCTAGGCCAATACCCTTGACCTACATTAGAATCATCTTATCATTAGCATCATCATATATCATCAACATCTAATAGTGGCCATATTCAGGGTGGTACCAAATCCATGGAAATGTCATCAACATATCAGGACTCATGCCTCCAAAGTGGTCGATCCTCAAATCCCATGACCTCTTCATAGGAAAAAATGGTATGACCCTCAAATAAAAAGCACTCACTCACCCTTCATGTTGAACACTCTGGGCCAAGACCTCACTCAACCCCTCCTTGTTAGTGATCGGGTCTATATGGTGAAAGGACCTCAATCCTCCCTACCCTGTGTGTGATCAAGGTCTACAACCTCACTACACCTTACCTTTTGTGGGATCAAGGTCTAGATGTTGAAGGAACTCACTCCACCATTCTTGGCATGTGATTAGGTTCTAAGACCTCACTCCACTATCCATGGTGTGTGATATCAGGGTCCAACTCTGAGAGGCACACACTCAAACTTGCCTGTTGGTCACTATGGGCCTCTCATACAAATTATCCCTATCGAGAGAATTTCCATGCATGATACAGACATATCAACACCCCTCTCAATAAGAGGGGTAATATCCACGAGTACCAACTTGTCTCTAAAGTACAAAATTTTTTCCCTAGGTAACAACTTCGTCAGAACATTAGTTGTCAACTCATTGTTGGATATGTACTTGAGCCTTATTACTTTCCTATGTACCACAACATGGATGTAGTGTTACTAGATCTCAAGGTTCATTGACTCATTAGCATGCTATCACTTACCCCTAATCCACCGATACTACAACCTATAATAATATTGCTTTCATTTCATGTTGCAACATACTCTACCTTTGAGTGCAACAAATATTTGCTTCCTGCTCATCCACAAGATTAGAGCCCAATTAAAAGAAATATACCAAATATTTGTTTTCACCACTCCTTGCCCTGCATTTGAACTAACTGTATTATTGATCAACCATAACATCTTGTTACTTCAACACATGTTGAACTACATTCCTTGGAATAATCATAATTTGATATGATCCATTTTTCTTGATGCATCATTATATCTGGGATTCCTCCTAAAATATATCTTGCTATAGAAATATAGACTTTCTCTTTTTGTCATTGGTGCTATTAGACATCAATTCAAGATCATTATTTTGATGTCAACTCCCTCTTAAGAAATGATTCCTAGAGAAGCCTTGAATTTTCCTTTTAGAGAAAATATTCTGGTCAATGCAACTTCCTTTGACACATAAGAACTTTTTCTTTCATCAAAAAATCATGTAGGATCAATTACCAATCCAACTGCATCAATTATGAGGAGCCTGTACAAAAGCTTATATCTTAGTTCACTATCATGACGTAGTTTACTTCTTTTATCGAGATATAGGATCTCCACAAAAGTGTTCCTGACAATATGTCCTTTAATAGGCTATTTTTCCTTTGCAGAGGTAATCCTTAACCTTGTACTTCTTTCCATCCATTCATATTTTTTTCTTGACAGGAATCAAAGGAATTCTACACTTTATGAGTCCAAATCTTGTCCATTTCAATATCCCTCATCATAGAGAGTCTCTTCATCGCATATTTTCTATGTTCTTCCATATGCTTCCAAAAACCTTGGTAGCCTTCAATACGTACCTGCACTACTCATTAGGAGGCCATGGAAGAAACATCACAACTAAGAAAATAATTTTGATGACACGAGACCTACTACTAGTAATATCAAAAATAGTAGTAATAATCAAATCAGATATGTAAAATACTTATCTTTTTAGGACATGCTAACTCCCTCTTGATCTTGCATCCACCTTGTTGCAATAATATCATCATCATAATTTCATCCAAGGAAAATTTTAAGGATGGAAGCGTATATTAAAGTTTATAAGCCTTAGCGAATCTCACTAGTCCATAATATGCAAATTGTAAAATGTTTGGCAATATTTTTGTAAAAATATTTAGATTTCTAATGATTTTATATTAGTCTATAAAATTTTGGTGACTTTTAGAGTAAAATAATGTTATAATATAAAATGTGGGCGAATCAATTTTTGAAAAAATGGAGATTGGTGAATCTTTTTTTTGGAAAAAAACATGGAAAATTAGCCCACCTCTGAATATTAGCCCCTAAAATTTTCCTTGATGTCATCTCTTTCTAGGGTTTGAGTTCATGAATTCAAGGCTTTATTATCCAAGCCCTTGCCAGGTTTTACAAATATTACATATTCCAACATCAAAAACCCTAGAATATGGCCAAGACTTTTAGCCGTCCAAAACCTAGATTTAGTAGACTTGACATTTGATCAATCAATAATCATTCTAGTCCAAGTAGTTTGGATTCACCAATGTGCACAGAGTAGGGTTCATTATTCAAAACTAAATCTTATATTAAATAATATAATTCTTATTGTCCCATTATTTATTCAACATTTTCAATTATAGCTCATCACAACATATCTGATAATAATATATTAACATATTGAATTTTTACACTATTACAAATTTATTAAAATTCTAGATTTGTAGATTTAACTGTAATTAGTGCATGCATGCGAATGGAAATTATGCAAAAAAATAGAGAATGAAAAAATAAGCTCACACACACACACATAAGGCACAAGATATGCTCCCTGGGAAACCATTTTGGGATAAAACCTAGATGGAAGGTGAGGTCGCTTCGCTCTCTTTCTCTGTCTGGAAATATGGCTATAGGTACAAAGAATTAATGCCTATGGATTGTGGGTTTCTATAGTGAAAAAATAATCTGTGTGTACTCTACCTCCTATCTCTATTGGCTATCTTTTCTCAACTATGGAACAAAATTCTCTCGAAAGAATGGAGTACCCCTTCCTCTTGGTGGCTCAGTTATGACACAACCCGATAGCCTACTAGTGGTTAATTTTGACTACATAAACTCTTAATTAGACTTACAATATAGAATCTTCCAGAGTATTTTACATCATAAACACGTGGCTAGCCCCTTTACCATGAATAATGGGGGCTGGCACAACATCCTCCTGAATTATATGTGCGAAAATAGGAAGGTCAACTTCTGAGTGGCATAACTTTTGCATACACACTCCGATTGACACGCTTCTTACATTTTTGGAAAGATATATGTGTGTAGAATATCATGAAAAGGTTTCATGCTAAAGAGAAAAAAATATACCCCCAAAAAACATCATTTGAAGCCTCAAAATTCTCTCAGAAGGTTCCAAATCCCATTTTTCCAAACTGGGCCCCACCGGTAAAACCAGTCTCTTGACATTATTCCTCCACTTTTTCCATTCGAAATGAATTAAGATGGATGAAAAAAAATGCAATGATCCAATACGGATCATAGGTATAAGTACATGTAACTCCCTTGAGATTACTTTAGATTTTAATTCCAAATAGGAGCTCAACCTATTACTATAGATATACATCCTACAAAGGTGTCATATTTCCTTGATGTGCAACAGGGACCATGGTAACTAATTCCTTTCAATATTCAACATCTATAATTTCCATTTGTCAATCATCAATGCATCTCAGACATTATTCTCAAATTCCATGTTGTAGTTTGGCCCAATCAAGCCTTTGTTTAGAAAGGAGGCTTCTCACTTCAAGGAGAAGTCACATACTTCTTATTAAAATGGGTATGCAATCTCAAGACTGTAGATCTTCAAGGATTTTATTCTTGCATATAATCTTTCAATCCTTAACAATCTTATAATTTCGAGAATGTCATTTTCCTTCAAAAGCTTGAAGGAGTACTTGGCCCTTACTAAATTATTCTTTTGACATGCTTTACAACATCGTCATACATGTCTCTGATGTATTATTTGGTGACTACATCAAAAATGATACTTTACCTTGCCATATCAATGGGTTTTTTCATGTCTATCTTCAAGGAGTCCTGCTTTCAAAAGAATTAATTCATACCTTATATGAAAAATTTCATACTTGAAACTTAAATTTCCGGCCTTCAAAATTATTCAAAGGGATATCACGTTTGTTCATGGAAAAAAATCTTGTCCTTATTTATATATAGAACATATATTTTTTCAGGTCAATTTATGAACAATTTTTTAGATTAAGACCTTAAAACAAGGTGTGGATACTCTGTGGAAAATTCGGATTCCTCTGAATGATGACTGAACACTTCTTGGTGTCTTTAAATTATTGTATTTGTAGATAAATTTATGCTTCCCATTTTTGAATAGTTCCTACATAACATAAGAATTGAAGGTGCCCTTCTTTGTCACACTTCCATATATTCTTGGCTTCCTTCAAAGATAAGGACATTGGCCTTGAAACGTTGAACTTCTCATTGAAGAAATCATACCTTTTAAATTTCCAGAGATTTCAAAGATTCAGTGTAATGTAATCTAATATTACAAAGAATATATCTTCTCAAGCTTCATGGATTTACTTTGAATAGTTAAATTTTTTTTTATAGGCTATCTATCATTGGGTCTAAGAATTTCGACCTTCTACCACAAGTACTGTTTTTTTCAATCCTTGAGATGTCCTTAGTAATTTGTGCTAAAGCTTAAATATTGAGGCTCTCATTATTATGAGATTTTATGAATTACTTAGTTTTTAGAACAAGACCTAAGTCCTCATAATTTTGATTGCAAATACAAAATAAACATGAAAATGTTATCCCTTTTGCAAATATAGATTCAAGAAATATAGAGATAATATTTTTGTCTTCTTCAATACTTCTGATATTAGATTAAGATCTCTATAAACCTGTGAGAAATTTGGCCCACTGAAAAATTCTAGAGAGAAAGATTAACTCAACTTCATCTGAACAAGGGATACATGACTTCTTTCTATGGTCGCTTCTCCACAATAGCTCTGATAACATGTTGATTTTACATGGTATTCTATAATGATAATTTATTTTGATGATTTAATTGATATCATTGAACATTCTTAAACATGACTTCATCATTAAGAAAATTATATAGAAGACAACAATAGTACAATAATAATATGACCATGAAGAAGAAACCAAAACAAAGAACACAAGATATTACCCAAGGAAAACCAACCAATGGGAAAAACCCAACCAATATTTTCCTTAGAGAATCAATGCAAAAAGAGATACATCAAAGTAAACAAGATGACAAACTTCCAAAGACTAAGTAAGTCATCCATAATTTTATCGATGAAATTTCTGCAACAAGGGTTACGAAACATCCTCCAAGTCTGCCTCAAACTTGCGTTGTTTCATAGAGACATATCATAAAGAATCTATGTCTACTTCAGAATTCAATCTATGCCACATGATCAAAATCTCATATTTGCGCATAGTTCCACATAATATGTGCCTTAGAGAATGCACATTTTTCCATAGGGTATTTCCCTTAGGACTGCACATTGTTCCAGTGAGAATGTGCCTTGGATATGTGCATTGTTCCAACAAGAATATGCCTTGCAAATGCTCACTTTTCCAACAAGAATATGCCTCAATATTCCAACGAGAATGCCTCAAACCTTCACATTGTTCCATGAAGAGTGTGCCTTAGAAATGCAAGTTATTTGCCTCCATCTTTCCTCAGATCAACAAGATCTCTTCCTCAAATATGAGATCTGAATTGTCTTTTGGGATAGTGAATTGTCCCTTGCTAGAGTTGACCTAACTTTAGGAGGTCCAACTTGGTTTTGTGGAGGTATATTTCAAACTAAAAATATTTCATTTTCCCACTTTTTGACGAGGTTTAATTCTCTTTTGAATACATTTTTTTTTTAAGTATGAAGAGCATACTTCACATAATTTTATTTTACAAATATAATTCATTTTTCTTTTTAACAAATACAAGAGAAGATTACGATGACCGACCATAGCTACAAAAAGTCAACACTTGGTAGTGGCTCCTGCTATGATATTCTTCTTATAGGCAGTCAAAATACCCATCTTAGAAAATCCATCTATGAACACAAACAAGAATTCATTACTATGCTTTTTCGAAGGAAGGAAAAACATATAGTCCATCAAGATGGATTCCCAAGGTCGGTTAGGAGTAGGTAGAGGGGTGTATAAGCTTTTCATCTTAATGACTAGTTTGGAAATGGTGCAGGCAGTGTAGGACCCGATATACTTTCCAACATTTTATTGAATTCTTGGCCAATAAAAATACTTCTGCAACACTAGAATTATATTCTCTACACCAAAGTGCCCTATCACACCATTGTAATTTGTCTCCCAGATCATCTTAGCACACTCACTTGAAGGAACAAAAAGTTGTCCTACGTAGCATGATAATGCATCATGGAGGTGGAAGTCTCGAACTTGATTTCCTACCATCAACATCTAGTATGTGGAAACAAATTTTGAGTCATTTTTGTATGATTGTGGCCCCAAAGCTCTTGTGCCCGCCAGAGTTGAGAACTATGGTCAGTTCCACAATTGGGAGCTGACTGAGGAATTCTATGACCGTTGAGTGCTTGTTTCATTAAAAATTTATGTTTAGGGCCTCAAAATGGCTTTGAAATTTCAGGAACTAAAACCTGTAGAACAATTTCTGAAATGGAAATTTATTTTTTAGGTACTGGAATAGGTGGGTGGCCTTTTATATCCACCCAGATAATAAGGAATGTAGGAATCACATGGCATCATTTAGGGAAACTATTGACATAAAATCATGGTGTTTTGGTTTTTAAACTCATGTGGTGATCATTTTTTAAAAAACTTTCTGGATTATCCACATTGCTAGAAAACGAGTGTCGACGTTTCGAATCCCAACGAGGATCCATCATCAAGACTTTTTTGAATGGATCCCCGTTGGGATTCGAAACGTCGACACTCGTTTTCTAGAAATGTGGATAATCATGGTGTTCTTTCTCTCCCAAGTCATTTAGGTGACATCCGTCTTTATTTGGGCTCTAGGACAAATCAACATCCATTAGGTAGTGTCAAGGCCAACCTGTGGGAATCTCGAGTCCATCTAGGCACATCATCTATCAAGGAAATTCCAAAGGCTCATGGATCAACATTTCAACATCTGTAGGTACATCAAGAGATTTGAAACCATATGGAATCTACTTATGGCCCAATTCTCAACTCGAGAGGGGCGATATTGGGGGTACAAGGTCACATTTACTCTAATAACGGGACAAAACACTCTTTGGAAACTGCTAGAAAGTAATCAATCCATCCTTCAAGGGACCTCTACTGCATGTGTAATACCACATGAACAAACCTCTCATGATCAAGTGAGATGAAAATCATTAGGGACATAAACCATAAAAGCATCACATTGGGCCATATATAATGCTAGGGGGATCAATAATACCTCACCTTCAAATGTCTAGCTATCTCAAAACATGTAAACAAGTTACCTCACTTAAGGTAGGTATGATTAGATCAATAACCCTACTATGTTTCTCTAATCCCCAAGGGAAATGGCATGTCCTAGGTAGATCCATCAACCCCTAATGTATGCAATAAGGTGGTCATGGAGTGGGAAAGAATTCAAAGAATATGTTGTGGCCATGAGACCGACTAATGCAGATCCAACATCCTAACAGTAATGATGTAAGGAGGGAGAAACTGTGTAGGCATGAGTTACCCATTTATTCTAATTGATTTTTCCATCCCTATAGTGAACCTTTTGCTTTAAGATTTATCTTTTTTTGGTGCATATATTAGGAGACAAATATTTCCTTATGATTTTCCAATACCCCTTAAAGATGTAGCATTTTCTTACTCATTGGGTTTGGGACCTTCAAGAGTTACTTTTTAAATGATTTGAGGAATTGGGTGATGTATAATGAGGGGGGTAGCGCTCATGTTTGGATTTTCCCCACGTGTTAAATAAGTCCCAACCATATTTTAAATTTCACATTTTCTTCCTATTGTGACTATATGATTTTATATTTCTTTTATTTGCATTAACCTCTAGGTCCAAGTTTATGGGCTTTGACTCAATGATGTGGATATAAAATCCCAATCCCAGTGAATAAGGATGATAAAACCAAAGAATGGAGATGAATAATAGGAAAGTATGGAATGAAGTATGGCATGGATTACCATGGAACTATTTAATTAGTGCCCCTTATTAGTGTTATTTTTCCACGATATTGGTATCAGGATATAATCTTAAATTACTGACGCTACCAAACCAAGTATCATAGTGAGTATACTTTGCATAGTGGAATTATAAATAAAAATAAATATACTAGTGCAAAAAATATACATAACCTTTTACACAATTATGTACAATAACCCAACTTCGTTATATTAATCCAACTTAATAATAAAATAATCTAGGGCTCCTGTACCAGGGATACTGGCCCTCATACATCCATTGATACAAGATATACATCAAATATGGATTATTTTATGTCGTGATGACCACCAATCTACCCAATGCGAGATAATATGACCGTCTAGATGATATAGAAATTCTCACAGCTGCCTTGGTCATACCCTGTACATATCTTCCCGGTCTTTCAATTCTTGATCCGCAACACCTGCCTCTTTCAATGCACCAAGTTCATATGGCCATTGAATCTCGACTATCCAATATTCACTCTTCTTGATTGTTATTTCATCAAAGCATAAACATATCAAGACTCCTTCCAAGTTGTTCGTAGCTCCATTTGTGAACAACTCACAATTTCCCACTACTCCTCAACTACTTAGGGAATTCTTCCCACTATATTCTTCCTGCATTGCTCTAATGAAGAATAAAATAGGGCATGAGAGTTTCCACCCAACACCATTGATTTTTTCTTCTCCATTAATGAACATATGCTACAAAAATCTACTCCTCTGGTTGGCCAAACCCTGAGCTTCAATCTGCCTCATCTAGCAACCACCTTAGTCCATCAAGGTGTTTCACTAGGCTCCTCTTGGTCCACTCTCATGCTTCCCTAAAATATTCCATGAGTGTCCAATACCAATGTCCAAGCTACGACCTACTCATCCACTAACATCCATCCATCAACCAAGATGACATTTTCAACTTATTGTTGTTTCCTTTTGCCTTGGGATCCATGCATGTTTGGTAAGGGCATACCAACAAATCTAAAACAGTGCCCTAAACTTCTCAAATCATGTCGTTTCCTTCAATTTTTTATTGCAAGACTTCCAAGGTGTTGTTTTAGGCCTTGGGCACCTCTAGAAGGCTCCCGAAAACACTCAACTCAGACCACAACTGATCTTCCCACTCCAAAACTACAAACATTCCTAATACACTAGGATAATACCCTTGTTTTCCCTCTCTGGCCTTATAAAAGACTATGGCCTGGTTAGGAGGGCCTTTTTAGGCCTCTCATCCCTATAAAATTCACCTCCCAAATTCTACTGTAGAATCCCCTCTCTGCAACCCTGTAAACAGAGATACACACACCCAAAACATGCACAAAATAATCACTTAGCTCACTTGAAATATATTTCCTGATATGTATGGAAATAATGCCCCAAAATAGTCACAAAACTTCCCTAAAGCCTTCTTATTGGTTTCCTCAGAGATACAACTCTATATTCTATGAAAATCACACCCAAAATAGAGAAATATATTCACAAATTCGACTCCCTGCCTCAGACTCGCTTGCCACGGATTCACACTAATTTCAGGGCTTCTTTTGATGATGAATGCACTTGGATTGATGTCAAATGAGCTCTCAATCACATTGTATTTATACTAAACACAAGGGATACACTAATCTATCTAAGACGGCTTAAAAATTGTCATAAGGCCTTTTAAAAAGCAATTCAACCTTAACTCTTCATGCACAAGGCCACACTCTAACATCAAAAATTCATATCTCATGATAGACAACTCGTATTTGAGTGATTTTCATTGCTCTCGATTGCTTTCGGGATCCTATATCAGCTCAAATAATAACAAGTCCAAAAATCCTCACGGATTCACACCCACATTCTTGGGTGCAAATCCAATAGGCTTTGGTTTCACACCCACAAATGATTTTGTGGTGCTCCAATCTCCAAACCCCGAACCTAGGGCTTGGAGTATCTCCCAAGCTACAAATCTCAATAATTAGGGCCCATCCTAAACCATAAAGCCTTAGAGAAGGTCCCACTGGAAAAAATTCAAAGTCCATCCTCCCACATGAAGTGTGAGAACAAGGATACAATCAAAAGAAAACAATCATTCAATTTTCCTTGTGATTCATATTAATATGCTCATAATAGCATTTGAAAGAAAAATATTGCTAAAATGGTTAGGTTACCTATTAATAGAAGACCCACCTTCCTTCAAGAAGAATTCTAGATGGGAGAGAGCATTGATTGGAGAAATAAGTGGACAACTATAGCATAAAGCTATATGAAGAACATCAAAATTCTATTGACTAGTTGACTATCAAATGAGGAGAAAATTTTTCTCCTATGAGTTACTCATGTTGAGTGGGTAACATCTAGCTCCAACTTAGGGACATGTGCCCCAATAGAGTGTATGATCCATGTACTTGAATGAAGAGTGCATCGGAATCCTAACAATCCATAGTACTTGTATATCACTAGTACATTTGGCGTAAATTCTGACACTTTTGACCAAATGTCGGAAATTTCCCCAAATTTTATCAATTTTTCAAATCCCGCCCACAACTATCGCTATACCGACGTTTGGAGAAAAGTGTCGGTATTGCGACACTTAGAGGTAAGTGTTGGTCTTGCGACACTTGGAGAAAAGCGTCGGAATTGCGATGGATTGGAGGAAAGTGTCGGTCTTGCGACATTTAGAGCTAAGTGTCACTATTGCGACGTTTGGAGCAAAGCATCAGAATTGCGACGAAATATCCGCAAGCGTCGGTCTTGCGATGAAAACCTCCAAAGCGTCGTTCTACGACGAAATATCTGCAAGTGTCGGTCTTGCGAAGAAAACCTCTAAAGCGTCGGAATTGCGACGGTATTAAAATTATTAAAAATTTATAACCATTGAGGAGGATTTGGATTAGAAGTTTTAGACATTGTATCTCTATTTTTGGATTTCAAATTCTTGACCTACCACCGTTGTCCTAATCGGTATTATACGTTCCGACCTGTCTTTGTTGTTAGTTATGGGTGTCAAAATAGATTAGTGTGACAATTCACTTTGATTGACATAGACATGACTCTAGGTTAGGTGATTGTAACGGTAGAAAAAGTGTGTATGTGATTTGGTGGTGTTACTCTTTAATGTTTGGCATATCTCATATTAATCACGAATATTGTAGAGAATAAATTTGCTTTCAAAGTCAATTAGGTAAATTTATTAAGTGTATAAATGTTCTTATTTTTTTTAAATATAATCAAACTTATTAAAAATAATAATCAAAATTATTTTTTTAATTGATTAATTTTATTTATGGTATTATTAAATATATTAACAATTATATTTTTTTATATAGTTTTGAAATAATTTATTAGATTGGTGAATAAAATTAATTACATTTGAATTTTCTCTAATTTCTTTTTTGGTAAATTAATTTCATGAGGTTCACAAATCTCAAGTCAAATTTAAACCAGCTAAACAAAAACTGTAATAATTTTATGAAAATCATCTAAAAAATTATTGAAATATCAAACTTGACAGTAGACAAATATGGGTTGAGTTAGTTTTATGAGGATCATGTTGGAAGTTATGTTGTTAATTTACATAGAACAACACTTTTTTTTAATAATATTTTTAGTTTTTATTTTTTTATCTTTATCTTCAAGATTCTAACGAGGGCCAAGCACATTGCAAGCATCGGTGATGGATGATTCTGGGGAGGATGTTGAGGTTGCGGATATGATCGAGGAAGAACTCGTGGAACAAGTTGAACCTGGACCAAGCACATTGCAGGCATTGGGGAATGAACCACATGAAAATGTTGAAGAAGTGACAATGATTGAGGAGGGACTTTATGAGCAGGCGGTACCAGGATCGGAAGCATTGCAGACATTGATGAGGATGGAGGACACTCGCTTAGAGAGTCTTCATGAAGATATGACTCGTGTTTCAATTGAGCATCTGGGAGATGGACCGTATGCAGGGATGGGAAATAAGATGACTTCTTTGCCAATACCATCGAAGACCTTTCCTCGGATGACTATGATGGAACCTTGTACATTGGAGAAGCAAGGAGCATTTCTTTTTGTAGACCTTGATAGGGAAATTTGTGACATTTCTCTAGTAGTTTAAAATTCCCATGACAAGGGTGGAACTTGATGATCTTTGTGATAGATATGGGTCATGCTTAGCCACATGGAAATTGGCTAGGTGCCCGGCATGACTCATGGACTGCCTTGATGGTAGGGCACATTGTTTGGGTAGACTTCTTCATGGCTTACAACCAAGAAGGAAATATTGGTGCACCTTTAGTGGGGGAGAAGCCTTGGAGGAAGTACCCATGATGATGATGGTAGAAGTGACCGAGAGAACTTAACCTGTACACTATACACATGATGGTGGTTAGATTTGATATGAGTCTACTCTTGATGGACACATGGGAAATCAAAGTCATGTACATTAACATGAGGGCATGGCAGGACATTATGTGGAGACATTATGCAAGTGCACTTACTAGGTGCCACTTATGAGCATCATGGAGGAGTGTCAAGTAGGAATATGCTGAGCATGATCGATTGTTGGTGCTACATGGAGATATTTTATAGATGAGTTGATGGAATTTGTTCACTTTGAGCAACAAGACATTGGTACCTCATTTTCAATCCCTGGGAAACACGGCGCAATGGAATATACCATTGTGGTAGCGGAAACTGCGGATTCTCCCGCTACATTACAATATCTCGCTCCTTATACAGGGGCAGCCTTGGCTGAATACTTCATGTATAAGAAACAACATACATCAATCATTTATGACGATCTCTCCAAACAGGCACAATATTATCAAAAAATGTCTCTTCTATTAAGAAGACCACCAGGCCGAGAAGCTTATCCGGGAGATGTTTTCTATTTGCATTTATGTCTCTTGGAAAGAGCAGCTAAATTAAGTTCCCAGTTAGGTGAGGGGAGTCTTACTGCTCTACCAATAGTTGAGACTCAAGTTGGAGATGTTGCAGATAATGAAGAACCATAAGATTGGATCACATGTGAGGCTTGTGCCCATAGAAAATCACGGATCCACCCGTTAATCGTAATGGAACTTTGTGCAAAGTTTCCTCCCGTAATATGAGTTACCACTCCCTGATCACTTATACTACCCCAAACATCGGACTACACACTATACCGAGGGCACTTAACCTGTACACTATACACATGATGGTGGCTAGAGTTGATATTAGTCTACTCTTGATGGACACATGGGTAACCAAAGTCATGTGCATTGACATGAGGGCATGGCAGGACATTATGTGGAGACATTATGCAAGTGCACTTACTAGGTACCACTTATGAGCATCATGCAGGAGTGTCAAGCAGGAATATGTTGAGCATGATCGATTGTTGGTGCTACATGGATATCTTTTATAGATGGGTTGATGGACATTGTTCACTTTGAGCAACAAGACATTGGTTGGATGAGCAGCGTATGAGCACATTCATATGACTTGCAGGGTGAGAAAAACTTGTGGTGGCACTCATGGGAAATACAAGTATGCTTGCCAATGCTTTGGATAAGATGATGCATGGGAGTTCATGATGGAGTTGCATTCATTGGAGGCTTCATACTACAATGATCTTGCAGTATCTGGTTCACTGAGGAGCTGAGATCGAGACTGGTCTTGATTTTGATGCACTATGGGATGCATACCTTTGAGCACATTTATGGGGTGTGTTTGTGAGAAGTCACTTGATGGAGATGATCAACGAGATGAATTGTAGGTTGATGGAGATGCGACGATGGGATGCCTTGGTGGTATACACTTGGGCATGGGTTGAGCCTTCTTAACTTAAATTTGGTACGCACGTTGGATGCATATTGCAGATGGGATGAACGTAGCTTCATGGACCTGAATATGGCACATTGTTGAGAGGATGTTCTTGAATTGATTTGAGGAGGACCTTTCACACGTGGATGATGCTCGATAGTTGTGGCTATCTTTTGAACAGCACGTGTGGAGATTGGCATCATGGGTAGCACATTTCAAATACAGATGGCTTGTTGGATGGAAATCATGTTGCAGATGAGACGGATCTCCATGGATTACTTTACACTCATATGGGAAGGATCCTTGATTGAGTTGATGGGTGTGACAGGATGCGAGAGGGACAACTAACGCATGGTATGAGGATGCGCATTCTCACAATGAGAATCTCTGGTTGGACTAATCACCCGACCAGTTCGATTTATGAGGGCTATAGCACTGTGCAGAGTTATGATGGATACATAGTAGGTTTTGTTACGTTGATTTGGTTGGAGTACTTGATCCATTGATTCACATGATATTGATGATACATGATGGGTTGACACGATATATGTTGGAGCACCATGTGGCCATGATGGAGAGATTGACTTCCCACAATGGTATAGCACGTGGTGATTGTGACGGATGTGTTGATGAAAAAGGATTGGGGAGATATTTCCCTTGGATATGCTAGACATGAACCTTGATGGTTTATGTGACGATACTGGGAAATGATACATTGCGACGATGATGGTAGCACTATCGGAGACAACCGTCTTATTTTACGTGAGGGAGAATGTAAGACCCATGAGTCGAGGATGATGATGGAGGGTGATGGAAGCGTTCGGTGGACATGCGAAGAACGATGGTCGACGAAACAACAAAAACATCAACCTGCAAAAGGTCTGAAAAAGCCTCCCTTGACATTCTTCCCAACTTGCCATGTCTTGTTATGCAGCTTCGACCCTGACCAATGTCTTTCCCATGCCAATGTTTCGCCGAGACCAACCAAAATAATGTCCAAGCTTCGATACCAACTGTAGCCCTATCGTTGTATTCCTACTTCAATATTCAAACTTCAGCAAAGCTCAACTTGCCCTGAATCGAGCTCTGATACCATCTGCCACGAAGTGGTAGTGGTGCTAGTGCTTCTCCCGTGTGAGGGCACCCAAGGATACACATTCGGGTGGGTTGGGTCGGGTCGGGCCTGTGTTGTGTGAGTGTTTCCGTGTCAAAAATGATAAGTGGTGATCGTGGGTGTGCCTTGTGCACGTTCGGGCGGGTCGAGTTAGGTCGTGTGAGGGAGGCCATGTTAAAAATGCTAAGTTCTGACTGCCCGTGTGCCTTGTGCATGTTAGTGCGACCCGTTTTCCATTTTCTCCCTCGTGCCTTCGTTCCAGCGAGTCGGGTCCTACCGTGGGAGGGCGCCCAAGGAGACGCGTTCGGGTCGGGTCGGGTCGTGTGAGGGAGGCCGTATAAAAAATGCTAATTTGTGACTGCCCCTGTGCCTTGTGCACATTCGTGCGACCCATTTTCCATTTTCTCCCTCATGCCTTCGTTCGAGTAGGTCGGGTCGGGTTGTGTGTGGGCGCCCTAGGAAACGCGTTCGGGTCGAGTCGTGTCGTGTGAGGGTGCCAGAAGGAAACGCGTTTGAGCGGGTCAGGTCGGGTCGTGTCATGTGGGGGCACCCAAGGAAATGCGTTTGGGCGGGTCGGGTTGGTTCGTGTCGTGTGAGGGTGCCCAAGGAAACGAGTTAGGGCGGGTCGGGTCGTGTCTTGTGAGGGCGTCCAGGGAAACACGTTCGGGCGGGTCGGGTCACGTGAGGGTGCCCAAGGAAACGCATTCGGGTCGCATCGTGTGAGGGCAGACGTATAAAAAATGCTAAGTTGTGACCGCCTGTGTGCCTTGTGCACGTTCGTGCGGCCAGTTTCCGATTTGCTCCCTTGTGCCTTCGTTCGGGCGGGTCGGGTCGGGTCGTGCTGTGTGAGGGAGGCCGTATCAAAAATGCTAAGTTGTGATTACTCGTGAGCCTTCTACACGTTCGTGTGACCTGTTTTCCGTTTGCTCCCTTGTGCCTTCGTTTGGGCAGGTCGGGTTGTGCCGTGTGAGGGCGCCCAAGGAAACGTGTTCGGGTCGGGTTGTGTGAGGGAGGTCGTATAAAAAATGCTAAGTTGTGACCACCCCTGTGCCTTGTGCACGTTCGTGCGACCCAATTGCCGTTTGCTCCTTTGTGCCTTCATTTGGGCGAGTCGAGTTGTGCCGTGTGAGGGCGCCCGAGGAAACGCATTCGGGTCGGGTCGGGTAGGGTCGGGTCGTGTGAGGGAGGCCGTATCAAAAATGCTAAGTTTTGACCGCCTGTGTGCCTAGTTGTCATGCCCCTATAGCTTCGGTATCTTTCAACCACGCTATAGACGGGTGCGGCACTACCATACTTTTTCTTTTTCCAAATACTCAAGTATATAGACTACGCCTTTAGCAACACTTGTTAGTTATTAACCAAATGTTCTTTCAATATGCGGAAATAAACATAAACATCATTATCAATCCACAAGTATGCCCATACATACAAGGGAGGGGAAACTCCCTGTTAATAATGAGTTCGCTAGATAATACGTTTCATAAATATGAAATAATAAGTTCCAATCCAGTAGAAGCCACTTCTGCTCCTTGGCAAGGCAAGTTAGCCTTTTGACCAAGCTCTAAGGCTTTTAAACCATCAAACTAGCCTACAAAAATCATTTACAATCATCAGAATTCACCTTGGGAATATCCTGCACAAAACTGCCCCAAGTGTTGCCGGGTCACCCAGGTCACTCAAATCAACACTGCAAATCATTTTAGACCGTCCCTAGAGCCCCCTGTGTGTCTAATCCACTTCCCAACTGTATGGTTAGATGCGGCCCATCAATACGCACATTCTTCAATTTACGGCACTCAAGTCTGACTCCCGACACTCCCAGAATGACTTTCGGATTGTCGTGTAATTCGTGCAGAGGCGCCCAGTCGTGGGTCACCCGACTCGCCCGGCCAAACGCGTTCGGGTCGGGTCGTTTGGTCCGAGGGTGCCCGTATCAGATTTTCTAAGTTTTGACCACCCAGGTGCCTTGTGCACATTCGGGCGGCCCATTTTCCGTTTGCTCCCATGTGCGTCCATTCGGTCGGGCGCGTCGTGTCGCGCCGGGTGAGGGCACCTGCCCAAACACGTTCGAGTCAGGTCGTTTGGGCCGAGGGCACCCATATCAGATTTGCTAATTTGTGACCGCCTGAGTGCCTTGTGCATGTTTGGGCGGCCCGTTTTCCGTTTGCTCCCATGTGCATCCGTTCGGTCGGGCGCGTCGTGTCGAGCCAGGTGAGGGCGCCCAGCCAAGCGCATTTGGGTCAGGTCGTTTGGGCCGAGGGCGCCTGTATCAGATTTGCTAAGTTGTGACTGCCTCGGTTCCTTGTGCATGTTCGGGCGGCCCGTTTGCCATTTTATCCCATGTGCGTCTATTTGGTCGAGCGCACCGTGTCACGCCAGGTGAGGGCGCCCGGCCAAGCGTGTTCGGGTTGGGTCATTTGGGCTGAGGGCGCCCATATTAGATTTTCTAAGTTGTGACCGCCCGGGTGCCTTGTGCACGTTTGGGCGGCCCATTTGCCGTTTTCTCCCATGTGTGTTCGTTCGGTCGGGCACATCGTGTCACGCCAGGTGAGGGCACCTGGCCAAGCGCGTTCAGGTCGGGTCGTTTGGTCTGAGGGTGCCTGTATCATATTTGCTAAGTTGTGACCACCCGGGTGCCTTGTGCACGTTCGGGTGGCCCATTTGCCGTTTTCTCCCATGTGCGTCTATTCGGGCGGGCGCGCCGTGTTGTGTCGGGTGAGGGCACCCAGCCAAGTGCGTTCGAGTCAGGTCGTTTGGTCCGAAGGTGCCCGTATCAGATTTGCTAAGTTGTGACTGCAGGTGCCTTGTGCACGTTCGGGTGGCCCGTTTACCGGTTTCTCCCATGTGCGTCCGTTCGGGCGGGCGCGCCTTGTCACGCCGGGTGAGGGCACCCGGCCAAGCGCGTTCGGGTCGGGTCGTTTGGTCTGAGGGCGCCCATATCAAATTTGCTAAGTTGTAACTGCCCAGGTGCCTTGTGCACGTTCAGGCAGCCCGTTTGCCGTTTGCTCCCATGTGCATCCGTTCGAGCAAGAGCGTCGTGTCGCGCTAGGTGAGGGAGCCCGACCAAGCGCGTTCGGGTCGGGTCGTTTGGTCTGAGGGTGCCCATATCAGATTTGCTAATTTGTGACTACCTGGGTGCCTTGTGCACATTCGGGCGGCCCGTTTGCCATTTGCTCCGATGTGCGTCCGTTCGGTCGGGCAAGCTGTGTCGCGCCGGGTGAGGGCACCCGTCCAAGCGCATTCGAGTCGGGTCGTTTGGTCCGAGGGCGCCCGTATCAGATTTGCTAATTTGTGACCGCTCGAGTGCCTTGTGCACGTTCAGGCGGCCCATTTTCCATTTGCTCCCATGTGCGTCCGTTCGGTCAGGCACGCCGTGTCGCGCCAGGTGAGGGCGCCCGACTAAGCGCGTTTGGGTTGGTTCGTTTGGTCCGAGGGTGCCTGTATCAGATTTGCTAAGTTGTGACCGCCCGGGTGCCTTGTGCACATACGGGAAGCCCGTTTGTCATTTTCTCCCATGTGCGTCCGTTCGGTCGGGTGCGTCAAGTCGCATCGTGTGAGGGCGCCCGTATCAGATTTGATAAGTTGTGACCGCCTGGGTGCCTTGTGCATGTTCGGGTGGCCCGTTTGCCATTTTCTCCCATGTGCGTCCGTGCGGTCGAGCGCGCCATGTCAGGGCGCCCGGCCAAGCGCGTTCGGGTCAGGTCGTTTGGTCTGAGGGCACCCGTATCAGATTTGCTAAGTTGTGGCTGCCCAAGTGCCTTGAGCATGTTCATGCGGCCCGTTTGCCGTTTTCTCCCATGTGTGTCTGCTCGGTCGTGCACATCGTGTCGCGCCGTGTGAGGCCGCCCGGCCAAGCACATTCGAGTCGGGTCGTTTGGTTCGAGGGTGCCCGTATTAGATTTGCTAAGTTGTAACTGCCTGGTTTCCTTGTGCACATTCGGGCGGCCTGTTTGTCGTTTTCTCCCATGTGCGACCGTTCGGGCAGGCGCGTCGTGTTCTGCCGGGTGAGGGTGCCCAGCCAAGCACGTTCGGGTCGGGTCGTTTGGTTCGAGGGCGCCCGTATCATATTTGCTAAGTTGTGACCACTCGAGTGCCTTGTGCACGTTCAGGCGGCCCGTTTGTTGTTTTCTCCCATGTGCGTCCGTTCGGGCGGGTGCGCCGTGTCGCGCCGGGTGAGGACACCCAACCAAGTGCGTTCGGGTCTAGTCGTTTGGTCCGAGGGCGCCCGTATCAGATTTGCTAAGTTGTGACTTCCCAGGCGCCTTGTGCACGTTCGGGTAGTCTGTTTTTCGTTTGCTCCCATGTGCGTCCATTCGGTTGGGCGCGTCGTGTCGCACTGGGTGAGGGCGCCCGGCCAAGCGCGTTCGGTTCAGGTCATTTGGTCCAAGGGCGCCCATATCAGATTTGCTAAGTTGTGATCGCCCAAGTGCCTTTTGCACGTTCGGGCGGCCCGTTTGCCGTTTTCTCCCATGTGCGTCCGTTTGGTCGGTCGCGCCGTGTGAGGGCGCCCAGCCAAGCGCGTTTGGGTCGGGTCGTTTGGTTCGAGGGCACTCGTATCAGATTTGCTAAGTTGTGACCACCCAGGTACCTTGTGCATGTTCGGGTGGCCTTTTTGCCGTTTTCTCCCATGTGCGTCCGTGCGGTCGAGCGCACCGTGTCGCGTCGTGTGAGGGCGCCCGGCTAAGCGCGTTTGGGTCGGGTCATTTGGTTTGAGGGCACCCGTATCATATTTGCTAAGTTGTGACCACCCAGGTGCCTTGTGCACGTTTGGGCGGCCCATTTTCCGTTTTCTCCCATGTGCGTCTATTTGGTTGTGCTTGCCGTGTGAGGACGCACGGCCAAGCGCTTTCGGGTCGGGTCGTTTCGGTTGAGTGCGCCCATCCAAACGCATTCGGGTCAGGCCCCCTAATCCCCCAATCCCTAATTCCTTAACTACTAACTCATTATTCAACCCCTAACCCCTAAATGCACCTAAATCCCCTAACCCGACCTAACCCCCAATCTCCTAACCCGGCCTAACCCCCAATCCCCTAATCCCTTCTCTCATATGATACCTAAGTCTTTTCCTTTCTCTTCCCTTCTAATTTTGTAATAGTGGCATAGTGATGCCAGCCAACTTCTTTGGAAAGCCTTCCTAGCAGACAATACTTGTGACCTGGCTAAAGCCTCAACACTTTTAGAGCATCTAGAATGACCATTCTCTTCTTCCAAAGCATCTGGAATGAGCATCTAGAATGACTTGTAATGCACTGATCTTTCTACCACTTCAAGTCTCCAGGTGACAGGTCATAGGTATATACAAGACTGAACTATTCAGATTATCCACAAAATGTGTTTCTTAAGATGCACATGTAGTAACTATATTTGGCTTTGATGCAAACAATAATGAGGATGCTTATGGACTTGGACGAAAGCTTCAAACATAACCAATTGACAATTGAGAAGAGTCACATCGAACAAATATTTGTAAAAAATTGCTGATTAGGTAATATTTGAGATTTGACCTTCAAATTGTGACTAGGTCAACAATGAATTCCCAAGAATATACCAAGGAACCACAAATCATTGCTAGACTGAGATGCCACAAAATCAAGACATCGAAACAAAGGTATTTCCCCTCATTATGGTTCCACTACAGTGTTTCAGAATAGGTGAGTGTCAATCTTGAAGTGCTTTGGTTAGATTCACCACAGAGTTGCCAAATAAGGCTGTAGGGATAGCTCCTACAAACACATGAGTAAACAATCCCTTATGCTTAGAATTTATCCCTTGAGGAGCCTCACAAAAGCACTCATGTTCAGAATTAGTTGCCCGGTTAATACTCTTCACTAATCTATAAGAGTTGAAGTACTGAAATGGATGAAAAACCTTCCAAAACTTGTCACTATACACGAAAATCTCTTGTGCTTGTAAGAAATTTGTATTAGCAATAAAAGGTTTCTCAAAAGTATACCAATGAACCATACATTTTATATGCCACTAACTTCAGACAATTCCTTTAACAGTTCCACACAAAAGCACTCATGTTTAGAATTAGTTGCACCGGTTAATACTCTTCACTGATCTAGAAGAGTTGAAGTACTGAAATGGATGAAAAACCTTCCAAAACTTGTCACTATACACGAAAATCTCTTGTGCTTGTAATAATTTTGCATTAGCAATAAAAGGTTGCTCAAAATTATACCAATGAACCATACATTTTATATGCCATTAACTTCAGACAAGTCCTTTAACAGTTCCACACATATGATAAGCGAATAGAATACTCAAAATTATGTCCTTAAGGAAGGCAGGATGACGTTTTTAGTGTTATGGCTAGGCTTAGTATTTCATTCTTACAGTGACACCACAAAAAATTCCTGTAATCATAGTCAATACTCCTCGTTGCTTTTCAGTGTATAAGGATCGAGTCGATACTGGGCCTTTTGTTTCATTAGACCGTTGTTCCATAGGACAGATAAAATTAGAGCACTATACTAGCCATTATTCTTCTTTAAAAGGAGATATAGCTTGCAGTAGTTATGTAACAATCTTTGCTAGCCTTGGAGTCTTCTTCAAGCCACAAAGAGACACTTCCCAGTTCAGAATTTGATGCCCTAAGAGGGCCGAATAATTCTTCCTTCAAAATAATGAAAGCCTTAGAGAATGAAGCCCTAATGAAGGCAGAATGCTAATGCTTCATGCAGAGAATGTCTTGATTGAACTTTCTTCGCAATTACTTATCAATTACTAGTGTATAGCCACGTCATAAAGTTTTGGCCTAAAATATTTGTTTCAACATTAAGAAACTAGAGGATAATTTACTACCTAACTGCACCTTGCCCACCAAATATCTATGTGATATTTTATTTATCACTGGCCACTATTCAGGGTTTTCATTCTCTTAAATCCTTGTGAATCCCATACTCAACAAACTGATCTCAATTCGCGCAAATTCATAGCCTCATATTTATGCTTGTGTTATATAGAGTTCCATTCAGTTTGTTCAATCCAAAAAAATTTGTAAGACCAATCTCAAACCCTTTTAATCCATGTTGTGCCAGTCACACTTACCCAGTTTATCAAGCTCTTCTGGCAAGTTTGACATTGTTTCCATTCTTATTTGGAAAGTAGTCAACACTTTGATATATTCAACAGTGTAATCAATGATTTTTTATTCTAAACTCTTTGGATTAATACAAATTCCCCCATCTTTTCTCTATCTACAACAATTTTTTTATAGTAGTATAAGTATATTGTCCTTTTTATTCGAGCTTGATTTAGGTTATAATTCAGAATTGATTTCATCTTATACTACCCATGGTATGTAACTCAAGTTCTCAGACTTCATTTGCAGTAAATTCTCTGAAGCAAATATTCACTTGATTATGTGGAAATGGTAGTTTTCTGCAGTTAGCTTGTAATAACTTTCTGTTACTAAATTGTTTGCTTCATATAGTTTTGTGGAGAGCATGGTTAAATTCAGAAATCCCAGTGATCCAATATCATGTTTTTTGTTTTTAAATTTTTTAAAATTTCAAAGTTGCTCGGAATTGAAGTAAACTTGTCAGATGTGCTTTGTCTGATTTTCCTTATTTAAGACTTCTAGTAAAAATCACAAAGTACAAGAAATCATATAGGTCTGCAGATATGACAATTGACAAGATCCTCTACTTCACATATGTTTGTTTATTGTGTCACCTATGTTTTTTTATTGTTTGAGATTAAGATTGTCTACATCTTTCCTTAAAAATGACTGCCCGGTTTAGACCCAAATAATTTGTTGGTTTGATATAAACATTTCTAATCCAGAAGCTAAAACTTAGCCAAGTTGAATGGATTATTTGCTAGACACGATAGTTAGTATAAAAATGATATGCTTGTAAGTTGTATCATATACCAAAGACTACCAAATTTCTATCTACTTGTCAAATCATCCATTTGTCATCAAAACTAACCATATTCTAAGGGGGAATTATAAAAATCAAGAACACTACAAATTAAAAACCATTAAATATGACATTCTCTTTTTTATTATATATTTTCTTTCCTTCGGAATACCGACGCCTCTAACGTCGGAACAACGACGGAGTGTCCAACCGTCGGTCATGCGATGAATCTCTCCAAACTGTCGGTCTTGCGACGAAAACCTCTAAAGCGTCAGTCTTGCGACGAACTATCTGCAAGCGTCGGTTGTGTGACGAATCTCTCCAACCTGTCGGTCTTGCAACGAAAACCTCCAAAGCGTCGGTCTTGCGACGAACTATCCGCAAGCGTCGATCGTGCGACGAATCTCTCCAACCTATCGGTCTTGCGATGAAAACCTCTGAAGTGTCGGTCTAGCGACGAACTATCTGCAAGCGTCAGTCTTGTAACGAAAACCTCCAAACCGTCGATCTTGCGACGAACTCGACCGTCGGAAGGTATAACGTCGAAATTGCGACGATGTTTTGAAACCTGGTAAACGTCAGTAGACCGACGATTTGGCTAACATCGGAATTCCGACATATTTTTTTTTCGTCGGAAGAGCGACATTCTGGATAACGTCGGAAGAGCGACGATGGTCTAGAAACGTCGAAAAAAGTGTCGCTCTTCGACACTTGATTGAAGTGTCAGAATTGTGACGTAATGGCTAACCACGTTTTGCCCGGCCTCAAACTATCGCTCTTGCAATGCCTATGTGTCGGAATAGTGACGAAGTGGTCATCGGAAATTGGGCCAAATATACTAGTGTATCATGTTACCTGTACAGACAACAACTTGTTGATAGCAACTAAGCAAGGCATTGATCGTCACCCTTATGGTATAGGATAATAATAATAAAACGTTAGCTAAAATAAAACATAATATCTAACTATTATGGAAGCAAAGAAAAACAAAATGTAAACAATAAAAAATGGATGCACAAACAAGAATTCAATGTATAAAATCCTACTCTAACTACCTACTACTAAATGCATCTAATATTATTAGGGAAAAAAATATTTCAGGATTTTTCCATTCATCACAAAATGGAGGGACCCTCTATCAAGGATTTCTAATCAATAAAAATTAACTCTAAATTTCTCCAACATTTTGTATGGTCCTTGCCAAAATTTATCTCACTTTCAATAAATTATGGACTTTTATTTATTTTTATCCCACAATGTGACCGTACTTCTTTCTTCAAATTCCATAGGCCTAGCCTCTTAACAAAATGCGGTCTTAAACTTTTCCTAGTTCTTGACTATTTGATCAAAGACAAGGCATCTAGACTCATTTAACTCAATCAATTGATCAATCCTAGCTTGCATGACATCTTTCTTATCAGTGTTAGATTACAAGCATTGTAAGATGGGTAATTGGAAGCTTTGATTTTAGCCCACATACCAACTCAAAATGGATTTTCCTGGTAGATGCCTTAATGGTTGTACAATCAACCCAAAGAGCATATTTGATCTTGTTGTCCCAACTATTCTTCTTTTCCCCAACTATCTTTTTAATAATTGTCATGAAGTTATTATTGTTGGATTTAGCTTGGTCATTTCCTTGGGAATAATAATTCAAGGAATGGGCGCCCAACAAAATCCCATATTTACAATAGAATTAAGTGAAGGCGATAGAATTAAACATATTAGCATGTTTTTTTTCAGAATTTGAGACAAAACTTCGAATTTGGTAATAATCTTATCCTCAATAAAGCTTATCACACCATCTTCATTATCCTTCTTAGTAGGTGTGGCTTCCACCCACTTAGTGAAGTAGTAAGTGGAAATTAGTATCCATTTGTGCACATTAGTTAAGTTGTCCTTAAATTCTCGGATAAAGTCAAGAACCCATTGCTAAAATGGTGTTTCGATTATCACAATTTTCAAAGGAAGGGTAGGGATTTGCTTCTTTCCAGTGAAAAAATGACATGGTTAACATGCACTAATGTATTTATGCATGTAAATTAAAATTATAGTATAATAATATCCTATCCTTAGGACTTTATGGGCTTTTGTCCTGGATGCAAAATTCCCTCCACAGATTCCTACACAAAATTATATGACTAACGTTTTTGCATATTTATTACTTACACACCTAAGAATCACCCGATTTGGGTTCTTCCAACCAAGGTCATCTTGGTTGAAACAATACTTCATAGCTCTCAATCTTAGATCCCTTCTCTTATGGTCAATAATATATGGTGGAGCATAAAGTTTTCTTAGATAGTAAATTATATTAGAGTACCAATCAACAAGTTCAAATTCATTTGTAGTAGCACATATATGGTCACTCTCCCCTAACTCAAATTCATTTGTATTTTCCTTAGTCAACATTTTTACTAGCACTCAACCTTTGATTATTTTCTTGGGTTTGATATTTACGTCATGTTCCTAAATATTAGATACACACTTTCCTATAGACCCTAAACAATCATGCTAAGTCAAAACATCCTCAAACACAAGATATGGAACATAAGCAATGATATTGTTGTATACTACATAGCTCCTAAAATGCTTGAGGGAATTAACTAAGAAATAAGCTTGATTTTTAATGATGGTATATCTAACCTTAACATCTCTAAGGGCCTTGCTCATGAAACCAATTGGTCTCTTGTTTCCCTCGTCATCCTTTGTATAAGGATCCCTATGATTGTATCTTAGAAGGAAAAGGAGTAAATAATGTAATCTTTTCAATTAATCTGGGCTAACCAAAACATGGGGATTTATGATTCTTTCCTTTATTTATTAGAAATATTTCCTACTACTTTCATCCCATACAGAATTGGCATCCTTTGTTAGGGGATTAATTGATGGTTTGAAAATTTTAGTAAAATTTAGGATAAATATTCTTATGAAATTTATATTTCCAAAGAAGGATCTCAATGTTTTCATGTCCTTGGGGAGAAAGATAACCCATGCAAGGAGCTATTTCTTCATAGATATTGCCTCAATATCTCCTAAACTGTGGGTGGAACAACCAAGTGAATCTCTTAGTTTCAATTCCATACCATATTACACAAATAATAGAGACAAATGGATAAATGACCAGGCCTCAAATCTCATAGGAAAATGTAGTTTGCAGACCCCTTTTGCCACTATAAAACATGTTCCTATCTGAAGATCCCCCTCCAAGTCCTCAATCTGAACCCCTATACACAAGAGACACAAACAAGGGCGATATTTTCATTAGAGAAATTTTGAGGTAAAAAATGGTCCTCAAAAAAAAATGTACAAAAAAAAATCAACTTTATAAGAACCAATAGGATTCAATATGATGATGTCGACCATGGGGGATGATTCCCCATTTTTTGAGTGAAAAGATTAAAAAAAAACTATTTTTTCAACTTATCTCCATACGATTTTACTCAAATTTTGAGTGGGAGCACTCGTTGGATGCATAATTTAATTTTTCATCCAAGGAATACCCATGTTTCCTACTTTTGATGGACCCTACTACATGAAAACTATGAAATACATGAAAAACATGGTTGTAATCACATTTTTTCACGTGTTTCACGTTTTTTGTGTAGTAGGGTCCATCAAAAGTATGCAACATGGATACTCCTTGGATGAAAATTTAAATTCCACATCCAACGTGTTCTCTTGCTCAAAGTTTGAGTAAAATCGTAAGGAGATAAGTTGAAAATATGACTTGAA
Organism: Pinus albicaulis; assembly: GCA_034641835.2. Classification (NCBI taxonomy): domain Eukaryota; kingdom Viridiplantae; phylum Streptophyta; class Pinopsida; order Pinales; family Pinaceae; genus Pinus; species Pinus albicaulis. Next base: position 3,074,716 of record MU968493.1, on the reverse strand, counting down.
AATGTAGTTTTTTTCCTTTTTACCTCTAAGACTTGATGAGGTAATCTAACATTATTTTATTATCTACACTATTACTTTATAATATTGTTTAGGAGACCCATTTTAGAAATCAAAATTTCTCTAATGCCTCTACAGAAGGAAAAATAACATGCAACATAAAATTAATGTAGTAAATCAATCAAGTTTCTCACATACATAAACAAGAAATGGAGAAGGAAACTAGATTGCATTCATATCACAGAAAAATACATAAAGAATTATACCTTAGTCATAACACATTCTCTCCTTTGACCACTTAGTTCTCCTCTTCCCTCGATTTATAGACTAACTGGGGTCATTTGAGATGCAAGAGAATATTATTCTAGTGAGATTTCACCAACATTATTGAGCTAACTCTCTAATCCATTTTCAACCTTGAGAGGGTTTCACTAAATATGCATTTCCTAGATCTAATAGGATGTATCTCGACACCTAGGGCCATGAGAAGTTAGGAAAATTCTTCAAAAATTGACCCTCATCCAACTCGGGATAAGTCAAACTAATATCCATCAAAAGTACCACTTCTAGAATTTTTACTTTCATCGCTTCTATGATAAAGTAAAATTGTAAATCGAGTGATAAAAATGCATGCTTGCAAGGGAGTGATGGTTAGACAAGAAACCAAGATTATGGGAGAAACGGAAAACTAACTTATCATACACAAGGAGGAGAAGATATACACTCAACCCAAAAACTAAAGGAGGTTGTCACTAGGTTGCTCTCATTAACATAAAATGGAAAAAATGGTTATAACACATATGCCCAAGGATATTTTGCTGATCAACCCCAAAAATGGACTTTTTCAAGTTCAACGAGATACCATACTTTCTACATCGCTCAAACACTTTTCTTAGGCACTAACAATAATATTTCCTTTCCATAGGGGCCACAATCAAGTCATCTTGGTATCTTTACATAATATTTGCAATAATATAGCTAAAATAAAAATCCATGGCTTGTTGGAAAGTAGATTTGAATTTTATGAGATCAAATGACATTCTTAGACACTTGTATGTTCCATAAGGTGTGGTGAAAGCGGTTTTCAATTGATCTTCTTCCTTGACCAAGACTTGATTATACCTAGGAAATACATCTAACATAAACATAATTCATGCACTCACTTTCCAGTCTTTTTCCTAGCCAATATTGGGTTAGATAACCATGAAGAATGGCTTAACAAGGCTATGATATTAGTGTCAAGCATCTTTTGCAACTCTCCTTTTTCTAAGGGGGACAACTTTGGGTTTATGCTTCTTAATTTTTTCCTAAATGGCTTATATCCCTCCTTCAAAGGAATGGTATGTTGAATCTTATCCTCATTAGAAGACTTCAAGTCTTGGTATGACCAAGTGCACACATCATTGAACTCATAGAACAATTTATCAAGTTCAGTTATTTTGCCTTGGGTTGTTCCCTTCTCAATCTTGATCATTTGGAGATTAGATCTCAATCCTATGTTTATTTCAATGGCATGTGGCTCATTAATTATCTTTCCAACTTTGAAACCATTATCTCTATAAAAGAATTTCTCCAAGGAAATTGTCTTTTCGAGCCCATGGCCTCATGCACACCCTCTATAACATTATCTTAAGCATTTTGATTATTAAATTGATAATTATTCTGTAGTAAATTAAGGATAGGGGTATCATTATCAAATACCTACGAGTGTTCTTGGTTGCCATGTTTGATTGATCTAAAGATAACGTGTATGGTATACTATGCTAAAGTAAAGATGGCCTCATCAGGTGGTTTCAAATTAGTGCCAACAACAACTAAGGAATTGACCAAAGAATTCCTTTCTCTAAGGACGACATCTATATGAGAAGTTTCAAAGCACTCTATGGTGTGGAATACATCTTTATATTTTGTAATATTTTTATTCTTAGAATCGAAATTCCCTTATATTTGGGATACACTTAGATCAGAGTCTCATATAACTTTCAAATGTCTTATTCCTTTATTGAGGGATATATCAAGTCCTAATGTGTGGGCTTCATATTCAACAATCTACTAGTGCATTGGAAAGAAAGTCCATAGGAAAACATAATATACTTGTCAAAAGTTGAGATCAAAGTTATCCCAACCCCAAAGGCAAATTCAGAAAAAGCCCCATAAAAGTACATAGTCCAAGTTTTTTCCACATATTCCTCAAGGGATTTTTCTTTGGAAGAATCCATCCAATCTTTAAATCCACAATCTTCTCCTTCCTCATCATAAAAAACATTTTTTTTCCAATAGAGGCAAAGAAGGAGATTGTCAAAAAATTAAGGCGTGGGATAATTCCCCTATAGGTACTTGGATGTAATTAGACATATCCATCCGCATTGTCAAACCCAAATTGGTTGCCCACACTTTGGACAATAACATGCCCCATGAGTCTAGAATATCTACGACAATGACATTCACGATGAATTTTCTTTCGGGATGCCCATGTAGAAAAGTATGTACATCTTTAATGATTCCACATACTTAAATATCCCTAGAATCAAATTTGCATATGTTTATATATATTCTAGTGACTTCTATTCCCAACTGGTTCATGATTCTCAATGGCATCACATTGGTTGAAGCTCCTGAATCGAGCATGTAATTGTGTAACAGAAAGCCATTTATGTCAAGGATTGTGAATAATGTAGTATGATCTTCATCAAATTTTCGAGTATAGAAGATAATTGGTGAATATGTTGCATAATTTTCATGCAATCCTTAACTTTATCAATTCTTAGGAGAGTATTGTTGTTCATCTTTCCTATCTTGTTCAATGTCATTTATATGGGTAGCAATAATATTATAATGTTTAATTAATGTAGTCATCCATTCACCAAACATATGCTTAGCATCTCTTACAAAGTCACGTGAGGAGACACAGATCATATCCGTGCTAGGATATTCAGGTCCCAAATTTTCATATTTTATTAACACTATCTTGGGCTTGTTCAATAGTAATGGGACCCTTATCCAAAAGGAAATATGAGAATTCTCCTTTAAAGGTTGGGAGGTATGTGGATAGGACTTGTTCATTATCAAGTTTGAGTTTCTCAGGGATGATTGCTACCAAGTGCTTCAACCTTTGGTTGGACCTCATAGGTTTCCTTCCTTACTAAGAGGAAGTTTCTATATAAATCTACAATGAATTTTTGCTAAATGAGAAAACACCAATAAGATCTTCTCATAACAATATGCATTTATCTGGAAGTGTTTGAAACCAAGCTCTAGCACTTGTTTCCAAGGACAAGGCAAATAATATCATCTATATATTGTCTTCTATGTCTTCACCAATACGAGAAATTCAAGTTATCATGAAGACAATCAAGTGTTTCTCAGGGTTATTAAAAGGATATCCAAGCTAAGGAATATGGATTTCCACTTATAATTTCTAGGCATGGGGTTCGGATAACCTAAGATCCCAGCTAAACCAAGGGAGATATAATGTATTGAATCCATGGCTTAACAATCACAACCATGTTGAGCCTATCAAAGACAAGATTTTCAATAGTATTTTTAGCTCGTCTCTAGTAGGTTTTCATTGGATCAAGCTTTTCAAGCTTCATAATTAGGAGTCACCAAATAAGGAATTCTAGTTTGAATTTAACTTTAAGATGTTCTCATTAAAATATATTGATGTATAGGCTTCAAATCAAAAGGAGGTGAACTTAACTCCTCCCAACAAATATGCCAAAAATGTTACCACAAAATCTAAAAGACCCAGTGCAAAGCCCCACTAAGCAACCTAGGTCTTATGGCAACAAGGTATTGGCCACCACTGTCACCTTAGTGGCTTCTATCGAGCTGTTTAGTGGTGAATTTAATCCTACAAGGAGGCTTCCCTATAGAAAATCGCCAAAGGATGTTTAATAAATAAGGGCTTAATTGTGATCCATGGTCTAATGATTGAAACATACCGACATAGCCTAGAAAGCCTAAGGTAAGTGTTTCTCAAAGTTGAAAGAAATGTTATAAGTTAGGGTTTGTAAGATATGCACATGTAGAAAAAAAGATGGCATATAACAACTTTAAAAGATAACTTATCAAGCATGGGTCAACAAAGGAGGCTAAGAAGGAAGTAGATGAGATTTAAGGTAAACATTGTAGGAGTTTTAATGGTTTAAACATGCATACAACAACAATAAATAAGATGACATCAACCCTAATTTAGGGATTTTAACATGCAATTAATGCTATATTTTTTTTCAAGTTTATTAAATGCTATAATTTTACTAGGGAAATAACACATACATATAAAATTGATGAAAATGAAAATTTAACCTAACCCTAGTTACCAAGAGGAGAGATAAATATAGAAAGCAATATTTTGATCAACACCTACTAGATTAGTGCCTTGATCTAATTTGAGTAGTGTAGTTAATTAGGGAAAGGTCTATGAAGAGAGCCTTGATGAAAAGGGTAAGAGAATAAAAATATCTACTTAAAAACCCTAGTGACTTCTTATTATGGGAGATCTTAATTTCATGAAATGCATATATCAAAGTTCTCTTGAATGATTCAAGAAAACGAATTCTACATACCATGGAAAATTAATATTTCAAGGAAAGAATTTGCAAATTTTAATAGCATACAAAAAAACCTTAGTTCACATAATATCACATAAAAAATGGAAGTAAATTAACATGAAACTTACACAATTCACAAAAATCTCTTCAATCAATCTCAAAAAAGTCTCTCCATGCAAAAATCTCCCTCACAATACAATTCGCTCCATAAAAATCACATTGCGCCAAATAGAAGACAAATAACTAGTGCTCACTTCTTAGACAAGAGAAGTGTGATGAATGATGACGATAAATGAATGAAACTCAGTCCCCTCTATTTATATTCAAGTAACCAAGTCACTTTTCATTAATTTACAAGTAAAATCCCTAAAAAGTTTACTTGAGCGTTCAACTAGGTCAAAGGTCAACAAGTTGGCCTTGAGATATCTCTAAAAAATAAATAAAAATCCAAAATATCCCACATGTGTGGGAGGAAAACTCTCCACCAAGGCATCCTCCTCAAAGAATGATCACTATCCATCAATAAGTGATGAAAAGGGTCCATGAGTGCTCCTCACTCCAATAAATCCTCAAAATTCATGGGTACATATCCAAAAAGATTCTCCTCCATCATGACATCATTCATGAAAATTCCTACATCACCCTTTTAAGGCACGCTAGAATAACGTGGCATCATCTAGGGAAAATGTTTGCATAAAGGAACAGTGCACTAGCCCTCCCATGTCATCTCAATGACATCCATCATTGTTTGGGTTCTAGGAAAAGGCAACGTTCATCAAATAGGGTCATAGTTACCATATGGGTGTCCTGGATCCATTTGGGCACATCATCAATCAAGGCAACACCAAAGCTTCCTAGGTCAATGTTTCAACATCTAGAGGTAAATTAAAAGATGCAACACCATGTGGAATCTGCTCAAGGACCAATGCTTATCTTTGTGGGGGTAAAATTCTTTCTACATGGTCACATCCGATCTCAGAAGGGAACAAAGCACACTTTGGAATCACTTGGAAAGGGAATCAAGTTATCCCTTAAATGATCTTTGTTGCATGTGATACAACCTAAACAAGCCTCTCAAGATCAAGTGAGATTAACATCATTAGGGACATAAAACCATTAAGGAATTATAATGGACCATATCTAATGCTAGGGGCATAAAAATACTTCACAAAAAACTTACCTTCAAGTATCTAACCAGCTCGAGATCTATAAACAAGTTACCTCACTAATGTTTGAGATTATTAGGTCAACAAACCTATTATCTGTTTTTAGCGACCAAGGGGAGTAACATGTCCTAGGTAGACCCACAAATCCATAGGTTTATGTGATAAGGTGGTCACTGAGTGGGAAGGATTTCAAGGAAGATGCCACAACGAAGAGACCAACTAATGGAGGTCCAACATCCTAAGTGTAATAAGGAGGGAGAAATCATGGAGGCACGAGTTACCCCTTTCTTTAGTTTTCTTATTTCCACCCCTATAGAGAATTTTTTTCTTTAATGATTTATCTTTCTTTGGTGCATAGATTAGGAGACCAAGCTTGCTTCATGCCTTTCCAATACCCTTTAAAGATGTAATATTTTTTCATTCATTGGGGTTGGGACATCAGGAGGTTCTTTATTTTAGATGACACGTTCAATGCTTTGACGAATTGAGTGATCACTAATGAGGGGGGTAAGGTTCATGCTAGGATTTTTCCCACATGCTAAATAGATCCTATCCATCCTTTGCATTTAAATTTTCTTTCTATTGTGGGATTATATTCTTTTATAAATATTTTAGATGCATCAACCTTCTGAGCCAAGTTTTCATGCCTTGACTCAAGGATGTGGATATAGGGTGTCGATCCCAATGACTAATGATGACCAACCTAAAGAATGGAGATGAATAATAGGGATGGAAAGAAATAAGTATAGATTTCAATGGACATGCTATATCAATCAATGCCCCATGTTAGTGCCCTTGCTAAACCATAAGGCCTTAGAGGAGATCCCACTAGACTAGCATCAAAGCCTAACATCTTCGGTGAAGTGTGGGAACAAAGATACAATAGGTGTGTTCTATCAACCAATTTTCCTCGTGATTTATATTAATATGCCCATAATATTGAATCAAAGCACATGATTGCTGAAATTATTAGATTACTTGTATATAGAAGAGCCACCTTCCTTCAAGAAAAATGTTAGATGGGTAGGAGAACTAAATGGAGAAATAGGTGGAGAACTCTAGCATAAAGCTATTTGAAGACCATCATAGGGCTGCTAGTTGGCCGGCTGTCAAATAAAGAGAAAGATTTTATTCTATGGGTCATCCACTTCTGGTAGATAACAATAAGAAAATCGTGTCCAAAGTATTATGTTATCAAAATTTTAAATATAATATTTCCTTATTAACAAAATTTCAAACATGAATGCTTCTTCCATATATAAAAATCATGTAAAGAAATTGAAGAAATATTGCTCATGTTTGGTGTCTTCTAAGATATCTAAAATTTAAAAGGAAAAAACATGCATGACAACTTGTACAAATCAGTCAAAAAGCAACGAAACATGTGCAACATAAATTCACGAAATACAAACAAAATAGTCTAATAAAACAAGAAACTGCATATACATGTCATTGATTATTTTTGTTATAATTCACAACATAAATGTACCACCATCCATTCTTACACATTAACCATTGATAAACAAATTACCAATGAAAACCAATTACCAATGAAAACCATAGATTCATCCATCATGATTCTGATTTAACAAATTGACAATATATCACGCAATATTAAGGTTGATGGAAAAACATAAATGTAATTGATTCATAGATGTCATATTTACTTAATTAAGACAATTGTGCCCAAAGTATTATTTTATCAATGTTTTAAATAGAATATTTCCCGAATAACAAAATTTCAAACCTTGCTTATTCCTTACATAAAAATAATGTAAAGAAATTGAACAAGTGTTGCTCGTGTTTGGTGTCTCCTGAATTCTCAAACAAGCAATTAGGTGTCTCCTGAGTTCTCTAAAATTTGAAAGGACAGGGCATGCATGGCGATTTCTATACACGTGTCAAAAGGCAGAGGCAAACATGGGCAGCATTAATTCATGAGATACAAGAAACTGAATATGCATGCCATTGGTTGTTTGGGTTATCAGCCAACATGAATGTGCCACCATCCCTAGCACAAGTACAAACTGCCCTCAATAAATGGCAGAAAATTTTTCAGCAAGCCGATCCTGAGGACAAATTTGTTGCACTGAGGTGTGATTGCTCAACACTGTCATACATAATTTTTGAGCGACCATCACATTAGAAAGCTAAAATTCACTAATCAGACCACCTACATTTTAACTCAGACCACTTACATTTTAATTAACTGGAAATAATTTAAATTTGTATTTTCTTTTGTGAAACAGGGAGTTGGAAAAGGTCAAAAAAAAGTGCGGGAGGAAAGAGTATGTATTTTTTGTTCTTTCCGAAAAGTGGAAACAGAAAAACATTTCATTTTAGAATGTGAGGTCTTCAAAGACAGCAGAGAAAGTTGTGCAGATATTTTGGCAGCTAGCTCTTGGGATATTCTATTTAGCAAAAACTTTGTCGAGAAGCTGGGAGAGTTTATTGTGAAACTTCACAGGAAAATGGCAGAATACAAGAGTCAGATAGAAAAGCAATCTGTCTCATAAGCTATATTTAGCCTTCTAAATATTAAAATAACTTCTTCTTCGTTAACCAAACAAAAAAAAAACACAACAAACTTGCTTATAATGATGCACATGTATCCGCCATACTCATATTGCTTCGCGGACAAAAACACTGTAATATCCTAAATATCCTAATAAGCTGTAATATCCTTCATTGAACAACAAAACATGAGCATACCTGATCAAAAAGACCACTCTAAATGTTATGTTGTTGTCTGGAAAATAAATATTTGTTGGGAAGGGTTGGGGCAGGTATGGTAACCGACTCAGAGTCCCAAATATCATTTATGGCCATTTGCCTCACAATAATATACGAGATTGAGCCCTGAATTTCTAATGCCCAAAAAGCTAACGAGGTGGACGCGAGAATGGAAAAACAAAATAACTGCAACGAGATAGGCATGCTTAAGCAACTTTTTGGTTGGGAGAAGAGCAACAACAGTAATTATATACTCTTCATATAAACCAAATTTAATATATGTACACTCTGGGAAAAACAAAATTACTCCCCAAGTCTTCCAAGTTGCAACTACCCATAAATTGTTTCCACAATTGTTTTCTCAGGCTTAGGTCTTCTTTTTTCATACATTTGTCTTACTTGTCGTTATTTCTTTGAACTTTTGTTGCATGAGATGAGTTATATGTTCACACTCATCTATGCTACTTGTACATTGTCACATTTTATATGTCCAACATTACACAGTAAAATATATGCAAATTAGAACAAAAAAACATTCGGGTAGTATACATGCATTGCTCATTTTTGTCATTCATCTGCAGTGCACATCAACATGCATTTTGGCTTTGGAAATTTTGCAAAACAACAATCACTTTTATTAATCAAACTGCTGTATCAAAACTTTTTGGGTCCAAAAGGTCCTATAATGCATGTTTCGACATTTTTGTCATTCATCTACAGTGCACATCAACATGCATTTTGGCTTTGGAAATTTTGCAAAACAAAAGTCACTTTTATTAATCAAACTGCTGTTTCAAAAATTTTCAGGTCCAAAAGGTCCTAAAATGCATGCTTCGAAAGGAATTTTTGACCATCCAAAAAAATAGGACTTATGGCCCTGCTCCTCCCTCTCCTTGGCCCAGTAACCTCACAAAAGGCCCTGCTCCTCCCTCGCCTTGACCCAATAACCTCACAACCTCGATTAGGGTTGCCTCTTTGGTTCGTAGTCTCTCTACCTCCCCTTTCAAGGTCCTAAACTCATCAGTCAATCTGACAACTGGGGCAAAGATCGCAGTCATCCCTCCAGCACTCGAAGGCCATCTAGGATCCTCTAGATCAGTAGGTACCAATCCCCTAGTGATGTCACCCAAAACATTCGCTATTTGCTCTATAGTCATCACCTCTCCTATTACCCCTGTATCCAACACATTCCATTAGCCCTCTAACTTGTAGTTGGAATCTAAAACAATAATTCAATTTTGGAGCCTCCATTACCTCCAATAATGTTTCCATTACCTCCAGGAGCCTCTGGTACAACCTCTTTATGTTGCGAAATCAGGGACTCTTCCTTGCATGTTCCCTCTGCCCTTTTGCACTGCCCTGGCCTCTCTGATAGGTCCTCACTCTTCCCAGCAGACTGCAAACACAGAAAAATCCTTTGGTCAGTCTCAGAAGAGTCAAACTGCAAAAAAAAATAAAAATTTACCAGAGTTGTGCTATTTTTCTTGGACTACTGGGTTCCTTCATTGGAACATGCTTTCTTGCTATTGTCAATGGCAGGAAACCCTATGATCCCATTGCTACAATGTATCCTTGCCGGAAAGTGCATTTTCACAACACAAGATTGACAAAAAAAAAAGTTCATGCGTGACACAAGCAGCAGAATTTCTCAGAAAATTTGACATACAACAAGGCATAACAAAAAATTCCATACAGTTTTCATTGCATTTGGCTAAGAGATAATCCCCATATCATATTTTTCTGACGCTGGGACACAAAAAAAACCAACAAAATTCTTGTAAGAAATACATATTCCGTGGCTTGGCAACTTACCTGTGCCCTGGCTCATTCTCGTCAATAACTTTAAGGTTAGCCTTATCCTTCATCACATGTAAGAAAGGAGGTATAATGATTTTTGGGATTTCCTTTTTTTCCTTTTTAATTTTACCATTCAAAAGTTTAAACATATTTTTTAAACGGTTCCCATTTACCATTATCAAAAGCTGGCTATGAATTGCTGGGGAAATTATAGTTTTCCATTACTTAAATAGTACCCCTATGGCACCTGGATTATATAATCTCCATAACTAATATCTGCAATTCCAGCAATTCTTCTATATTTCTGACCGCATTTTAGGTAAAAGTGATCAGAAAAATGTGACCAGAAAAGATTAAAAAAAATAAAATATTAGAATATTTCAACTCTATGTTTTATTATTTCATTTTATATTTTGATTTTTATCTTCACGTGTCTTTTAGTTTCTTGCTCATATGTCACTCAATTTCTATATAACCACTCAGTCTAAACATTTTTATCGTCATAAATCCATTACTGCCATCCCATTGATCAAACAATGCCTCTGGATCCCAAAACCCAGCCCTATCACCTACATGTGCATCGCATCAAATTCCATTCTTGAGGGCAAATGAATGATACTATGCAAGTCATTTCTTCCCTACTGACCTTCATTCACATATATCGGTTGGCATCATTATTCATTTCCAGCATTTTCTTGCATGATAAAACAAATTTGGAAGTCATTTTGATGTGTTGCCTCTCAGTTGATATCCTTCACTTACCTTGTCAATTTTTACCATCCTATCTCTCATGGCCCCTCTTTATCATGCCCTCACTTTTGCCATATTTTAAAGCCTTGTGTCATCCATCACCTTATCCCTTGTAAGGACTTAGGGGCACTTACCACAACCCTACCGTTGCCATATTGTAAAGCCTTGTGCCATCCATCACCTTATCCCTTGTAAGGACTTACAGTCACTTACCACAACCCTACTGGGGTGTTAGTTCCTCATCAAACCTATTGTTATCTTATCTGGTAGTAGGGTACAATGGTACAAGGTATTAGTTTGCAATCAAATCAGTTTTTATGCTAGCTATTGTTATCAAACCTATTGTTATCTTATCTGGTAGTAGGGTACCATGACACAATCCATTAGTTTACAATCAAATTAGTTTTTATGCTAGCTAGCAGTGAAGTTACATGTCATCCACCTTAATCTCTTAATTCACTCACATTTTGCATCCATGCATATCCAACAAATATGTATACTAGGTGCAACTATAACTCACTTTACATCCATGCATATCCAACAAATATGTATATTAGGTGCAGCTATATAAATTAAAGGGATGTTCAAAACTAATAGGCATCAGAGCACTTATCCAATGATACATCTTACATTGCCTCTATTAAAAAATAAAAAAAATTAACTAAAGTATAACTTTATTTTAATTTATTATTATTGTCCACAGGGTCTTGGATAAATGATGATTGGGTGGGTTGCTAAGGCACTTCTTGATGTTAAGTCACAGATTCAATTCCTACCCTATTCGGGTGTTATTCTCGGACATAAATAGACACTTAACGATTATAAAAATATCTTAATATACGAGTTAAACATAAGACTATTCCTTTTATAAGAAATGCAAAAGACATCGCATTTGAAAAACATGTATCCTTAATAGTTGTAGCCATCAACTCATAATCAACAAGCTAAAGGTAAAGAACAAGGTACACAAAACAAGCAATAGATGTTAAGTCGAGAAGTGGTGCTCAACATTAAAAAAACCACCTTCTCATTCAATATAATCATGTTGGAGTGGGCAAATGGGCAAAAAACTAATGGTGCAAGAAGGGAGGATGAAGTTTTCATACTCCCTAAACAATCTAAAGGCATAGTTTGGTGGCGAACACACAACAAAATGACGCCATGGAAATGCTCTTTCACAATACCATAGACCAATACCATGACTCATCAATACTACGTGCCTAAAAACTATAACTTATTTCACAATCAAAATAGTTTGTATACATTTTATTTTAATTTAATTTTATAACAATTTTTTAATTAAATAAAAAATAAAAAATGACATAACTACTTTCGAGATAAATATTAACCTTCTCATTACTACTATGGATATTTTGTAGAGGTTAAATCCCTACCATCCACCTAGAAATTATTGATAATTAAATTAAAATTCTTGAAGCCCTATTCCAAAATAGACATGGGGGTGAAAACATGAAAATGAGAAACACTTTTTGGAATTAGGGTTTTATGGTTAATAAGTGTTGGAGAACTAAAACTAATAGAAAAATTTATGGAAAAATAGTATGCACTATGTGTAATACTATATACTATACTTTTCTATCGAAATTTTTTTAGAGAAAAATGATTGCTAACTAAAAAAAGTTGACATTTTGGAGTTGAGTATTTTTTTTGTGGAGAGGTTCGAAGAACCATGAGTTCCTAGCTTCAACTGTAGCCCCGAGACAATGTTAATTTTTTCAATGCTTTATGCTGTACCAATCATATTAACAATATCTTCTTATAATAGCATTCACTTTTTCCAATTCAATTTCAATCACCCTATAACAATAAGTAATTGTAGATAGAATAATAACCAATATGCACAATAGAAGACAACCAAGATCAATGAGACACAAAGAATTACGTCAAAGACCAGGAAAAAACCCCACAAGGGGGAAAACCCAACCAAATTCTTCTTCTATTACATGTTCATCAAATGTTCATCAGAGAGATTCATAGTCTAAGTACATCAACAAGTATTCAAAGCCTTGAACAACCAAGTCAACAAATCAGTATCCAATCAAAAATGAGCATTAAAGTCTATGATGTAAATGTCTCATGCTTGCATTATCCACAAGCGTAATGATTATTTGGAATCTATGCCTGCGTTGGATGCCAACATATCTATATACCTGCGCACATGGGATTGTGTAAATTTTTGAAAGTGTTCTATGCTTGATGCAAATTTACTTCAAACTTCTAGGGCCCGATACCAAATAGCAATCACATAAACATGAAAGTAAAATGTTGATAGAACATACCAATAGATCGATGGAAGACAAGCCAATAATTTACTTAACTTTGTCAAATAGAGATGAAGAATGGTGGTGTTACGACGGTCAACAGGATGCTTCAACCAGAAAAAAACTTTCTCAGGTTAGCCAACCCTCCAAGTGTCACACACACAACCCTCAAAGACAACTCATCAAAAGTCAACATAATTCAACAAAATAATCCCTCATCCAGATTTCCAGCATCATCCATATTTCCGACATCTAGATTTACAACATCATCCATATTTACAACATCCATTTCTGGCATCATCCAGATTTACGACATCCATTTCTGGCATCATCCAAATTTATGAAATCCATTTCTAGCATCATCCAGATTTACGACATCCATTTCCGACATCATCCAGATTTATGACATCCATTTCCGGCATCATCCAGATTTACGACATCCATTTACAGCATCCATTTCTGGCATCATTCAGATTTACGACATCCATTTCCGACATCATCCAGATGTACAACATCCATTTCCGGCATTATCCAGATTTATGACATCCATATTTATGGCATTATCCATATTTATGCGTGGGAGGGAGAGAAGCATCTTCTAGGTTGAATGAACAAATCAGATCACGAGGAATGTGTGTGATGATATGATGATAAAATAACCTCCAAGTCTCTCCAATTTATATCCATCTGTGAGGGTGTGTGACACATCTGTTGGGCTCCCATGCCTACATTACAATTCTGGTCGACCTTACACATAAGTGGAATAAATTCAAAATAAATGTTTCGCTCATCCAATCAAGATGATATTTAGATCAATCTTGCACCTCTCCGAAAGAGGAATCCAATAAAGTATTGGCATCATCATCTGAGCAGTACAACATGGAGTTTGGACCTAGTTGCCCAAAATTAACACTCCCTTTCAACTAGGGAGAACTCCATCCACTAGTGCCATCCAAACATCGTTTGTCATCCCGCCATAACTTGCTTTGTTGGCTTCTTTATTTCAAACGGTGAGTCACAAAGACATCACTCTTGACTAACCCGAAGTCAGTTCAGAGGTCTGAAACCTCTATAGGACTCAAAGGAGTCTCATACTAACCTAAAGTCATTTGGAGGTCCAAAACCTCACTTGGACTCAAAAGAGTCATATACTAACCCAAAGTTATTTTAACTAACCCAAAGTCAGTTGGAGGTCAAAAACCTCACTTGGACTCAAAAGAGTCATATAATAACCCAAAGTTATTTTAACTGACCCGAAGTCAGTTGGAGGTACGAAACCTCACTTGGACTCAAAAGAGTCATATACTAACCCGAAATTAGTTTAACTGACCCAAAGTCAGTTGGATGTTTGAAACCTCACTTGGGATCAAAAGAGTCATATACTAACCCAAAGTTAGTTTAATTGACCTAAAGTCAATTGGAGGTCTGAAACCTCAGTAGGACTCAAAAGAGTCATATACTAACCCAAAGTTAGTTTAACTGACCCGAAGTCAGTTGCAGGTCCGAAACCTCACTTGGACTCAAAAGAGTCATATACTAACGTGAAGTTAGTTTAACTGACCTGAAGTCAGTTGGAGGTCCGAAACCTCACTAGACTTGATCCTAGATCAAGTGCTTGGACACATGCCATCCTAGACATAGAGAGTACGACAATCTCTGATGCATCCATTAGTCTTTCTATTGGTCTCTATTCACATTTCCCACCTCATTGGCCAAGATGAGAGGTACTTCCCATGAGTCTAAAACTCCATGGGTAGGATGCATGAGGGGCACAGATCAAAGAGAGGTGAACCAACTCAATATCAGCACAGTGGGGCGGAAGCACACCAACAAGGTTCCGCAAGCCTAGCCCTGTGGTTGCTTATAGCTCCAAGAATCCATCCCCAAGCCCCGTCCAACTAAAGTAGGACCCTCAGAATAGGGTCATTCCACGATTCCAAGATTCTCATGGAAGGTTATGAACTTGACCTTCCCCAAGGGCTTAGTGAGAATATCTGCGACCTGCTCATTAGTTCCTATATGATCGAGCCTTACGGTGCCTCGTTGTACCATATCTCGGATAAAATGGTACTTGATATCAGTATGCTTGGATCGATCATGGAACATAGGATTCTCTGACAAACAAATCCCACTCTGGTTATCGCAAAGGATAACGGTGGTATCTAGCACATGCCCGAACAACTCACTGAAGAGCTTTTGCAACCAAATAGCTTCACAACAGGCCATACTCACTACAATGTATTCAGCCTCAGCAGTGCTCAAAGCCACTAACTTCTACTTCCTGCTCATCCAAGATATCGAAGCAAAACCAAGTGTGAAGCAGCATCACAAACTTGCTTATAATGATGCACATGTATCCAGAGGTTGCTCCACATACACTTCTTCCTTTATCGAACCATGTAGAAAATCAATCTTCACGTCCATATGATGGAGAATCCATCCTTGCATGGCAACAAGGGAAATAATAGATCAGATGGTGGTATAGCAAGCCATAGGTGAAAATATATCATCATAGTCTATGCCTTCCTTTTGAGAGAAACCTCGGGCAATGAATCTTGCCTTGTATTTTTCAACACTACCATCATATCCATGCTTGATCTTATAGAGCCATTTTAAGGTGACAAAAGATTTGTCCTCTGGTCTCAGGACCACATCCCAAATGTCATTCTTCATAATGGACTCGTACTCTTCGTTCATAGCATCCTTCCAAACTTGGTGCTTTACGACTTCTTCAAATGATCCAGGCTCAGATTGTACGATTGTACTCATGGCTGCTAGATACCCTTGGTATCTATTTGGCTTCTTGCTTTCACGGAATATCCCCCTTGGGGCCATATGTCTCTCAGCATCCTCGAGAGTATCCCTGAGCCATGAGGGTCTTCTCTTCATTGAAGGAGGTGGATCAATAGGATCCATCGGTCCTTCAACATCGAGCATCATCTCATCCTTCAGCTCTTCCTGCTTGCCTGTTCTTTCATCGTGGTCTTCCTTGGAGCTAGGAAGATTTATCACTTTCCTGAGGCCCAAGCATCTTTGTCGAAGGTGACATCATGGCATATCTCCACTTCTCTTTGACCAGGCACATAGATTCTATATGCCTTCGAAGTTTCATTGCAATTCACAAACATTCCCTTCTTTCCAGAAGCATCTAGCTTGCTTATCTTCTCTTTCGGCACATGAAAGTAAACAGGACAACCAAAAACTATAAAATGAGAAACATCAGGTTTCTTACCAGAGAAGACTTCTTCAGGAGTTTTGGAGTCGAGAGCAGAATGCGGGCATCTATTTTATACGTACACAACAGTGTTCGCAGCTTCTCCCCATAGAACCTTTGGAAGACCTTGGTCACATAGCATGTCACAGGAAGCTTCCATAATGGTCTTATTCTTTCTTTTAGCAACGCCATTTTTCTTAGGAGTATACACGGTTGTGGTCTCCCTCTTAATGCCAACTTCTCTACAAGAGTCATTGAATTCGTTTGACTCGTACTCGGTGCCATTATCAGTCCTCAAAATATTAATCTTCTTTCCTGTTTAATTTTCCACCAAGGCCTTGAAGGTACGAAACCATTTGAATTATTCGTCATTCTTCTTTAAGAAATATATCCAAGTCTTGCGAGAAAAGTCATCTATAAACATCATGTAATAAGAACATCCTCCCAAGGATGTCACGGGTAGCATACCAAATAAGTCAAAATGTATCAATTGCAAGACATCAGATGTCTTTGTGACACTTGAGGGAAAAGGTGCCCTTGTATGATTTCCTTCAGCACAACCCCAACATACACCTTCATGATCATCTTGATCTTCTAATGCCAAATCCAAGGACATCTTCCATGCATGATATTCAGATTTGTCAGCCAACTTATCATCAAACCATTGGTCTTTGACGAGACTTCTTCTTTGGTGATTGCTTTTCACACGATCTTGGGCTTTGTCTTCACCTCAACTTTGATACCATGTAAATTTCTGAAAGTGTTCTATGCTTGATGCAAATTTACTTCAAAATTATAGGGCCCGATACCAAATAGCAATCACATAAACATGAAAGTAAAATGATGATAGAACATACCAATAGATCAACGGAAGACAAGCCAATAATATAATCAAATTTGTCAAATATAGATGAAGAATGGTGGTGTTACGGCGATCAATGGGATGCTTCAACCAAAAAAGTATTTCTTAGGTCAACCAACCCTCCAAGTGTCACATACAACCCTCAAAGACAACTCAACAAAATTCAACGTAATTCAACAAATGAATCCCTCATCCAAATTTACGACATGATCCATATTTATGACATCTAGATTTATGTCATCCATTTCTAGCATCATCCAGATTTACGGCATCCATTTCCGGCATCATCCATATTTATGGCATCCAAATTTACGACATCCATTTCCGGCATCATCCAGATTTACGACAAACATTTCTGGCATGATCCAGATTTATGACATCCATTTCCGACATCATCCAGATTTACGACATCCAGATTTATGGCATCCATTTCCGGCATAATCTAGATTTACGACATCATCCAAATTTACGACATCCATTTCCGACATCATCCAGATTTACGGCATCCATTTACGACATCATCCAAATTTATGGCATCCATTTCCGGCGTCATCCAGATTTACGGCATCATCCATATTTATGCGTTGGAGAAAGAGAAACATCTTACAGGCTGAAAGAACCAATCATGAGGAATGTGTGTGATGATATGAGGATAAAATTACCTCCAAGTCTTTCCAATTTATATCCATCGGTGAGGGTGTGTGACACATCTATTGGGCTCTCAAGCCTACATAACAATTCTGATCAACCTTGCACATAAGTGGAATAAATTCAAAATAAATGTTCTTCTCATCCGATCAGGATGATCTTTAGATCAATATTGCACCTCTCCAAAAGAGGAATCCAACAAAAATATTGGCATCATCATCTGAGTAGTACAACATGGAGTTTGGACCTAGTTGCCCAAAATTAAAAGATTGCTATGATATGCGTTGTTGAGACCACAAAGGAAGTGTGTTTTGATGTTGATGTGAATATGTTGTTCGATTGATGTGTTTTGTAGGTGACAAAGATTTGATCAAATATGTTGGGCATTGTCTAGTTGTGCTAGACACATATGTTTGATCCCACGTATGGATTGAAATCCAATTGATATTCACTATGTATTGAATCATGGACACAACTTGGGGTGTAGATTGAGTATTGGTGCTAACATTTTTTATTGTAGGAAACAATGTTCTGTGGTTGCAAAGATTGTATTTCCATGGTCATAAGTCTTGTATTAACTTTATGTGTCCCAATTATCGTCGGTTATAATGTTATTCTATTATAATGTACAACGTTACAGTTATACTTCAAGACAGGGGTTGCTGGACTAGCCAACCCCTGTTTGGTGAAGACTGTTCAAAAAATAAAAAATTGGGCTGCCCTTCAATGGTAAACCAACCCTTAACGAGTTCAAAATTTCAAAAAATGGGCTTCCCTTCAAGGGGAAACCAACCAATAGCATAAACAAGAGTAACATAGTTTGCAAGAAGAGACAAAGTTAGACATAAAAACCATAAAGGAGAATATATAAACTGAAAGAAAGGAGTGCAAAGGAGCTGCAACTACCGGTTATGGGCTTTCATTGTTCTCTTGTTGAGGATTTTACTCAATTATGAAACAACCATAATCAGAGATCGTCTTGATATCCTTCTTTGAGAGCTGGGGGGCCATCTCTGAAGTCGAAGTGGAGACCATATCAGTCTTCATAGCCAAAGTTGAGCGAGCCACGTTATCTGCCACTGCTTCTCTTTTCCGGGTGTCCTCTGATGGGCTGCTCCAACCACTGTCTGAGTCGTCCGCCAAGTGTTTGACAAGGAGTTTGACGGATTTTTGAGGCAGAGGAGAAGAGGAGCGTGATATTGTTGACTTGCACGGCCTTTCTTGTTTCTTGAGCCAAAGAGGTGATGCTGCTCCTCCGGGAGGTGAACCAAGAGCTGGGCAGAGATCATTTGGGGGTCGAGAACCTTAGGTTCTTCCAAAGCGATAGAGAGGGACAAATAGCGCATAGACAATCCAGAAGCTGGAGCATGGGAGGAAGTGCCTCTGCCGCCTCCTCGACGACAACGCATTTTGTGGCGTCTCGACATGCAATCAGCAGGGTGGAGGGTCTACAGGGCTGGGGAAGAATGAACAGAGGGAGACAAGCAAGGAGCAGAGAAACGTGAAGAGGCGTGACAAAGGAGGTCTCGAAGAATGAAATTCGAAAGCATAAATGAAACTGACGGGAGCCACCAGCCATAAATGGCCAGCTTGCAGGAGCAGAGGTCGAGGGGGGGGAGCAAATGCCACGAAGTACTGACGTCCTCCCCTGTACAACATATTTATGGTCTTCACATGGGAGGCAGATGATCCCATATGGTGCATCCAGGTGCCCCTGTGTTGAATGAACAGGTGGCAACCTTCGTCGGTTATAATGTTGAGAGGATGCTAGATTCTTGTTATTTACGGCTGAGCAAGTAATTCTTCATAAATTGATGATTGATTGTTCTTTCTAGTGCTCCCTTTGTATTGAACAAAGTGTTGATGTCTTTATGATATGTTACTACTGTCCATTGTAGGACTGAGTAAGAGTTAGGTAGAACTGTGTGAGCGTCCAAAGGCTTGGTATTGCTAATGATGTTCTGTTGCAACCGATGTTCGTCTACAACTACAGTGGCTAATTCAATATGTTTCAAAGATGCCATGGTTTGCTAGGGTTTGATGAGATGCATGATGTTGTTGTGAGAATAACTGAGTGAGAGGGTTTAACAATTAGAGTATTGGATTGTATGAAAATTGTTGAAAATAAGGGATTGTATCTTAAGAATTTTTTCTAATTGTATGGGTTTAGTAGTATTATTTCTAAGTAGAACTATTATGACATAGTTGAGTTATCAAGAGGTTTACTGTATCTTGTCATAAAAATTTGATTTTTGATTGCTAGGTTGTTATGCCATGTATGCTACTAGTAAAATGTGAGAGGTCTATGTGTTGAGTCAATTGGTCATATTACGGTGATATTATTGTGTACTTTTGTTGCACTGTCAGTCAAGAAGTTGAACCCCTCACAAAAATTAGGAAATTCACAACCTCATAGCAGGAGAGAACGCCTTCCATACATTTGTTGTGTGAGAGACGGGAATAGCTAGAATTCTCAGGAAAAATGAATATAAGTTATGTATTCAAACCTTTAGAAACAATAAAGAAAAAAGTAAAATTTGTAAAGGACAAGATGATCAACATCAACTAAAAGGAGTTTATAAAATCAATTGCTCATGTGGGAGAAGCTATATTGGTGACACTAGGAGATCATTCAAAACAAGAATAAAAGAGCATGGTGCCCACATAAAAAATGAATGCAATCGCATATATTCTTTTGTTGAACATGTTGAGATTTTGTGTATTTGGGGTAGCATTAGTTGTGCTCTAGGTCCCAAATTTTGAGGAAGAACTAGGGTTCACCTGATGTACAAGACCCAGAAATGGATTTGGGAAATTTCATCTAGTTTAGGAGATATTAAATTACTTAATTATTTTAATGTATTTCCTAAGTTAAAACTTAGAAAAATAAAATAATTCAAGTGAATTTAATTAAACATGTTATGAAATTGTCTTATGTCACACAAATCAAGCTTTATTTTTATCTTAGCCATTGATTAAAGATCTAATCTTGGCCGTTGATTTGTCAACGAGAAAAGTATAAAGGAAAGGCTTGGGGTCATTTGTAAAGACACACAGAGGCAAAGCACTGAAGCTAAGCTGAAATTCTAGGGCGGGGTTGCTAAGAATTCTCAAGTGTTTCAGTTGTAGAGAGGGGAATTTAGACCAAGGGGATGATCTGATCTCGGAGTCTATAATACACAAGAAGCGGAGAAAAGATCAGGAAAGACAACGTAGATGAAGGCAACAGCAGACGGCAGTAGCAGACAGCAGCAGCAGACAGCAGCAATAGCAGCAACAGACAACAGCAGCAGCAACATGGACAGCATGATTTTCAGGAAACCCTTCAGGGGTTACGCAGAGACCCTTAGGGGCAGCATAGTGACTGCGTCACCTAGTCTGGGGTAACGCAGTCCCTTCCGGTGACAGCGATGAGTATTTGGAGGCCTTCAGAGGCTGAAACAGTGTCTTTCAGGGGCAGATCTGGAGTTTCTAGGCCTAGATCTGGCTGAGTTCTGTAAATCCCATTTGAGGGTGTGGATCAATCAGTATTATGGTCTTAGATCAGTCAGGTGCTGCAGATCTAGAGTTTTCTTTGTAGGTTTTTCCAGATCTGGAACCCAGAGTTGTGTATTCAGAAATATTCTTAATAATAGAGCCCTCCAGCAACTAGAGACCAGTTTTCCCACATTGGGTTTTTCTAGGGACAGTTTGTCTAGAAATAACTGTGTCACTTTGTCTATGTGTGCATGTGCTTATTCTAGATTTGAATTGGTAGAGATCTGTTATGTGTTTTACTTTGATGTTAACTTGAATTTATTTAGTTGATAACTTGTATAAGTAGGAGAAGCTTAACCGGGTTAACAGAAATAATTTCTGCATAAGAATTAAGATTCAGAAATTTCTACAGAACATTCCCTTCTTACTAAGCATCATATTTGTTTGGAGAATACTTCTATCATCGCAAAGGAAGATCACTACTTCAAAAGAAAGTTTAGAGAGGCTCTAAAAATATTAAGAAATCCAAATAACCTTAATTGAGATGGAAGACTTGAAATAAGTAGGAATTGGATTCATTTACATTCTCAACTCCAAAATTAATTCGGTCTTTTATAATTCAATATTAATATTAATAAGATTATTATTAATATCATCACTCTCACGAGAATCTTAATATTAGTAATTCATCTATATTAATTAATATTTCTTCTTTTTACTCAATATAATTCTATTTCCTTAAATATTAATTAACACTAATACATTAATTCTAGTTTAATAATCTATTTAATATATAAACATTAATACAATATCCTATTATTATTTTTTTAATAGACTCATGTACTATATTATTATTATTATTAATATATTAACACCTTTATATTAAGTCATCAATAATATAGTACATTAATATAATATTATATTATATTAACTTTCTATCTATATTATATCAGATTATATCATTAATATATTAATATACATTATATGAGTAACATATTAATTATGTATTGTTATAAACACATTAATATTTATAATATTATTAATATTTATAATAACAATAATATTATTATTATTAATTACATTAACATAATACAATTCAAATATTAATACTAATATTAGTATTATTAATTCTATTACATTATCAATATATCAATAACTAATATTTTATTAATGTATTATTACACTCTTTTAATATGTTTTTTAGGTTTTGATTTGTTGGTTTAAGGGTTTCTTTCTATCAACTTCCTCTCATTTATCTTTTTCTTTTGTTTACAAGTCTCCTCTTTTCCTCCTCTCATCAATAATTTTATCTTGATGATGGGTCTTGATTTGGACTTGAAGCGTCCATAAAAAATAATTAATGTGGATAAAGTCCAAGAAACCAAATGTTGAACATTTAAGAATCTTTGGTTGTCCTATATTTGTTCATGTGCCCAAAGAGAAAGGGATGAAATTAGAACCATATAGGAAAAATGAAATATTTTATGGATATAATGAAACCTCTAAAGGTTAAAAGGTATATATTCTGGGACATCTCTCAATTGAAACCTTCAAGGATGTTATCTTTGATGAAGATGTTGTCTTCCGTAAATGTAAGTAATCTCACTTGGAGATTGATGATGAAGACCAGTAATCTCCTAAGAATACAGAACCAAAGAAACTTATCTCTATGTAAGAAGATTCTCAAGAAGAAGAATATCGTGAAGCTGATGATCCTCTAGAAGTTACTGTACCTAGAACCAAAAAGATACCTTCTTGGCTAACTAATACACTAATGGATGTTAAAGGACATTCTGCACCTTGTGGGAAATTTAAATAAATCAAAAGACAAAAGAAATATTCAGGTTATACAATCTTGATGAGCAACCTAATTGAAGTCGATCCATCCTCTTATGAAGAAGCTACTAATCATCAAGTTTGGAAATATGCCATGATAGAAGAATATCAGTCCATACTAAAGAATGTGTTGAAGAATCAATGCAAATATATATTAGGGTTTGATTCTTCAATCTTGATAATTACTTGTGATTATGTTGGCTTCTTTACTTCTTTATTATCTTTATCTTTCATCAAGCAATTACCATATTATGTGTGTATGAAGATCAAAGCAAGAGACATAAGATATAACAGTATGCCAAGGGAAAACCCCCCTTAAGGGGAAAACCCAATCAAGATAATTCTTCCTTTCAATAGTATTCTTTAATACTTTTCACCTTAGACATGAGCCAAACTTCCCCTCCACACCAAGTCAGCCTTCCAGATCTTTGACCTCGACCTAGAAGCAACAACAACCAGTATTCTAGCATCTTCGCAGATTTACAGCACCAACAACTTCCAAACTTCAAAGACTTTGATCTCCCAAGAGAGACCACGAAACAGAGAGATTCCTTCACCAAAATTTTGATTTTTCATTTCTCTTTCACCTAGACCCGGCTCATACTTCTTTTGCCTCCTTTTCCAATTTCACACTTTTTCCCTTAATACAATGAATTGGTAAGAAAATG
This sequence comes from Pinus albicaulis, assembly GCA_034641835.2. Taxonomy (NCBI): domain Eukaryota; kingdom Viridiplantae; phylum Streptophyta; class Pinopsida; order Pinales; family Pinaceae; genus Pinus; species Pinus albicaulis. Next base: position 3,050,733 of record MU968493.1, on the reverse strand, counting down.
AATTCGACCTCATTGCATTTATAGCCTTATGATGGGTTCAAATTCCTTCCTTTGAGGCTGACTTGATCTCGTTTATGTTGATTTATGGGAGCATCGAATGTGCTCTAAGTCTCAAATATTGCAGGGAAGTTTAGACACATTCCACCCGGATGAGGTTTTATTAAAATAATTGATTATTTTTAATGGTAGCCTAAGTCTAAACTTAGGGAATTAAAATAATTAAAGTGTATTAATATAATTGGGTGTGAATCTTCTAGAAAAAGACGAAGATCAAGTCAAGTTAATCTTAGACCTTAATTATGTTTTAATCTGGGCCATTGATTTCTCAACGAGAAGATTATAAGAAGTACTTCTATGGGAATTTGGAAATATACCAAGTAGATGCTAAATTTCCCAAGAAGATCAATTTTCTCACTGGCTGAAGTTCAGCAAGAGAAAATTGAATCCGAGGGAGAGTTGCAGGTTGGAGAGAGAGGGTATCAACAAGAGTGAAGAGTGCAGGATCAGAACGAAGGAAGCAACACATAGGAGGGATAACGTAGATGTTGAACGCAGGGACAAGGACAATGCAGAGGCTATGACGTTGGGACTATGCAGAGACTAATGAAATGAGACGTAGTGAGGCTGTAGGGCCTCTCCAGGGTCAGAATTTCACTGTGAAGCATGGGAGAAATTGTTTGTAAAATTTCTCATAGAAATTCCTCTTCTATTCTACTGGTTGTATCTTGTACATGAGATTTTTCTAAATAATAATAAAGAAACTGTCATCTTCTACACCGGTTTTCCCACTTTGGGTTTTTTCCAAGGACGATTGTCCAAAAATAACTTTTTCATTGTGATTGTACATGTGCTAACATATTTCCTTGCATTTACTTTCCGCATAATTTTTAATTGTGAAGGCTGCACTAGAATTTATTTCAATATTTACTGTGTAATACCATAAATAACTTATTTCTGAATTGATGAGTATTAGAAATAATATCCGTTATTGCAGTTTGGGTTCTATTTTAGAATTTTCACATGGTATAAGAGCTAAAAGAACAGATCTAGAAGAGCCAACGCTAAACATAAGAGGGAGATCAGAAGACTGCATATGCAGTAGATTGAATCCCCTAAGGGATTGTGCAATCCAGTCCAGGACGGAAAAATTTCGTGGGAAAATCTCTCTTTGAGTAAGTTGATAAAGAGAGATTTCCAAATCAAAAATTTGCTAGTGACAGAGGGAGAAGCACAACAAGCTTCAACACAGTGCAGTCTTCGGGACACATTTTTTGCTGGCAAGAAAAAGCATCAGAAATCGATGGAAAAATAACACAGATAAGTATGGAAAATCAAGATGTCTGAATTATATTCTAGATTGGGAGAATATTTCACATTATTTCCAAGTTCAACATCTATAGGAGTTTAGTATACTGATAGTGGGGCTTCAACTCACATGACTGGAGTACAAGAATACTTCTCGAGCTATTAGGAAGAGCAGATGGAATTCCATATCACTGTGGGAAACAAAATGAAATGTACTCCAACAGGGAGAGGCACCATAGTGTTTCAGACGTAGGTAGGAACCAACTTCAGAGCCACTAATGTGCTGCATGTACCCGGGTTAGGAATGAATATGAGTTTAGTGTCCCAGTTACAGGACAAGGGATACAATGTATACTTCGTTGGAAAGAAGGTATGCATCAAAAATCCAAGCTAGAATAAGATGAGACAAATTGGAGCTTGAAGCAACAGACTATATAGATTGCAGCTCAAGTCTCCAATGGCACTGATAGGCAACAATCTTGATGGATAAAAAGCTCTGAATGAACTATCGCACATGCAAATGGGAAACTTGCACAATGGAGCACTAAGGATGCTCAGAGAGGTTGTTATAGGAGTTCCAGCCCTTAGTACTTAGCATGATGACATATGTAGAGGATGCATAATAGGGAAGTACGTTAAGGCAAATTTTCCCAGAATTGACAACAGCAAAAACGCCATATTAGGATTGATACACATATATTTGTGGCCCAATGTCCACAAGAGCTCTTAGCGGTGGTGAATTATTTCTCACCTGTGAAACTGGATTCGTCCTCCACCCTCCATGTGTCCCGAATTGGTCAAAATGGACACGATTCATATGGATTCGTGTCCACTAGACTGAATCCCGATCATGCCTTGTATGGACACGATCGAATCCTGATTTGCCGGACTCACTTTGCGTGGAAAAGCATCCAACCTTATAAAATATCTCATTTCTCTTTATTTTTCTCAATTTTTCTTTATGTGTGAGTTGAGCAAGGAGCAAGGAGCAACAAGGAGCAAGAGAGCGATTTCAAGGAGATTTAAGCAACTGGTAAGTGCAATGTCTCTTTATTTTTTTGCATTTGGTTTGCATGTGCATATGTTTTACAAATTTGTGCTTTTTTGTTTATTTTTTACAACCTTAATTGCTCAATCAAGGGCAACAAGGAAGGGGCAAAGAAAGGGGAAGAATGTCCCCATTGGAGATGCCCCTCTTGTCCCTATTTCATCAGGGTCTACAAGTATTCTATCTATTGGAAGTGGGGCTGCAACAACAACTTCAAATGTTCAGGGAAAACAAACTCAAGACCCCAAATATCCATTGTAGAAATATGTGACAAGAGAGCCAGGGCCAAGCAGCAAGGTGAAGGGAGAATGCAATGTTGCTTGGAAATGCAGTTTTTGCCACAACCATTTCATGTGAACATATTACAGTGTGAAATATCATTTGTTGGCTTTACCAAGTTATGGAATTGGAACTTGTACACAGGTGCCTTTAGCAAAGATGAAGGAAATGGAGAGAGAGGCATTTGTTGATGCGGAAAATGTGGCATCAAAAACAAAAAAAAACAAGAATGATGACGCCCTTCCATTCTTGAGGAAAAGCAACAACAAGTTCCTATTTGATAGTTCTAGTGGGGAACAATTAGCAAAACGAAAGGCAACTTCACTTAGTCCAACAGACAAGATTTTCCAGAAAGAGAAGCGGGAAGAGCCTGATCTCACCATTGTATTTTTTTCTATCAGAACTTCATATCCTTCAATGTTGCACACTCACTTCTATTTATTGAGATGTGTCGAGCTCTAACTCAAACAACTCCATCAGGGTATATGCCTCCTGGGTCAAAGAAACTTAGAACCACATTGTTAACGAAGACAAATAAAGGGGTGGAAAAAATTCTTGAGCCTATTAAATCAACATGGCCAACATCTGGGGTTAGCATTTTTTTTTATGGATGGATAGATCCAACACAGAACCCACTCATGAAATTCACGGTGTATTCCTTGAATGGTCAAGTTTTCTTTAATCAGTGGATGCACTTGGACAAGACAAGGATGCGCGATATATGGGTGAGTTATTTATTAAAATTATTGAAGATGTAGGTGTCGAATTGTAATTTCATTTATCGATGATAATAAATTTTATTGGTAAAAAATGTATTTTTATCTTAGTTGATATGATTCATCATATGATCTAATGATTTGGTTTGAGAAAAATTTATAGGATTCTGCAAGTACACTATCCCTTGGGCTCCAAGTTCACACGTTGTGGAAAATAACTGACCTTATTAGGCTCTAGGAATTTTTATATGGCATTCTATATTTACAAAAGGGTGTGGCCATTATTCTAACTTTCGAAAAATACATTTATCCATTGCCATTATTTAGAATTTATTTCTCAAAAAATTATTTTACAAGCATTTTATATTTTCAAATAATTTTGTAAATTATTTCTAGCCCTTGTTTGCAGTGGTTGGAGTTTTGGGTTTAATTTTTAATTTTGTATATATACATATATATATTGGGTTTTTTGGAAATTTTATTTCATTTGTGCAGATGAATTGTCAAGCCATATCAAAACTTTGTGAGGGTTTTTGTCACTCAAGTGATACATCTATCTCTTTTGGAAGAAATCGTTGCTGTTTTGGGGCAGATCTAGGCCTAGGAAGGCAAGATCTTAGCCTCTGAATACCCTCCAAGATCAACACTCAAGAAAAAAAAAGAACCTGCTAGCCCTTGGAGACGTATTTGTGGCAATTTTGAGGATCTAAGCAAAATTCGATTTTTTGCAGGGGTCCAATTTTTTTTTATGCCTTATAGGCCTAGCGTTTTCCTTTAAAGCCCTATCCATGGCCTTTTCTCCCTTCCTTGGTGAGCTGCTAGACTTTCTTTACCTTGAGACCTTGTCATGTCCCTTGAAACTGTTGAAATTTGGTTACCGGAGGACAGGTGGTTCCCTAGGGTTTTGATCTTTGGCCTAGGGAAAAGTGTCCAAAAGAATTTAATTTTTCTCCTAAAGTGACTTTATAAAGTTATAAAGTCAAATCTAATTTAAAAGTGACTTTAAGTGATAAAGTTACTAAAGTCTAATTTTAAAGCAACTTTAATAAAGTCAATGTAAAATTAGAAAGGCAAAGTGACTTTGGAAATAAATGATTAAGTGGGTCTTTATTAAAGTGGGGTGAATTAAAAAATAGAAAGTGAGATTTAAATGAGCATTTAATCTCAGCCCTAGATCTAAAGCTATCTCAGCCATTAGATTTAGAGATTCCCCAAAAGTCACTTAGGGTTAGGTTAAAGGAGGAAAAGGAGGGAAAAGGTCATTCATTCTTTCATGCGCAGATTGAGAGAGGAAGAGAAGGAGAGCTGGAGACATTTCCTAGAGAGAGCTTGAGAAAGTGAAGGAGAGGCACACTCAGCAAATCCGTACAGCAGCAAGGAGGGCACGGTTTTTGAGGCAGCAAGAGGTTGCACAAATATCGAGGCAGCAAGGGCGAACAGCAGCACAGAAACCGAGATAGCAGTCCGTACAACAGTCTGTACAGCAATTTTGAGGCACAATTTTCAAGGAGAAAGGCAGCACGATTTTCGAGGAAGAGTACAGCAACAAAGGGCTCGATTTCCAAGGTGGTTGGGCACGTTTTTCGAGGCAGCTAGCACAGTTTTCGAGAAAGGCAGTCTGCTATAAATTCCATACAGTATGTACAATCTGTACGGTCGTACAGCTAAGTTCCGGGCACGATTTCCTAAACTGTCATTTGCTGTAATAAATTTATGTTTTGAGTTTTTTGCTGTTCTGGCATGTTTTCCAAAGCAGAGGCAAGCACGGAAAACAAGATAAGTCTGTAATTAATTTGCTGAAATTTTTCCTGCATATTTCACCTCTCTATAAAAGCATTTTCCAGAAATAAAGAGCTTTCAAACTAGTTTTCCCCGAGAGTTGTAGGGGGTTTTTCCAGGGTCATCTTGACCAAAAATCAGCGTGTCAAAAATCTGTGTGTGGCTGATTTATTTTGCTGAGTTTTATTTCTGCATTTCCAGCATTGTGAAAATTTCCAGAATTTGTGTTTTTAGAAAATATTTATTTTTCAGCTTGTTGAATGTAAGGCTATGGGAATGGGCATTTAACTATATGGAGAAATAAGGTGAAACTGAAAACTGGAGTGGAAAACAGAAATTTCTACATGGTATCAAAGCTATTTTGCTGAAAAGACAGTTTGGGACAGCAAGAAGGAAAAATTACAGCAAGCTGATTTTTCACTCAAAAATTATAGCAAACTGTTTTTTCAAACAGAAATTTTATCTTTACTACAGCAATGTTATTTTCAGCTTATTTAGGACAGCACGCATGTCTTTGGGCTTGAGGGTGGAGGATAGGTTGATGGGCATAGTAACTACAGTGTTTGGAAGGAGAGAATGCAGAGCATCTTTGAGGAGGCAGAACTCTGGGATATCATGGTGCATACCACACAGCAGCCTTTTAATGTGCCTACTGATGTTGTTCAGTTGGCAGCTTATAATAAAAAGAATAACAAGGGTAAGAGACTGATTCTAGATAAAATCAAAGACCATTGCATTCCTCATGTGAGAGAAAAGAGAAATGCTCATGAGATGTGGACAACATTGACCAATCTCTACTAGAGTATCAATGACAATAGAAAAATGGTCCTAAGGGAGAAGCTGAAGACCATTAAGATGGGTACTGATGTTGTTCAGTTGGCAGCTTATAATAAAAAGAATAACAAGGGTAAGAGACTGATTCTAGATGAAATCAAAGACCATTGCATTCCTCATGTGAGAGAAAAGAGAAATGCTCATGAGATGTGGACAACATTGACCAATCTCTACTAGAGTATCAATGACAATAGAAAAATGGTCCTAAGGGAGAAGCTGAAGACCATTAAGATGGGTAAGACTGATAGTGCAGCTGTATATCTCACAAAGATTACTAATGTGAGAGATGAGTTGGCAGCAGTTGGAGAGGTCATTCCACCCACTGAGTTGGTGTGGATTGTAGTGAATGGCCTCCCCAGTTCATGGTTGAACTTTGCTGATGGGGTTTGCGCACGTGAGACCCTCCCTCTTGGGAGAGGTTTTGGGATGATTGCATACAGACAGAAATCAGAAAGAACCAGCTTGGGGCAGCCAAACCAGTTGAGCAGAATGAGGATGTAGCACTGTTGGCAGGAGGCAAGAAAGGCAAGGGAAAGAAGGAAGCTTCCACAAGCAGTGGTGGGGGCAAAGGTAAAGGTAAAGGTAAACAAGGGAACACGCAGAAGGACTATTCCAAGGTGAAGTGTTGGAATTGTCAGAAGATGGGACACTATGCAGTTGTGTGTCCGGAGAAGAAGAAGAAGGGGAAGAACCAGAACATGGCAGCATCAACAGAGGTAGAGGAATTCACGGATCGCTTTGACCGGGAGTTTGGGTTCATTGCTTGTGAGTCCACTAGTGCAGGATCACCTACCATGGAGGTTGAGAGGGAGTGTGCATTTCCCTCCACTAGCGGAGCATCTTCAGGTGTCTGGTATGTTGACAGTGGGGCTTCACGTCATATGACAAGAGTCCATGAGTACTTCTCAGAGCTTTCAGAGAGTGGCACTGATATAGAGGTAGTACTCAGAGATGACAGCATTGTTAGAGCAGTCGGTGTGGGGACACTGACATTTGATAGGAAACTCAAACCTCCCTTGAAGGTGTCAGATGTTCTATATGTGCCAGGGATGAGGAAGAACCTCATATTCGTCTCAGCTTTGGAGGACAGAGGATATGAGATATTGTTCAGGAGAGACAGGTGCTGATATATCCCAGGGGGGCTCCAGCTGATTCAGCTAGAGTGATAGGTGTATGCCATGCAAAGGTGTACAAGTTTGCATTTCAGCCCCTTTTGGCATTGAGCAGTAGTACCGACAGCAGAGCTAGCAGTTCAGAGCTGTGTGAGATTTGGCACCGCAAGATGGGGCACATGTATCATGGAGCCTTGAGGACATTGCGGGAGATCACTATAGGTGTGCCAGATTTCAGTGCTGATCACTTTGATACTTGCAGAGGATGTGCGATGGGCAAGTTTGCCAAATCCCCTTTTCCCAGCAGTGACAGCAGAGCGACTGGGATACTTGATTTGATTCATTCCGATGTGAGTGGTCGGATGTCTCATGTTTCCTTGAGTGGATATGAGTATTATGTTTTATTCATTGATGATCACTCCAGGAGGACCTGGATTTATTTCTTGAAGACCAAGAGTGAGGTCTTCAAGCGGTTTCAGGAGTTCAGAGCTCTTGTGGAGACCCAGACAGGTCGAAAGATCAAGTCCCTGAAGTCGGACAATGGAGGTGAGTACACCCTTGGAGAGTTTGTTGATTATCGTGCGAAGGCAGGCATTAGGAGGGAGTTCACTGTTCCTTACAACCCCCAGCAAAATGGGGTTGCAGAGAGGAAGAACAGATCCATCGAAGGGGCTGCCAAAGCCATGCTACATGATCAGGGGTTACCATTGTTTTTATGGGCAGAGGCCTACAACACTGTTGTATATTTGCAGAACAGGACTCTGCATCGTGCCTTGGGGCATGTGACTCCGGAGGAGGCTTTTTCTGGGAAGAAGCCTGATATTGATCATCTTCGTATCTTTGGGTGTATTGCATACTCCTACATACCCAAGGAGAAGAGGACCAAACTAGAGCCCACCGCCAAGAAGGGTGTCTTTGTGGGCTACAGTAAGACCTCGAAGCCCTTTCGGATTTATATTCCCGCATAGAGGAGAGTTGTTGTCAAGCGGGATGTGAAGTTCGAGGAAGACAGGGCCTTCAGAAGGTCACGGGAGTTAGAGTATCTGGATCAGCTAGACCCTCAGGAGCAGCTGAGTCAGTCACAGGGATCCAGTGGGCAGGGATTAGGAGGATCCGGAGGTACATCGATTACGGTGTCAGGTCCGTCAGTGAGCAGTGGCTCACAAAGTCAGAGGGGTGGTGCTTCGGGCAGCATGAAGAGCAGTCCGCAGAGCAATTCACTGGGAGTCCACTGATGAACAGTTCACATGGTACTTCAGCATCTACAGGTTCAGGTGCAGGCAGGAGGACAGCAGACGGACAGTCAGGAGTTCAGGCTCCTGATGATGAGGAGGAGGAGTTTCATTCTCCAGTGGGAGAAGTGTGCTTAGGGAAGAGGAAGCCCAAGTGGCTTCAAGATACCTTGAGAGAGGCCACATCTGTTGCTGGGCCTAAGAAGTCGGTCAAAGAGAGCATACCACCTGAGAGGTTTTGTAGCTACATGGCAATGGCTGCCAACATCTTAGACTCTGAGCCTTCTAGCTATGAGGAGGCAGCTAGCCAGCAGGTCTGGAGAGAGGCCATGAAGGAGGAGTATTCTTCTATCATTAAGAATGATGTTTGGGAGGTGGTGCCGAGGCCTGAGGGCAAATCCATGGTTACTTCCAGATGGCTTTACAAAGTAAAGCATGCTCTAGATGGCAGCATTGAGAAATTCAAAGCAAGGTTTGTGGCTAGAGGGTTCTCCCAGGTAAAGGGAGTTGATTATGAGGAGACCTTCGCTCCCGTGGCTCGATATACTTCAATCCGCTCCATTATATCGATAGCAACAGAGATGGGTTGGAAGATCCACCAGATGGATGTGAAGACCGCATTTCTCAATGGCTTCATACAGGAGGAGGTGTACATTGAGCAGCCACAAAGCTTTGAGGTGCATGGGAAGGAGTCCCATGTGTGCAGACTGAAGAAGGCCCTTTATGGCTTGAAGCAAGCTCCCAGAGCTTGGTACTCCAGGATAGATACATACTTGCAAGAGATGGGTTTCACAAAGAGTGAGGCAGATCCGAACCTTTACTATATTGTGATAGGTGAGGAGCCTCTCATTCTGGTGTTGTATGTGGATGACTTGGTCATTACGGGTGCAGAGAGACTCATAGAGCACTGCAAGAGAGATCTTGCGGTGGAGTTTGAGATGAAGGACATCGGCTTGATGCATTACTTTTTGGGTTTGGAGGTGTGGCAAGAGGAGGGGCATTTCTTCCTGGGGCAGGGGAAGTATATTGTGGACATCCTTGGCAGATTCCACATGGAGGACTGTAAACCCATGTCGACACCGATGATCACCAACTGGAAGAAGCTCCATGCTTCGGATTCCAAGTTGGTGGATCCCACATTGTACAGACAGCTGATTGGTTCCTTGATGTATTTGGTCAACACTAGACCAGATATTTGTTTTGCAGTCAACACGGTGATTCAGTTTATGTGTGAGCCTAGGAAGGTTCACTGGGTGGCTGCAAAACACATTTTGCGATACTTGCAGGGGACAGTGGATTATGGTCTGGACTACAGGCAGGGGGATGGAGTGAGATTGGCAGGTTACACTGATTCTGATTGGGCAGGTTGTGCTTCTGATAGGAAGAGCACTTCAGGGTGCTGTTTTGGGTTGGGTTCGGCAGTTGTGTCATGGTTCAGCCGAAAGCAGCAGTCAGTAGCATTGAGTTCAGCGGAAGTAGAGTATATGGCAGCCAGTCTAGCTAGTTGTGAGGCCATTTGGCTTCGCAAGATGTTGTTTGGCTTATTTGGTCAGCCGTTGAGACCTTCAGTGATTTACTGTGATAATCAGAGTTGCATTAAACTCACGGAGAATCCAGTATTTCATGACAAGTCAAAGCATATCGGGATCAAATATCATTTCATCAGAGACTATGTTCAGAAAGGAGTTGTGAAGCTTGAGTATATTCCCACTGATGAGCAGGTTGCAGATATTCTTACCAAAGCCTTACCACGGGGCAAGCATGTCTACTTCAGAGACAAGATGGATGTGGTGAGGAACACCTTCCTCGGTAAGAGGGAGTGTTGAAATTTGGTTACCGGAGGACAGGTGGTTCCCTAAGGCTTTGATCTTTGGCCTAGGGAAAAGTGTCCAAAAGAATTTAATTTTTCTCCTAAAGTGACTTTATAATTTTTATAAAGTCAAATCTAATTTAAAAGTGACTTTACGTGATAAAATTACTAAAGTCTAATTTAAAAGTGACTTTAATAAAGTCAATGTAAAATTAGAAAGGAAAAGTGACTTTGGAAATAAATGACTAAGTAGGTTTTATTAAAGTGGGGTGAATTAAAAAAATAGAAAGTGAGATTTAAATGAGCATTTAATCTCAGCCCTAGATCTAAAGCTATCTCAGCCATTAGATTTAGGGATTCCCCAAAAGTCACTTAGGGTTCGGTTAAAAGAGGAAAAGGAGGGAAAAGGTCATTCATTCTTTCATGAGCAGATTGAGAGAGGAAGAGAAGGAGAGCTGGAGACATTTTCTGGAGAGTGCTTGAGAAAGTGAAGGAAAGACACACTCAGCGAATCCGTACAGTAGCAAGGAGGGCACGGTTTTCGAGACAGCAAGGCCATACAGTAGCACAGAAACCGAGATAGCAACCATACAGTAGTTCGTACAGCGGTTTTGAGGCACCGTTTTCAAGGAGAAAGGCAGCACGATTTTCGAGGAAGGGTACAACAACAAAGGGCTTGATTTCCAAGGTGGCTGGGCACGTTTTCCGAGGCAGCCAACACAGTTTTCGAGAAAGGTCGTCTGATGTAAATTCCGTATAATCTGTACAGTCCGTACGGCTGTACAACTAAGTTCCGGGCACGATTTCCTAAACTGTCATTTGCTGTAATAAATTTATGTTTTGAGTTTTTTGCTATTCTGGCATGTTTTCCAAGGCGGAGGCAAGCACGGAAAACAAGATAAGTCTGTAATTAATTTGTTGGAATTTTTCCTATATATTTCACCTCTCTGTAAAAGCATTTTCCAGAAATAAGAAGCTTTCAAACTGGTTTTCCCCAAGAGTTGTAGGGGGCTTTTCCAGGGTCATCTTGACCAAAAATCAACGTGTCAAAAATTTGTGTGTGGCTGATTTATTTTGCTGAGTTTTATTTCTGCATTTCCAGCATTGTGAAAATTTCCAGAATTTGTGTTTTCAGAAAATATTTATTTTTCAGCTTGTTGAATGTAAGGCTATGGGAATGGGCATTTAACTATATGGAGAAATACGGTGAAACTGAAATCCGGAGTGGGAAACAGAAATTTCTACAGAAACCCTTGTTGTTAGCCCTTAAGGGATACTAGCATTCGTCATAGCCCTTTCTTAGCCTCTTCTCCCCCTTTGTGATCCCTCCTCCTCCTTTGATGCCTCTCGACAACCTTCTCTCCCTTGGTCGTAGGACTCTTGGCCTCTTTTCCCTTAGCGGAAGCTTCTTGGAGGCCTACCCTAATTGTCGTAGCCCATTCTAAGCCTTTAAGGCAGGCCTAAAGGCCTCTTCCCTAAGTGTCGTAGATCTATTAGGTCTCCTTCCTTAGCTGCTACCCATTCCTAGGCTTCTTTCCCTCATCATTGCACTATTCTATCCATATTTGCCTCATTTCAATCATTTCTTGGATTATTATTTAGATTTTTTCATCTATCACTTTGTGGTTGCAGGGATTTTCAAGAGATTTTAAGCTAATAATTGTGGTAGTAGGAGGTCATTTCATTGGAGAGACCTTGGGTAAGAAAACTATACATTTTCAAGGCATAAAGGCATATTAGTTTTCCTCCTCAAAACCTCATCTTCATCTATGTTTTACTAGCATATTCTGGTCATTTTGATTACAATGGTAAAAATCTCATCTAAGTGGCATAAATTTACTTCATAAGTCGCTTAAACAGATTGATAAGTCATTTTATAAATTGGGTAATAATTATTTGGATTATTTCATATTTTTTGATGACTATCATATATTTAGATAAGTATAATAAGTTTTTATCATACATAATAGTGGCATCTAAAAACATCCTAAGTTCATCAAGTATTTCTCCTTTGGTTTTCCTTGCATCATTGTTTACAATCTTGTGTTCATAAATTAGTTCAAGATAGTTTCCTTCTAGTTCTTCCTCGGCTGCCTCATTTGCATTTTGCATACATTTCTCTCTTGCATTCATAAACATATCTCACTGTTTGCATTCTAAGTGTTCTTAATTTCAAGAAGTGTTGGATTGATTTGACATATTTGGCATAAGGTTTACTTACTGTTGTTGTAGAATTTGAGCATAACCTGCATAAGGATTCTTAAAATTGGTTAATGCTCTATTGATAAGACATTGTGAAAAGGATTGTTAGCATTGGATTGTTAAAGTGATTTGACAATTGGTTAAGTTGTTGCATTTATCTCTAATATGAATGGTAACACATTTTCTTTCTTGCGAGTTTCATAAGATGAGAGGTCATTATTTTTTGCACTAAATAACTACTCATAAAGGAACTTGACAAATCAATCTTACGAGTTGAATAATATTTTTGAATGGTTGATATTGCTTAAGTTGATAATTAAGAGGAATATTGGACTTGGGTATCTTAATGTTTAGTCACTTGTTCTTTTAGGAGATCTAATTTTCCTAATCAACATTATGGTTCATTAATCATCTAAATTGGAAATCTATTGAGCAATTGTTGTGATTCTTGTATTGTCTCTAAAAAAACCTTGGCTAATTGTTCTAAGCAATATTATGCATAAGTGCTCTAATATTTCTTATGGTCATTATTGTCATTGAGTTTATTGTTCATGGTTAAATCAAATATCTATTGTGGATGATAATTTATCTTTGACATATTGGTGAATTGTTATCAAGAGAATTTATATTTTATTTGGTACTTGAACAATTATCTCTTTGTTATATTGGGAATACCTTTTTGGGCACTCTTGAAATTGAGCACTCAATCAAACCTCACATTTTCATTTTAGGCATAGTCTTGCATTAATAAATTGACCTCCAAGCCAAAACTTGGTTGATAGAAAGATACGATCACCCTTCATCTTGTAGCTTGTGATGAATAGACCCTCTCTAGTGGTTTACATGGTGACCTTGTAGTCATGAGAGTCATAGTCTCTGCAGCGCTGAAGGAACTGGATGGTTAGATTTCAAGGGGAGGTATCATTACCCAAGCCTTTGCTGGCTTTGCCTTGACTTCTTTCTACAACCTACTTTAGAGACTAGCCTCAAAACAACTAAATATTAAGGGATTAAACTAGGTAGGCATTTAACTAAAATAAACCAGCACTTTTCATCTCTCCTAGATCATAGAACTTGCATCTCATTTAGGATAGCAAAGCATATCTTAAGCAACGATTTTTCATCAAGTCATTTGGTACTTAATCAATATAAAGCAGGCAATTGACTCCATAAGGCATTGGTTTCACATAATAATCTAATCTAATCCTTAAACTTGCTAAATCAACTAAGTGGCTAGGCCATTCAATCGTGTCCCCCAGACTCGTTGGCTACAAACAAGTACTTCATTATCACAGAAAGGGCAAGGATCAAAGTGACAACCCCTACCTTGAGTCATTTTTGCACCGTGCCTGTAAAATTTGGGTGATAACATGCCCCATTTGGAAACATAAAAGAAAAAAAATATATATATTTTATAATTGATAATTTGTTTTCCAAATTTCCCCGTCGACCATGCGAATGGTAAAGTTGGCTTGTTGAAAAAATGTGACCCTTCATAGTTACGAACTACTATATATTAGAAGACGTGCTCCCTCATTTGGCAGATAATTCATGGATCTTCTATAGAAAGTATAGATCTCTGTGGAAAGAAGGAATTTCAAAGTCTTTTCTATGTTATTTTGTATGAAACTCACATAACCCTTACCTATAATATTTCAGACTCTCTGCGGTAATTTATGAGGAGAAATTCAGGATTTCTATGGTGCATCATTGTGATAGTATGCAAGCTTTTATGGTAATCTATGAAGAATTTGATGTAGAGACCTATGGAAAAAATTAGGAAGGAAAATGTTCCTCAGTGGAGGGTTCACTTGGAAATGGAATAAGTTAGTTATTAATGTATTTGAATTGCATTTCTCTAGATTTTATTAATAAATTACTAACGGGTTTTCCCGCATGGTGGGGGTTTTTCCTTAGCTTGGTGCCTAATTTCTTATGTCTCTTGGTACTTGTGTTCATAGATCTATAATTTCTTGTATCTATTGATAATTTTTTGATGAATAAGATTAAAAAACTAATAATAAGAATCAAAATAATGCTCACAAGTAATTATCATGCTAAGGAAATATTTTTTCACTGAAATTCCAACATCCTAGACTCGAGATTTGGGTTATCTATCACATAATCCAACAACATAATATTTTGACTATCCAAAGCTTCATGGAATGTCACTGGAAATACAATTTTTTTCCCTATTCCTGTCCTTGATGAAAGTCTCAGATTTGTCTAAAAGGCCTTATAAATCATGGGAATCGTCTGTCATCCACAACTATTTTCCACCGAATTGGATTGTGGCCTTCAAGATGTATTCGTCCTTCAACTTTTGCTATTGGAAAAAAACCCTTATAGAGCTTCTTCAAATCTAAAAACTTTTTCTCTATCTAGAACATCAACTTCAAAGAATGAAATCTAACCCTAGATTCTCTCCACAGGACTATGACTCTGATCAAAGGTTAATCATATAAAATTTCGTCCAGATCTAAAAAGATTTAGCTTGATTTAACACCAGACTATGTTTCTCCTTAGATGAGAGATACTTGTGCCAGAACAAAAAGAGAAATTGGAAAAATAAAGAGAAATCAAGTTTATCAACTAGGGTGGAATCTTTCACCATCGAAATTGATAGAGGATAGGAGGAAAGGGGTCTTAAAACCCTTAAAACCTTAGGCTCAAACAAGTAGAAATAAAATTATCCAATCAAATGATGATCCAGATGAATCAAATCCTCTTTTATTTATAGATTTCTTTAATGGGACCTTCATCCTTAATTGATTGAGTGAGGTTCACCAAAAAACCCCCAACTTTAGGTTTCTTTACCCAACTACCCCAAAACTTTCTGAAACATTCGGTATTTTTGGGATTTCCCTTTTATCAAGCACTATATCCTATGGGGATCGAAAGGCTAGTTACACAACCCCTCTTTATAGTCTATTAGAATACTGAGAGGAGGGCGAATCAATATTTATTTTCAATTATTATTTTTAACAATTAGATCACTTATAATTAGAACACAAATGAACAATAATAATAAATAATTTTATTAATCAAGAATAACAAGGACTTCAATCCTCTTCTTTACGATAAATCAAGTACAATATAGTGTAGGGCTCCAACCCTAAATGAAGACATAAATCTCTAATCCACCAGGATCCAACCTATACTTTGCGATGCACTGGCTTGGACTTCACGAGGCTCCAACCCTATCTTCCCAAGGCACCAACTTTGTCTCTATGAGGCTCCAACCTCTAGGGACCCAACCCTATCTCTAGTACAGGCTCCAACCTCTAGGGCTCCAACTCTATCTCTAGTACAGGCTACAAAATGGTCTTCTTGGGGACACCTATCCTCTAGGGCTCCAACCCACAAATTCAATTCGTCAAGATAGGTTTAATGATTCTTCAAGACTCTTAATATCTTTTGCAACAAGCCCTGACAATATCTTCACCTTCAACTCTTCCCTCAAACGATCTCTAAGACACTTAGCTCATCAATGGCAACTTTTTCTTCACATGAAGGTATCTCCACAACTCTTCATGTCACCCAAAAACAATTATCCAAGGTTACCTCATGATGGCTTCTAAGCACCATGGTCTCCAATAGTATCTCCAAGATCAATTTCTACAAGTATTTCAAATATCTTCAGGTATCCTTCTAGGTGTCTATAATAGGAAACCCAAGTACTGCACCAAAAAAATATTCAATTGCTTCATGATTTCCTTCTCTAAGCCTCTTAAAAAGGTCTACAATGTTTTCAATCACTTCTCCAGTGAGTATAAAATTATAATTCTCAAAGGATCTTTTCTCTCCACAAGTCCTCAAAGAATCAATTCTTAGGGCCTACAAAATCTTCTCGAAATCCTCTTCAAAGATAGAGGTTTTCATCAATAATTTTGGTAGGAGTATTCAATGCTCTTCACGTCACATCAATATTCTACAAAATAACTAATCCATTAGGCCTTCAATATATTCTTGAATATGTGATGTTGATGGTACTTCAACAAGTCCTCTAAAGATTCTCCAAAGTGTCACACAGGATGGTCGAAACTTAGTTTCAAAGAGGTTTGAAGTATACTAGTCTTGTGATTCGAGCTCATAGTTCAAGCCTCTAATTCCGAAATTTTAACAAGGTTTGTCCACCAAATATAAAGGTTAAATTCCAACACAAATCTTCAATACAAGTGTGCTTAGAATTCTACTAAAGTTTTGAGTTGTGTTTACCCTCCACAAGTGGTTGTCCAAGCCTTGACTGTTCCTCCGAGTTTCATAGAACTGTTTAATAAACTGGGTCCTTAAAATATATGTCTCAGCTTCTAGGTGGTGAACAAGTTCGGGTTGATGAAAAAGGATGACACAGTTATGTAGTCCAAGTTCCAAACACAATCCGTTGATCCTCCACAAGTAGAATACCCATACACCTGTCACAAATCCGAGCTTCAGTAGATTAGCTACAGGTCCGAAGGATAAGCCTTTTGTTGGAGGTCTGAAGTCTAATGACTCTTGCTTAGTCCAACTACTCACAGGTTTGAGCTTCTGTATAACTGTCACGAGTCTGAGTTGAGGTTACGAAAACCGCACCACGATTCTTGTAGTTTGAGTTAGAAGAATAAATAAAATTTTCCCCAAACTGTGTTGTAAAAATCCTCTTCGGCCTTTATCTTACTTCCTCTTTTACTCTAAAATATTCACTGAAAATGATGCTTGAAATGAGGAGTTTTAACTTGTATTTATACTGATTTTGAGTTATAATGAATAATCTTGTTTATTGGATGAGGGGATGACATGTATAGGAGGCTTAGGTCGGCTAGCATCAAAAAATATAATATTGTAACTTTAAAAATAATTTTCTCTCAATCTAGAAGGAGTTAGAGGGCAAGTGATAGTTAGAAAGGGGAAATTGTCCTCTACAAGGTAGTGTCAATTTCATCCTTAAGTGAGGTCATTTTTCCATCAAGAAAATTTTATTTTGTGAACTGTCGTCAAAATGAGATCTTCATCCTTGAATGCCTTAAGGTTATGAATGTTTGTACAAGGGCCTTCCACAATTGCTCTGTTGAAATTTGGTTACCGGAGGACAGGTGGTTCCCTAAGGCTTTGATCTTTGGCCTAGGGAAAAGTGTCCAAAAGAATTTAATTTTTCTCCTAAAGTGACTTTATAATTTTTATAAAATCAAATCTAATTTAAAAGTGACTTTAAGTGATAAAATTACTAAAGTGACTTTATAAAGTTATAAAGTCAAATCTAATTTAAAAATGACTTTAAGTGATAAAGTTATTAAAGTCTAATTTTAAAGTGACTTTAATAAAGTCAATGTAAAATTAGAAAGGAAAAAGTGACTTTGGAAATAAATGACTAAGTGGGTCTTTATTAAAGTGGGGTGAATTAAAAAATAGAAAGTGAGATTTAAATGAGCATTTAATCTCAGCCCTAGATCTCAATCTATTTCAGCCATTGGATTTAGGGATTTCCCAAAAATCACTTAGGGTTAGGTTAAAGGAGGAAAAGGAGGGAAAAGGTCATTCATTCTTTCATGAGCAGATTGGGAGAAGGAGAGAAGGAGCGCTGGAGATTTTTCTGAGCAGTGAGAAGGAGGAGGACAGCAGTGAAGAGATTTCAACAAAAGTACAACAGCATTTATTGGCACACATACCGAGGCAGAAAATCTGTACAGCAAAGGAGAGGCAGTGTTTCCAAGTGAGGAGGCACAGAAATCGAGGAAGAGGGTACAGCAGCAAGCACGCACTCCAAGGCACAAAAATCAGGCATGTTTTTCAAGGAAGAGGGTGGCTGTCATTTCCGGCACAAAAACCGAGGAAGAGGACAGCAGCTACAGCTCGTTTTTTGGCACGGATTTCGAGAGAGGTCGTTGTACAAAATCTGTACAGTCCGTACAGCAAAGTACGGCTGTTCTGGCACGCTTCCCGAGGTGGCCGTGCAGCATTTAATGTTGTCCTAAGGTGCTGTAAATTTTCTGTTTTCTGTTGTTGCTGATTTGGCACAATTTCCGAGGCAGTGTGCAAGCATGGAAATCGAGATAAGTCTGTAAATTGGTGCTGGAATTTTTTCTGAGTTTTTCATGTTTCACTGTAAAAAGCAATATTCAGAAAAATAAAAGAGAAGCTTTCGAACTGGTTTTCCCCAAGAGTTGTAGGGGGTTTTTCTAGGGTCATGTTGACCAAAAATATCAGTGTTAAATGTGTTGAATGGCTGTTTTATGCTTGCTGATTTTTTATTTCTGCATTTTCCAGCATTCTGTAAATTTTCCAGAATTTGTGTTTTCAGCAAAAAAATTATTTTCCAGTTTGTTGAATGTAAGGATATGGGAAAGGGCATTTAACTATTTGGAGAAATAAGGTGAAACTGAAAACCGGGGTGGGAAAACAGGAAATTTCTACATGGTATCAGAGCTTGAGTGCTGAAAGTGCAGTTTGGGACAACAAGGAGAAAAATACAGCCTGCTGATTTTTCACTCAGAAAATTCCAGCAAGCTGATTTTTTCACAAACAAAATTTTTATCTTTACTACAGCAGTGCTATTTTTCAGTTTTAGGACAGCAAGATGTCATTAGGATTGAGAGTGGAGGATAGGTTGGATGGGCATACCAATTACAGTGTTTGAAAGGAGAGAATACAGAGTATCTTTGAGGAGGCAGAAGTCTGGGATATCATGGTTCATACCACACAGCAGCCTGTTAATGTGCCTACTGATGCTACTCAGTTGGCAGCATATAATAGGAAGAACAACAAGGGTAAGAGACTGATTCTAGACGGAATCAAAGACCATTGCATTCCTCATGTGAGAGGAAAGAGAAATGCTCATGAGATGTAGACAGCATTGTCCAATCTCTACCAAAGTACCAATGAGAACCGGAAAATGGTCCTGAAGGAGAAGCTGAAAACCATTAAGATGGGTAAGACTGATAGTGCAGCTGGATATCTCACAAAGATTACTAATGTGAGAGATGAGTTGGCAGTAATTGGAGAGGTCATTCAACCCACTGAGTTGGTGTGGATAGCAGTGAATGGCCTCCCCAGTTCATGGATGAACTTTGCCGATGGGGTTTGTGCACGTGAGACCCTTCCCACATGGGAGAGGTTTTGGGATGATTGCATTCAGACAGAGATCAGGAAAGGTCAGCTTGGGGCAGCCAAGCCAGTTGAGCAAGATGAGGATGTAGCACTGTTGGCAGGAGGCAAGAAAGGCAAAGGGAAGAAGCAGGCTTCCACAAGTAATGGTGGGGGAAAAGGCAAAGGTAAAGGTAAACAGGGTAACACACAGAAGGACTATTCCAAGGTGAAGTGTTGGAATTGTTAGAAGATGGGACACTATGCAGTTGTGTGTCCGGAGAAGAAGAAGAAGAAGGGGAAGAACCAGAGCATGGCAGCATCAGCAGAGGTTGAGGACTTTGCAGATCGCTTTGACCGAGAGTTTGGGTTCATTGCGTGTGAGTCCTCTAGTGCAAGATTACCTGCCACAGAGGTTCAGAGGGAGCATGCATTTCCCTCGACTAGCGGAGCATCTTCGGGTATTTGGTATGTGGACAGTGGGGCTTCACGTCATATGACAGGAGTCCGTGAGTACTTCTCAGAGCTTTCAGAGAGTGGCATTGATATAGAGGTAGTACTCGGTGATGACAGAGTTGTTAGAGCAGTCGGTGTGGGAACACTGACATTTCAGAGGGAGTCTAAACCTCCCTTGAAGGTGTCAAATGTTCTTTATGTGCCAGGGATGAGGAAGAACCTCATATCCGTCTCAGCTTTGGAGGACAGAGGATATGAGATACTATTCAGGGGAGGACAGGTGTTGATGTATCCCAGGGGCACTCCAGCTGATTCAGCTAGAGTGATAGGTGTACGCCACGCAAAGGTGTACAAGTTTGCATTTCAGTCCCTTTTGGCATTGAGCAGTAGTACCGACAGCAGAGCTAGCAGTTCTGAGCAGTGTGAGATTTGGCACCGCAGGATGGGGCACATGCATCATGGAGCCTTGAGGACTTTGCGGGAGATCACTACAGGTGTGCCAGATTTCAGTACCGATCACTTTGATACTTGCAGAGGATGTGCGATGGGCAAGTTTGCCAAATCCCCTTTTCCCAGCAGTGACAGCAGAGCGACTGGGATACTTGATTTGATTCATTCCGATGTGAGCGGTCGGATGTCTCATTTTTCCTTGAGTGGATATGACTACTATGTTTTATTCATTGATGATCACTCCAGGAGGACCTGGATTTATTTCTTGAAGACCAAGAGTGAGGTCTTCAAGCGGTTTCAGGAGTTTAGAGCTCTTGTGGAGACACAGACAGGTCGGAAGATCAAGTCCATGAGGTCGGACAATGGGGGAAAGTACACCCTTGGAGAGTTTGTTGACTATTGTGCGGAGGCAGGCATTAGGAGGGAGTTCACTGTTCCTTACAACCCCCAGCAGAACGGGGTTGCGGAGAGGAAGAACAGATCCATCGGAGGGGCTGCCAAAGCCATGTTACATGATCAGGGGTTGCCATTGCTTTTGTGGGCAGAGGCCTGCAACACAGCTGTTTACTTGCAGAACAGGAGTCCGCATCGTGCCTTGGGGCACATGACTCCGGAGGAGGCTTTTTCTGGGAAGAAGCCTGATATGGGTCATCTTCGTATCTTTGGGTGTATCACATACTCCTACATACCCAAGGAGAAGAGGACCAAGCTAGAGCCCACCGCAGAGAAGGGTATCTTTGTGGGCTACAGTGAGACCTCCAAGGCCTTTCGGATTTACATTCCTGCGCAGAGGAAAGTTGTTGTCAGGTGGGATGTGAAGTTCGAGGAGGACAGGGCCTTTAGGAGGTCACGGGAGTTAGAGTATCTGGATCAGCCAGACCCTCAGCAGCAGTTGAGTCAGTCGCAGGGATCCAGTGGGCAGGGATCAAGAGGATCCAGAGGTACATCTATGACGATGTCAGGTCCGTCAGTGAGCAGTGGCTCACAGAGTCAGAGGGGTGGTGCTTCGGGCAGCATGCAGAGCAGTCCATAGAGCAGTTCACTAGGGAGTCCACTGATGGACAGTTCACATGGTACCTCAGCTTCTACAGGTTCAGGTGCAGGCAGGAGGACAGCAGACAGACAGTCAGGAGTTCAGGCTCCTGATGATGATTAGGAGGAGGAGTTTCATTCTCTAATGGGAGAAGTATGCTCAGGGAAGAGGAAGCCCAAGTGGCTTCAGGACACCTTGAGAGAGGCCACATCTGTTGAGAGAGCAGACCACCTGAGAGGTTTTGTAGCTATATGGCAATGGCTACCAGCATCCTTGACTCTGAGCCTTCTAACTATGAGGAGGCAGCTAGCCAGCAGGTCTGGAGAGAGGCCATGCAGGAGGAGTATTCTTCTATTGTTAAAATTGGACAACTAGGTCCAAACTCCATGTTGTGATGCTCAGATTAAGATACTGATATTTTTGTTGGATTCCTCTTTCGGAGAGGTGTAAGATCCATATAAAATTTATCTTAATCCGATGAGCAGAACATGTATTTTGAATTTATTATTTGTAATAAATTATATGTGCAGGTCGGCCTTAAGGTTTTGCACCCCCCAGCAGATGTGTCACACACCTCAATGATGGATATAAATACAGTCAAAGTTGGAGAGCATTTCATCTCATCTCATCACATCTTCTTCTCTTCTCTGATTTAGTACGAGCTCCTTGGAGGACGAATTCAGCTCACACGTGGGAAAAAGGACGAGTTTGTACAGCCAAGAAGAAGGACGCAGATTGCTGCAGCTAGGGTTTCCAAGGAAGTTTGACCAACGTTGACTTTGGTCAACGCATGGTCCAAAGAGGCTGAAATTTATTGGAGACTTCAATTTTAGGAGGCCGTACACATTGGCACAAGAACCGAGGTCAAAAGGTTGACCGAAGTTGGAGCTGCGTTGACTTTTCTGGACAGCGTTGACCTTTTCTGGAGTTGACTTGTGTTGACTGATTTGAGGATTGTTGTGACACATTCTGGGTTGGCTGATCAAGAAGACTTTGCTGGTTGAAGCATCCTGTTGACCACCGTAACGCACCATCACATTTTTCCTGTTTCTGGTTTGTCTTCTACAGATCCACTGGTATGTTCTATCAGCGTTTTACTTAACTGTTTGGGTGATTGCTGTAATAAAAGTAAAGTTGCATCAAGCATAGAACATCTACAAAAATTTACATGGTATCGAAGCTGAGGTGAAGACAAGCCCTAACTTTAGCAATCACCATCTAAGAAAATGGGTTCCACAAGTTATGAATTCAAGGAGAATGACAAGCTGACTGGAAGGGATGACTTCCATGCTTGGAAGATGATATTAGATCTCAAATTGGAAGACCATGATCTCATGGACCATGTACTGGGTAAGATACAAGAACCTCCATCCACTACTTCTGCTGCTGCTAAAACCAAGTATAAGAAGGGGGAGATCAAAGCAAAGCTGATGATCAGGGAATCCATTCATAAAAGTCTGGTAGCCTACATCTCTGAGTTGGGCACATCCAAAGAGATGTATGATAAATTGATCTTAATGTTCAAAGTTAACAATGTGAACCAAGTGCTATTCCTCAAGAATCAATTGAAGTATCTAAAGAAAGGCCGGGATGAGTCTGTCCAAGCATACTTTCTGAAATTGACCAAAATCAGGAACAATCTGCTGGCTATTGGGGAGACAATAGCCGATCGTGAGATGGTACTCACCGCACTTGGAGGGTTCCCATATGAATGGCAAGTTTTCACTACTACCATTCTTAATAATAGTACAATTCCTAACTTTGACGAGCTACTGTCAAGATGTATGCAAGAAGAGACAAGAATGAAGGAATTCGAAAATGACAGAAATGTTGCCTATGCTACTCATTCTAGAAAGAAGAACTCTGGTGGTCCTAAGAACAAAGGAAGAGCTAGGGCCCAAGGAAAGAAGGGCAAGTGTTTCACTTGTCATAGGCTTGGTCACTATGCTAGAGAATGTCCTTTTAAGAAGGACTCTCCCGAGAGTGATGACAACAATAACAACCGGAGGAATGGAAATCAAAGAAACGACAGGTCCAAAGGAAAGAGGAAGGCTCCCTCTGGCGGAAACAATCAACCTTTCAAAAGGTCTAGAAACTCCAGGTATGAGGAGTCTAATGCTGTTGATAAAAGAGATGAATAAATTCTTGTATCTGCTCTCTCTGCTGCATCCCCGCCCGACACCTTGGATGTCTAGCTGATAGATAGTGGTGCCTCAAGACACATCACTGGGTTCAAAGAAGCACTCTCTGACATGGTTGAGAAGGATACCAATCTGGAAATTATCCTTGGAGATAATGCCACATATCCCGTGAGAGGGACAGGGACTGTGACCCTCCACTTGTCTCAAGGACAAGTCCTACATTTGCAGGATGTACTCTATGTACCAAAATTGAAGAAAAACCTTGTGTCTATATCGGCAATTGAAGACAAAGGCTTCAATGTGGCATTTATTGATGGAAAGGTGCGCATGTGGAAGAAGAATCTCAAGGAAGCTATCGTGATTAGTTTTAGAGTTGGAACACTCTACCAGGTTGAAGGAAGTCCACTAGGAGCTATGACATGTGATACTATGCGACAAACTGAACTATGGCACCGAAGGTTTGGACACCTTCATTACAAGGCCCTTCCCGAAGCAAGGAAGGTGGTGACAGGGATGCCCAACTTTGAAAATAATCATGAAGGTGTATGTAAGGGTTGTGCCGAAGGAAAGCATACAAGGGGACCTTTTCCCTCAAGTGCCACAAAGACATCTGATATTTTGCAACTGGTCCATTCTGATCTATCTGGTATGTTGCCTGTGACATCCCTGGGAGGATGTTCTTACTATATGACATTCACTGATGACTTCTCCCGCAAAACCTGGATATACTTCTTGAAGAAGAAGGATGAGGCTTTCATGTGGTTCCGTACCTTCAAAGCCTTGGTGGAAAATATGACAGGGAAGATCAAGATTTTGAGGACCGACAATGGCACTGAATATGAGTCAAATGAGTTCAAGGACTTTTGCAGAGAAGCTGGCATTAAGAGGGAGACTACTACTGCCTATACTCCTTAGCAGAATGGTGTTGCTGAACGCAAGAACAGGACTATTGTGGAAGCTGCCCGTGCCATGCTATGTGACCAGGGTCTACCGAAGTTTCTGTGGGGAGAAGCTGCAAACACTGCTGTATACATTCAAAACCAATGCCCTCATTCCGCTCTGGACTCCAAAACTCCCGAAGAGGTTTTCACTGGTAAGAAACCTGATGTCTCACATTTTAGAATTTTTGGATGTCCCGTTTATTTTCATGTGCCGAAAGAAAAGAGAAGTAAGCTGGATGCTTCTGGGAAGAAAGGAATGTTTGTGGGCTACAGTGAGACTTCTAAGGCCTATAGAGTCTATGTACCTGGTCAAAGGGAAGTAGAGATATGCCATGATGTCACTTTTGACGAAGATGCTTCCCTGAAGAAAGTAGTAGATCTTCCAAGATCCGAAGAAAATCATGAAGAAAGGCCTGGAAATCAAGAAGAACCGCAGGATGAGACAATGCCTGATATTGAAGGACCAATGGACCCTATTGATCCATCTCTTTCACTGGGAAAGAGACCATCATGGCTCAGGGACACCCTCGAAGATGCTGAGGGTCATGCTGCCCCAAGGGGGACATTCCGAGAAAGCAAGAAGCCGTGTAGATACCAAGGGTATCTAGCTACCATGAGTACTATTGTACAATCTGAACCTGGATCTTTTGAGGAAGCCGTAAAGCATCAAGTCTGGAAGGATGCTATGCACGAAGAATATGAGTCCATAATGAAGAATGATGTCTGGGATGTGGTTCCAAGACCGAAGGACAAATCACTTGTCACCGCGAAATGGCTCTACAAGATCAAGCATGGATCTGATGGAAGTGCTGAAAAGTTCAAGGCAAGATTTGTTGCCCGTGGCTTCTCTCAAAAGGAAGGAGTAGATTATGATGACATATTTGCACCTGTGGCACGATATACCACCATTCGATCAATCATAGCCCTTGCTGCTACGCAAGGTTGGAGTCTTCATCAGATGGATGTCAAGACCGCCTTTCTGCATGGTACAATAAAAGAAGAGGTGTATGTAGAACAACCTCTGGGATTTGAAGTTCAGGATCGAGACACACATGTCTGCAGATTGAAGAAAGCCCTCTATGGGTTAAAGCAAGCACCCAGAGCTTGGTACGAGAGGATGGATAGCTACTTGATGAAGCTGGGCTTTACCCGAAGTAATGTTGATCCAAACCTTTACTTCAAGGTTGTCCAGGGGAAGCCTCTCATTCTGGTGTTGTATGTGGATGACCTCTTCCTGACAGGTGCTGACCCTCTCATTCATCAATGTAAGAGGGAGCTCGCTGCTGAGTTCGAGATGAAGGACCTAGGACTGATGCACTACTTCCTAGGCCTGGAGGTCTGGCAGAGACCTGGAGTGATTTTCCTTTCTCAAGGAAAATACATTGTGAAACATCTGGAAAGATTTGGTATGGTGGACTGCAAGACCGTGTCAACACCTATGGAACTCAACTTCAAGAAGTTGAGTGGCAGCGCTGCTGGGCCCGTATTGGCCAATCCTACTGAGTATCGTCAACTCGTAGGAGCTTTGATGTTCTTAGTGAACACCCGTCCAGATATATGTTTTGCAGTGAACACTTTGAGTCAACAGATGGTTGAGCCTCATCACTTTCACTAGGTTGGTGCCAAGAATCTTCTCGAGATATCTTCGAGGCATGATAAACCATGTACCGAGATACACCGCTGATATAACGGGATATAATTAAGGCAAATTTTATCAGTAGGATCGGAGTACATCGATGTTGCTTAATTCTGGTTTGAGCCTATCTGTGATGAGGCGTGTTGTCAAGCTGGAGGCACCAGGCCATATTGCAACATATACTCTGCTTAGCAGTTAGTTGCTAAAAGCTTAGGATGGCCAGAGTTAAAACAGAGCATCACCGCATACCCTGAGAAACCTTAGTAGGTATCAAGATGATTCAGAATCCTGTGTTCCACGACGGATCCAAGCATATTGATATCATGTACCATTTTATCCGAGATATGGTACAGCAAGGCGCCGTAAGGCTCGATCATATAGGAACTGATGAGCAGGTCGCGGATATTCTCACTAAGCCCCTGGGGAAAGTCAAGTTCCTAACCTTTCGTGAGAATCTTGGTATCATGGAACGACCCTATGATGTGGGTCCCGTTGGACGATGAGGTCTGGGAGCTCTGGGGGGCTTTGGGGATAGCTTCTCGGAGCTATAAGCACACACGGGGCTAGGCTTGCCGAACCTTGTGGTGCTTCTGCCCCACCGTTGTGATTATTGAGTTGGTTCACCTCTCATTTTTCTGTGCCCCGTATGCATCCTACCCATTGAGTTCAGGGCTCATGGGAAGTACCTCTCATTTGGCCAATGAGGTGGGAAAAGCTAGAGACTAGTAGCAAATACTGATGGACGCATCAGAGATTGCCGTGCTCTCTATCTAGGATGGCACGGTCCAACCACTTGATCTGGGATCAAGTTTAGTGAGGTCTGGGACCTCTGCCTGACTTCGGGTCAGATGAACCAACTTCGGGTTGGTTGGAGACTCTTTGTGAGTCTGATAGAGGTTTCGAACCTCTGGGCTGAATATGTCAACTGGAGGATGATGTCTTTGTGACTGACCCACTTCTGTTCTGAAATAAAGAGGCCAGCAAAGCAAGTTACGGCGGGATGACGCACGATGTTTGATTGCACTGATGGATGGAGTTCTCCCTAGTTGAGAGGGATTGTTAAAATTGGACAACTAGGTCCAAACTCCATGTTGTGATGCTCAGATGAAGATACCGATATTTTTATTGGATTCCTCTTTCGGAGAGGTGTAAGATCCATATAAAATTTATCTTAATCCGATGAGCAGAACATTTATTTTGAATTTATTATTTATAATAAATTATATGTGCAGGTCGGCCTTAAGGTTTTGCACCCCCAGCAGATGTGTCACACACCTCAATGATGGGTATAAATACAGGCAAAATTGGAGAGCATTTCACAACAACTCAACACACATCTTCTCTTCTCTGATTTAGTACGAGCTCCTTGGAGGACGAATTCAGCTCACACGTGGGAAAAAGGACGAGTTTGTACAGCCAAGAAGAAGGACGCAGATTGCTGCAGCTAGGGTTTCCAAGGAAGTTTGACCAGCGTTGACTTTGATCAACGCATGGTCCAAAGAGGCTGAAATTTATTGGAGACTTCGATTTTGGGAGGCCGTACACATTGGCACAAGAACCAAGGTCAAAAGGTTGACCAAAGTTGGAGCTGCGTTGACTTTAGGAGCCGACATTGACCTTTGCAGGTTAAACTTGTGCTGACTGATTTGAGGATTGTTGTGACACATTCTGGGTTGGCTGATCAAGGAGACTTTGCTGGTTGAAGCATCCTGTTGACCGCCGTAACGCACCTTCACATTCTCCTGTTTTTGGTTTGTCTTCTATAGATCCACTGGTATGTTCTATCAGCATTTTACTTAACTGTTTGGGTGATTGTTGTAATAAAAGTAAAGTTGCATCAAGCATAGAACATCTACAAAAATTTACATCGTATCATGAAGAATGATGTTTGGGAGGTGGTGCGGGAGCTGAGGGCAAATCAGTGGTTACTTCCAAATGGCTTTACAAGGTCGCTTGTCTTTAACGAGGCTCAGCGGCATTGAGAAATTCAAAGCGAGGTTTGGGGCTAGAGGGTTCTCCCGGGTAGAGGGAGTAGATTATAAGGAGACCTTCACTCCCATCGCTCGATATACTTCGATTTGCTCCATTATATCGATGGCAGCAGAGATGGGTTGGAAGATCCACTAGATGGATGTGAAGACCACATTTCTCAATGGCTTCATACAGGAGGAGGTGTACATTGAGCAGCCACAAGGCTTTGAGGTGCATGGGAAGGAGTCCCATGTGTGCAGACTGAAGAAGACCCTTTATGGCTTGAAGCAAGCTCCCAGAGTTTGGTACTCAGGGATAGATACATACTTGAAAGAGATGGGTTTCACAAAGAGTGAGGCAGATCCAAACCTTTACTTTATTGTGATAGGTGAGGAGCCTCTCATTCTGGTGTTGTATGTGGATGACTTGGTCATTAAGGGTGCAGAGAGACTCATAGAGCACTGCAATAGAGATCTTGCGTCGGAGTTTGAGATGAAGGACATTGGCTTGATGCATTACTTTTTGGGTTTGGAGGTGTGGTAGGAGGAGGGGCATTTCTTCCTGGGGGAGGGGAAGTATATTGTGGACATCCTTGGTAGATTCCACATGGAGGATTGTAGACCCATGTCGACCTTAGATGATCACCAGCGGAAGAAGCTTCATGCTTGGATTTCGAGTTGGTGGATCCCACATTGTATTGGCGACTAATTGGTTCGTTGATGTATTTGATCAACACTAGACCGGATATTTGTTTTGCGGTCAACACGATGAGTCGGTTTATGTGTGAGCCTAGGAAGGTTCAACGGGTGGAGGCACAAAACACATTTTGCGGTACTTGCAAGGGACAGTGGATTATGGTCTGGATTATAGGCAGGGGGATGGAGTGAGATTGGCAAGTTACACTGATTTTGATTGGGCAGGTTGTGCTTCTGATAGGAAGAGCACTTCGGGGTGTTGTTTTGGGCTGGGTTCAGCAATGGTGTTGTGGTTCAGCCGAAAGCAACAGTCAGTAGCATCGAGTTCAGCGGAAGCAGAGTACATGGCAGCCAGTCTTGCTAGTTGTGAGGCCATATGGCTTCGCAAGATGTTGTTTGGCTTATTTGGTCAGCCATTGAGACCTTCAGTGATATAATGTGATAATCGAGGAAAACGAGGAGTGGCATTAAACTCACAGAGAATCTAGTATTTCATGACAGGTCAAAGCATATCGGGATCAAATATCATTTCATCAGAGACTATGTTCAGAAGGGAGTTGTGAAGCTTGAGTATATTCCCACTGATGATCAGGTTGCAGATATATTCACCAAAGCCTTACCACGAGGCAAGCATGTCTACTTCAGAGACAAGATGGTTGTGGTGAGGAACACCTTCCTCAGT
The DNA here is from genome assembly GCA_034641835.2 of Pinus albicaulis. Lineage (NCBI taxonomy): Eukaryota > Viridiplantae > Streptophyta > Pinopsida > Pinales > Pinaceae > Pinus > Pinus albicaulis. The sequence goes on along the minus strand of MU968493.1, from coordinate 3,021,349 downwards.
AAGAGGGAGTGTTGAAATTTGGTTACCAAAGGACAGGTGGTTCCCTAAGGCTTTGATCTTTGGCCTAGGGAAAAGTGTCCAAATGTATTTCACTTTTTCTCCTAAAGTGACTTTATAAATTATAAATTCAAATCTAATTTAAAAGTGACTTTAAGTGATAAAATTACTAAAGTCTAATTTAAAAGTGACTTTAAGTGATAAAGTTACTAAAGTCTAATTTTATGATCAATATAAAATTAAAGGGAAAAGTGACTTTGGAAATAAATGACTAAGTGGGTCTTTATTAAAGTGGGGTGAATTAAAAATAGAAAGTGAGATTTAAATGAACATTTAATCTCAGCCCTAGATCTAAAGCTATTTCAGCCATTGGATTTAGGGATTCCCCAAAAGTCACTTGGGGTTAGGTTAAAGGAGGAAAATGAGGGAAAAGGTCATTCATTCTTTCATGAGCAGATTGGGAGAAGGAGAGAAGGAGAGCTGGAGATTTTTCTGAGCAGTGAGAAGAAGGAGGGCAGCAATGAAGAGATTTCAGCAAAGGTACAATAGCATTTATTGGCACACATACCGAGGCAGAAAATCTGTACAGCAAAGGAGAGGTAGTGTTTCCAAGTGAGGAGGCACAGAAATCGAGGAAGAGGGTACAACAGCAAGCACGCACTCCAAGGCACAAAAATCAGGCACATTTTTCAAGGAAGAGGGTGGCTGTCATTTCTGGCACAAAATTCGAGGAAGAGGACAACAACTACAACTCTATTTTTTGGCACGGATTTCGAGAGGTTATTTATGCAAAATGCGTACGGTCAGAGTACGGTAAGTATGGTGATGGCCGCTTCCGAGGTGGCCATGCGGCATTTTATTGTTCTCCTAAGGTCTTTGTAAATTTTCATTTCTGTTCTTGATTTGGCACAATTCCCGGCAGTGTGCAAGCACGAAATCGAATAAGTCTGTAAATTGGTTGCTGGAATTTTTTCTGAGTTTTTCTTGTTTCACTGTAAAAAGCAATATTCAGAAAAATAAAAGAGAAGCTTTCGAACTGGTTTTCCCCAAGAGTTGTAGGGGGTTTTTCCAGGGTCATGTTGACAAAAAATATCAGTGTTAAATGTGTTGAATGGCTGTTTTATGCGTGTTGATTTTTTATTTCTGCATTTTCCAGCATCCTGTAAATTTTCCAGAATTTGTGTTTTCAGCAAAAAATTATTTTCCAGTTTGTTGAATGTAAGGATATGGAAAAGGGCATTTAACTATTTGGAGAAATAACGTGAAACTGAAAACCGGGGTGGGAAACAGAAAATTTCTACATGCTCTTCATTTGCAAGGGTGTCTAGGCATTATAAGAGCATCATTCATGTGTGTAAGGCTTCATATGCATTTAGTATTTTTCCATGTAAGTAGCATATGTATCTAGAGTTTTATATATGAATTTAGGGTATCATTCATGCATATGCTTAGGGTTGAGATTTCTTCATTAAATATGGAACAAGGAGTAGGGTATCATGAGCATCTTCAACAAGGCTAGAACATCATATAGAGTCTGTCATTATTATGCATGCATGTTCCTAGGAGGGTTTTATGGTAAGGGCTTCTTTATCCATCATTAGGGCTTCTTTAACCATCATTATATCATGCATCAATTATTTAGGGCATGTCATTATATATATAGGGATATATAGCTAGGGAATTTGCATCATCTCATGCTTAGGGATTTCTCCTAGGGTTTGCATGACGTTAGGGAAACAAGGGTTATTCATGTATCATAAGAATATTTTCCATCTCCAACAATTCCTTATTGGCATCAATTAAAAATTTGACCAACAATTCCCCCCTTTGTCATTGATGGCAATATTCTTGCCCTTTCAACATTTTCTCCCCCTTTCATATTAATGGCAAATGGGGTGCCCAAGAACTTCCCCTATCAAGCTGCTTCTTGACATGCTGCTTCATCATATTTTCTTCATCAATGATAGTTCTTCATAGATATTTTTCTCCTTCTGTCATAGTGCTCTCGCTTCATGAAATTCCCCCCCTAAGCCTTTTCATTCCTTCATGGAATGGATGACGTAGATGATCAACCGACTCCCCCTGCTTGCATAAACTCCTCTACCTCTTCTTTTTCATTAAGACAAGAAATATTGTTTCCTTGTGATCAAGTGGAAGAAATCTTCAGCAATGGTCCATCAGATGAGTAAAGGATCATGTTCTTCAATGGGGTTTCTCCTTAGAGATAATATATCAAAAGATGATTTTCCATGTGTGACTCATCATGGGTTTCATAAGGCTCTTCACGAATATCTTCTGCAAGAATAGTCAAGAATCACAAGCTCCCAATAACAGTATGCATGGTCATCTTCTTGTAAGAATTTCATCATCAAAACTTGGAATATTACATCTTCCAAAGGTGTACTCATTATATCAACAACATGAGTTGATGCCTTGAGTGTTCAAGACACTTTCTGATCCAATTTGATTTCTTCTCCATTTTTGTGTAACTTTCTTTTCTGGCTTGGCAATCATGATTTTAGATTTTTTAGGGACCTAAGTCAAGTTACAATCATGAGCCATATGTCCAATGTTATGAAATTTGAAGCACTCTATCTTGTTCATAAATTAGGAATCGTGACTTATTCATGTAAATTTGCTTCTATGGAGATGATGTGCACCATTATATTTGTCCTTGTGGTATGCCCTACAATCCTTTTCCATGTGCCCAAAATTTTTACAAGAATAGAAATAACCAAAAAATATACTTTGGTACCTGGCAGATGGATATTGTCTTGATGTACTTCTGAAGTCTTTTTTCCTTGGGATTCTTTGATGATATCCATTGCCTCTTGCATCCTTGATGCCATTTTCAAGTCTTCTTGGAGTAGGGTTTCTTCTGTTGGAAAGTGTAACTAGGTTCAGTCTTCATATTGACTATGTAATTATGTATTTATGTAATGAAGACAAAGATAATAAAATGTATTTTTGTTATGCTTGCTTCATGGGTTTCATGAGCAAGGTTTTATTATAGTTCAAAAGACTTCTTCTTAATGTCTTTTAGGGATTTGTCATCTGGTCATAAATGTACTAATTAAGATACATGTATATGAAGAGTCAAGTCACACTTGTATGCCTCGAGACCTTGTCACATAAGCCTTGAAGTCATGGCTTACAATGTTCCTCAAGTTCTGCGTTAAAATGTCCTCTACAAGTTGGCTGGAAGATATCCTCCAAGTTAGTACTGAAGTCAGCTCAGAAGCAGGTCCTCATGTCGGCCCTGAAGAAGGTTTGTCCACATGTATATATAAGACATGTTTGCGGCTCATTTGTTAATAAGAATTTCGGAAAAGTCTGAGTGAACTTCAATAAGACATATCTGATATAAGTGCGAGCAAAAAGGAGACAAACCTTTGGCTAAGTCTGAGATCATTGTGGTCATACATATCTGAAAGAAATGCGAAGAGAGGACTACGTTCAACAGTGAAGGGCAGTGTTAAAGTTTGAAATTTGGACTTCAATAAGTGCGAGGACAAGTCTATATCTAATATGGAGAAGGGTTTGTGTTGAAGTGTAAGAACAATACTATGTCAAGTACTATAACATGACTGTGTATAGGGTGGACTATCTATAGGAGGAAACAAAATAAGTGTGTACATTCAGCAAGCATAAAGCATAAGATAAGACAATATATGATATAGTGCTAATATCAAGCAAGGATCTCATATAGCCGGAGAAGGAAGAATACAAGGAGAGACCGAGATCTCTACTCTTGGTGATGAAAGGTGCAGATCAGTGCAGGAAAGAAGGATCATCTCTCAATGAGTCATTGAAGAAGCAGTGACAAGGTCTTGGAGGCATACATAGGTCAATGGTCTGAGTCATGGTCGTGGTAATTTTCAACTGAAAGTCTATAAGAAGAATATCTTGTGGGTTTTCCTCTCCAAGAGGGAGAGGTTTTGGCCCTAGCTTGAAGAGTCTATATTTGTGTCTCATGTGTTTTGGTAATTGACTTGATGAAATACATAATAAGCTAAGAAGAGAATACAAAAGTAAGATAAGTAATCTCACAAGTCAAGAAGAGAATTTGAATTAATCACTACCCTACCAAATTCTCAACATGGTTTTAAAGCTAAGGTGCTAAAAACAAGGGTTGCTTGACAAGGATACACTGAAGGAAGCAATAATCAAAGCCTACATTAAAAATTCAAATCAATTTGCAAGGAATAATCTCAAGTCGTATCAAGAAGACCTACATTCTCATTCAAAAGATTCACTTACCAAGGAGATAATATTTTCCATCAAAGATTTACATTAAAGACATTGTTGGAAGAGACATCATCTTTTTGGAGACATCCTTTATCATCAAGGATCCAAGGACACCTACACTGGAGAATTCAATTTAAGAGGAAGTTCCTGACTTCATCTTTATCATCATCAAGGAAGATGCTAGAAGGAGGAAGTCGCTCTACCCAAGTTAGTATCTATGACATTATCTAAATTTGTCAAAATGACAAGGAGAGAAACAAATTGGTTGGGTCATCAAAATTCAGTGCATGGAAGAAGAGGACAGATTTGAATCTAATTGAAAATGAAGTTATGGGCTACATCAAAGGATCTTCAACTCAACCTTAAAAATAAGACATTAAAGCATATATCAAATACATTAAGGGAGACATAAGAGCCTAAAGGATTCTTATAGAATCAGACTCTCTCATTCCCTATGTATCAAATCGAGAATCCTCAAAAAAATATATGATAAATTGGTGGAGCTATTCTCGAAAGGTTATGTAGGGGAAATAATATCCCTGAGACAAAAGTTATACAAATTGATAATGTCAAGAAAAGAAGGAATAATTCCATATCTTATGGGGATTTTCACAATACAAGATCAACTGCAGAAATTGGCAGAAGTAATGTCTGATGGATAAATACTCACTATGGTACAAAATGCTCTACCTAAAGAATGGAGAAGTTCCCCTTGAAGCATCGATGGGAAAGAATAAACAATGCCATTCCAAGATCTATGTAAGATAGAAGAAACAGGATTGAAAGCCAAATCTGATACATGATCAAGTGAAAGGAACCAAGCCTTTGAAGCCATGTCTAGGAAGAAAGGAAGATTCAGTGAATTTGGTCCCATAATAAAATAAGAAATATGGAGAAAGCACGATTCTTTGGATGTAATAATTTGGGGCATTATAAACGGGATTGTCCTAAATCTAGAAAGGACAAGAGGAAAAAGGAAGAAGCCTGTGTCACAAATGAAAGGGAAGAACCCGATGCAAATAAATCTAAGAAAGAAGAAGAGAAAGATCTCTATTATGACTGAGATCATCTTCCTCTTTAACTCTTTAAGTGATTTATGTTGGATGTAAAATAGTATGATAGGAAACAGTGTATATTAATAGCATCATGATAGAAGCATGGAAGGAGCACTTGAATAATTAACTCCTAGAAACCTCACTGATAACTACATTGATGGAAGGAAGTCGTCTAAGATCAAAGGGTCATCATTCAATAATCCATATGGAAACAGAATTCGGGGATTAGAACATGATGACATATTGATGAAGCGGGTCAAGGGAATGAAGTTCTTCGTTCTAGTGAAATTGCAACAGGATGACCCAAAAGGAAAAGGATGAGGTAAATACATCTATATGTTGACAATTGATGCTGTGAATTCATGTCATATGGTTGCATGTGATGGAAGTATGATTAAAGGAAGAAGGATCTCTTCTGGTGCACAAGTTTCCACTAACAGATGAAATAAAACATATGTCCTCATATGGAATATGAGGTGGTTTGATACAAACAATGAACTAGATACCGAAAGTTCCTGGGAATGAAGTTGTGTGGAGAAAGAAAGGAAGAGATCGTGAAGTACAACCATGTCAAGAGGCAGTTATCATCCGGAAGCCAAGAATATGTGACTAGGAGATATCCTAGGAAGATATATGGACTATGATAGAAGTATGGAAAACAAGAAGACCGTTGAAGATACATATCTTTAGGAGATGTGTAAATCTGAATAAAGGATGTCGGTGCCTAGAGGAAGATGTAATGGTGAAAGATCATCACGGAGGTAACATTTGATTTAAAAGTTCTTATGTATATGTTTATCTGGATAAGTTTATGCAGGGCTGCCAATCATGTGGAAGGATGTAGGATCCTTAGGAGATGATTCGAAGGAAAGCAGCATGGCAAAAAGGTGGACCAGATGAGAAACATGACTCATGGATGATCTGCGCCCTATGAAGCCAAAAGTTAAAGATTCCTCAATATCGAAATCCATGACATCGAGGGGAGGATTTCTTCATGAGAATTTGGGTGTCTCACCATTGGTGCTGTAGGTCCCTGGTTAAGAGGGAGCCTGGTGGTAAGTTTCTTACTTGGAAGAAACTCTAAGTATGTCCTTCTTGAATTAAAAGTAAGTGACGAGTATAATTATCTTAATTCATGTGTCATGCACTAGACCAGGACTAACAACTGTAAGTCTTAGTGAAGGCCATGAGGAGAGAATGGATAGAAACATCATTCTGGTCTTCACCTAGAAGATAGAATGGAGGATTGGGTAATAATCTGGCATCCGATACTCTTTGAGAATAAAATAGGGCATTCAAGATAAGAGTAGTTGGAGACCTATATTCTTTGAGGGTTGGCTACCCAAGAGAAGAATAGTCCAATAAGGTCATACTCTGGGAACACCTGGGTGGAGTATGTACCTTGGAGAGACAATGACTGTGGTGTTTATAAGTCATGTGTCTCACCAACACATTGTCTCGTTGAGAGATGGGGCTATTAGTCAAGGCCCTTCACTAGGACAATGTTGGTTGAGATGATGCTATACATATGCAATTACTAATCCGATTCTTCTTATGAGATTCTTCATATTAAAAGCGACCATGTACCATTATGAATACCTCCCTAGTTAAGAGGGAGTGTTGGAAAGTATAACTAGGTTCGGTCTTCATATTAACTATGTAATTATGTATTTATGTAATGAATAAGACAAAGATAATAAAATGTATTTTTGTTATGCTTGCTTCATGGGTTTCATGAGCAAGGTTTTATTATAGGTCAAAATACTTCTTCTTGATGTCTTTTAGGGATTGGTCATCTGGTCATAAATGTACTAATGAAGAGTCTTCTATATGAAGAGTCAAGTCACACTTTTATGCCTCAAGACCTTATCACATAAGCCTTGAAGTCATTGCTCATAATGTTCCTCAAGATCTGCGTTAAAATATCCTCTACAAGTCGGCTGGAAGATCTCCTCCAAGTTAGTAGTGAAGTCAGATCAGAAGCAGGCCCTCATGACGGCCCAGAAGAAGGTATGTCCATATGTATATATAAGACATGTCTGCGGCTCATTTGTTGACAATAATTTCAAAAAAGTCCGAGTGAAATTCAATAGGACATATCTAATATAAGTGTGAGCACAAAGGAGACAAAACTTTGGTTAAGTCTGAGATCATTGTGGTCATACATATCTGAAAGAAAGGTCGTTTTAAAGTGCGGAAAGAGGACTGCGTTCAACAGTGAAGAAGGATCGTGTTAAAATGTGGAAAGAGGACTGCGTTCAACAATGAATAACGGATTGTGTTAAAGTATGGAAAGAAGACTACGTTCAAGTGTGGAGAAGGATTATATTAAAGTGTGGAATCTGGACAACAATAAGTGCGAGGACAATTCTGTATCTAATACGGAGAAGGGACTGTGTTGAAGTGAAAGAAAAATAATATGTCAAGTACTAGAACAAGACTGCGTATAAGGTGGACTATTCTATAAGAGGAAACAAGATAAGTGTGTACAATCAGCAAGGATAAAGCATAACGTAAAACAACCTATGATAAAGTGTTGATATCAAGCAAGGATCTCATATAGCCGGAGAAGGAAGAATACAAGCAAAGACCAAGATCTCTAGTCTTCGTACTGAAAGGTGCAAATCGGTGCATGAAAGAAGGATCAGCTCAAGGAGTCATTGAAGAAGCGATGACAAGGTCTTGGAAGCATAGGTCAAGGGTCTGAGTCATGGTCATGGTACTTCTTAATTGAAAGTATATAAGAAGAATTTATTGTGGGTTTTCCTCTCCAAGAGGGAGAGGTTTTGGCCCTGGCTTGAAGAGCCTATATTTGTGTCTCGTGTGTTTTGGTAATTGACTTTATGAAAGACATAATAAGCTAAGAATAAAATACATAAGTAAGAGAAGTAAGCTCACAAGTAATTATAAAGAAGAGAATTTGAATTAATCATTGTCCTACCAAATTATCAACATCTTCCAATGTTATCTTGACTCTTCTCCTTGCTTTTTTTGGAACTAGGGGCATCAATATTTCTTCCAAGCTTTTCCACATCCTCGTTGTTTGAATCATTAGGTTTTGCATCATTTTTGTTTGAGGGTTCACCTGCATATCCAATACCTGATTTATCGAGGATAGACCTTTGATGAATTAGGATGTCATCTAGGTTTTGAGAGATCTTTAGACTCTTGTTCATATGATCAACTTTTTTCTTTAGGAGATCTATTTATTCTTTCATTATCTTACATTCTTCATCCTTCTTTTCTAGATGGTTCTCCATTTCATCCTCCATTCTTGTTATTTCACATGATTGGGCCTTAAGTGAGGTAATTTATGATTTTAATCTGGTGATGTTGTTAATTTTTGGAAAATAGGTCCAAAATTTATGTTGGATTGCTCATACGATGGAGATGATATTTTTGTTGGATTCCTCTTTCAGAGAGATGCAATATTGATCTAAGGATCATCTTGTTTGGATGAGCAGATCTTATATTTTGAATTTATTTTCCAGACATGTGCAAATTTGTCAAGGTCGGCCAAAATTGTAATGTAGGCTCACAAGCCCCAAAAGGCATATCACACACCCTCATCGATGGATATAAATTGGAGGGAATTGATGCTCATTTGTTCATCATCTCATCACACACATTCCTCATCATCAAATTGGTTCACACAACCTAGAAGAGGCTTTTCTCCCTCCCACGTGTAAATCTTAATCTGGAGAAATTTCGGACTATTTTTAGGGCTTTCTGGACATCATTGACCAGCGTTGATTTTGGGTAAACCCTCACGCTTTGACTATGATTTGACTGTAGAATTTATGATTTTTGGAGGCCGCATTGGAGGGCACAAAAATCGAGGAAGGACGTTGAATTTGACCGTAGCCCTTTGACCGCAACATTGACCACTGTTGACTAGTTTTGTTGACTTGCATTCACTGTTTTGGGAGTTGTCTTTTGAGGTGTGTGTGACACTAAAGGAAGGATGATCTTGTATGTGTTTGACTAAACCTCCGGGAGATTGGAAGAGATGGTTTGACCAGAAAAAGTCTTTGCTGGCTAGGGAATCCTGTTGACTGTTGTAACAAACATTTCTCTCTATCTTTTCCAGACAAGAAGAATTACAAATTCTGATTTATTATATTGGCTTGTCTTCTGTCGATCTATTATTATGTTCTATCAGCATTTAGTTTCATGTTTATGTGATTTCTAATTTGAATTGGGCCTATAAGAAATATTGAAGTAAATTGCATTAAGCATAGAACATACCATAGTTATCTTAAATTAACATGGCATCAGAGCTAAGGTGAAGACAAAGCCCAAGCTAGTGTGAAAAGAAAAACCGAAGAAGTTGCATTATCAACGACCAATGGCCTCCTCAATTTACAAGGGTTTCAAATATGATGATAAGATGACTGACAAGTCTAATTATCATGCTTGGAAGATGTCTTTGGATTTGGTATTGGAAGATCAAGAAGTCATGGATTATGTGCAGGGGAAGATAAATGAGCCTCCATCAAATGCACCAGCTGCCACAAAGACGAAGTATAGAAAAGGGGAAATCAAGGTGAAGATGATTATCAAGGATTCTATACATAAGCACTTGGTTGCTTATATCTCTGAGTTGGACACATCTAAAGATATGTATTATAAGTTGGTTAGCATGTTCAGGGCTAGTAATGCTAATCAAGTTCTCCTTTTTAAGAACAAGTTGAAGAATATTAAGAAGGGAAAAGAAGAATCCACTCAATCCTATTTTATGACGCTGACAGAAATCAGGAATGATCTCTTAGCTATTGGAGAAGAAGTAGCTGACGGAGAGCTTGTTCTCATTACTCTTGGAGGACTCCCCCGAGACTAGTATGTATTTAATACTACAGTTCTTAATAATAATGTGATTCTTGATTTTGATGAATTGTTGAAGAGATGCACTCAAGAGGAAACAAGGATGATGGAGAGATACCATCCCTCTAATGGGAATGGAGGTGACCCTACTGCCTTCACCGCTCATGCAAAGAAGAGGAACAATGGTGGTTCGAGAAATCAAAACCAAGGAAGAAAAGGAATAAAAGGAAGACGTTACACTTGTAACAAGTTTGGTCACTATGCAAGAGAGTTCCCTAATAGAAGGGACTCTCCTAGAGATGATGACAACAACAAATTAAGGGGGAATGGAAATAAAAGGAACAACAGGTTCAAAGGAAAGAGGAAGGCTCCCTCTGATCGAAGTGGAAATGGGCAACCTTTCAAGAGGTCAAGGAATTCCAGGTATGATGAATCTAATGTTGTTGAGAGGAAAAATGAATATATTCTTATATATTCCCTCTCTACTGCATCTCCTTCTGATATGCTAGATAATTGGTTGATTGATAGTGGTGCCTAAAGGCACTTCACTGGATATAAGGAATCCCTCTCTGATTTGATTGAAAATGATACTAATTTGGAAATTATCCTTGGAGACAATGCCACCTATCCCGTGAAAGGGTCAGGGACTGTGACCCTTCATCTGAATCAAGGTCAAGTCCTCCACTTGCAAGATGTGTTGTACATAACTGGCTTGAAGAAGAATCTAGTGTCTATCTCGGCAATGGAAGACAAAGGATTCAAGGTGGCGTTCATCGATGGAAAGGTACGCATTTAGAAGACGTTAGAGGAAATTTCAGTCTAAAAGTGGCCTCCTAAGGAAAATAATAAAATAAGAGTGATGCATTTTGGAGGGAAAAGAAGAAAACTACTTTTTTCTAATTGTATTTTCGACTTATCTCCTTATGGGTTTACTCAAATTTCAAGTTTTGACACTCATTAGATGCGGAGTTAAATTCCACATCCAACGAGTACCCATTATGCATATTTTTTAGAAGACCCACATTGATAAAAATTGCGGATACATTAAAAAGCACATTGAAACACGTTTTTTTTAATGTATCTACAATTTTGATCAAAGTTGGTCTTCTCAAAAGTATGCATAATGGGCAGTCGTTGGATGTGGAATTTAATTTTTCATCCAACGAGTGTCTACACTTGAAATTTGAGTAAACCTATAACTTATAAGAAGATAAGTCAAAAATACAATTAAAAAAAGTAGTTTTTCTTATTTTCCCTCCAAAATATTTACATGTACCTCTTTTTGAATTTAAAGCATTTTGATTGGTTTACATATTATGACATGGAAATTACATGAAAATTTGATGGGCACTTTTACGCTGAAAATTCCTCTAATGGGAACTTCAAAGAAGCGTTCACTCTTGGTTTTAGAGTTGATACACTCTATCAGGATGGAGGAAGTTTGTTGGGGGCCATGACATATGACAAAACCCTTCAATCTGAGCTATGGCACCATAGGTTTGCACACCTTCATTTCAAATCCCTTCCCGAAGCAAGGAAGGTGGTGACAGGGATGCCCAATTTCAAAGTTGATCATGAAGGTGTATGTCAAGGCTGTGCCAAAGGAAAGCATACAAGGGGACCATTCCCCTCAAGTGTCACAATGACATCTGATATTTTGCAATTGATACATTTTGATCTATCTGGAATGCTTCATGTAACATCCTTCGAAGGATGCTTATATTATATCACGTTTATAGATGACTTCTCCAGAAAACTTGCATATACTTTTTGAAGAAGAACGAAGCATTCAAGTGGTTTTATACCTTCAAGGCCTTGGTTGAAAATCAAACAGGGAAGAATATCAAAATTTTGAGGACCGATAATGGAACCTAGTATGAGTCAAATGAATTCAATGACTATTGCAGGGAATCTGGCATTAAGAGGGAGACCACCACTGTGTATACTCCTGAACAAAATGGTGTTGCTGAAAGGAAGAATATAACCATTTTGGAAGTTGCCTATGCCATAATTTATGACCAAGGTCTTCTGAAGTTCCTATGGGGAGAAGCTGCCAACACCGCTGTGTATGTTCAAAATAGATGCCCACATTCCACATTCGACTCCAAAAATCCCGAAGAAGTCTTCTTTGGTAAGAAGCCTGATGTCTCTGATTTTAGAGTTTTTGGAAGTCCCATTTATTTTCATGTGCCGAAAGAAAAGAGGAGAAAGCTGGATGCTTCTGGGAAGAAGGGAATGTTTGTGGGCTAGAGTGAAACCTCAAAGGCATATAGAATCTATGTGCTAGGTCAAAGAGAAGTGGAGATATGCCATGATGTCACCTTCGATAAAGATGCTTCCCTCAAGAAGGTTAGAAATATTCCTATCTCAAAGGAAGACAAAGAAGAAGAAGAAGAAGATGAAAGGTAGGAAGAATCGAAGGTTGAATCGATGCCCGATGTTGAAGGTCTGATGGATCCTATAGATCCACCCTCTTCAAATAAAAGAATACCTTCATGGCTAAGAGACACTCTCGAAGATGCTGAGGGACTCTATTGCTCCAAGGGGAGCATTCCAAGAAAGTAAGAAGCCGAATAGGTACCAAGGGTACCTAGCAGCCATGAGTACTATTGTACAATATGAGCCTGTAACTTTTGAAGAAGCCATAAAGCATCAAATTTGGAAAGATGCTATGCACCATAAATATGAATTGTTCATGAAAAATGATGTCTGGGATGTGGCCCCTAGACAGAAGGACAAATCTATTGTCACCTCGAAATGGCTCTACAAGATCAATCATGGAGGCGATGGAAGTGATGAAAAGTACAAGGCAAGATATATTGCCCGAGGCTTCTCTCAAAAGGAAGGCTTGATTATGATGATATATTTTCACCTGTTACCCACTATACCACCATCCGCTCAATCATTTCCCTTGCTGCAATTCAAGGATGGAATCTCCATCAGATGGATGTGAAGACTGCATTTTTACATGGTTCAATCAAGGAAGAGGTCTATGTGGAACAACCTCTGGGGTTTGAAGTCCACGATAGAGGCACATATGTATGCAGGTTGAAGAAAGCCTTCTATGGGTTGAAGTAAGCCCCCAGGGCTTGGTATGAGAGGATTGATAGCTACTTGACGAAGTTGGGCTTCACTCAAAGTGATGTTGATCCAAACCTTTATTTTAAGGTTGATAAAGAAATGCCTCTCATTCTGGTTCTCTATGTGAGCAATATCTTCCTGACAGGTGCTGACCCTCTCATTTATCAATGTAAGAGGGAGCTAGCTTCCGAGTTAGAGATGAAGGACCTAGGACTGATGCACTATTTCCTAGGCTTGGAGGTATGGCAAAAGGCAGGTGAGATTTTCTTTTCTCAAGGAAAATATGTCATGAAGCTGCTGGAAAGATTTGGGATGGTGGACTGCAAGTCCGTGACTACTCTGATGGAACTCAACTTTAAGAAGTTGTGTGGAAGTGCTGTTGGGCACGAGTTTGGAAATCCCACCGAGTATCGTCAACTCTTGGGGGCTATGATGTTCTTAGTGAACTCACGTCCACACATATGATTTGCAGTGAACACATTGAATCAATATATGGTTGACCCTCATCACATTCACTGGATTGGTGCCAAGAATCTCTTGAGATGTCTTCGAGGCACAATCAACCATGGGTTGAGATACACTTTTGGGAGTATGAGGCTCCATGGATATACCGATGCTGATTGGTCACGCAGTGTGGTGGATCGTAAGAGAACATCTAGATGTTGCTTCACTCTTGGTTATGCTTCGATATCTTGGATGAGCAGGAAGAAGAAATCAGTCGCTTTGAGCACCGCCAAGGCCAAATACGTTGCAGTGAGTATGGCCTGTTATGAAGTTGTTTGGTTGAGAAATCTCTTCAGTGAGCTGTTTGGACATGTGTTTGATACCACCATTATCCTTTGTGATAACCAAAGTGGGATTCGTGTTTTTGAGAATCCTGTGTTCCACGACTGATCCAAGCATATTTATATTAGGTACCACTTTGTTTGGGACATGGTACAAAGAGGCGTTGTAAGGCTCCATCACATTGGGACCGATGAGCAGGCCAAATATATTCTCATGAAGCCCCTGGGGAAAGTCAAATTCGTAACCTTCCCTAAGAAGCTTGGTATCGTGGATAGACCCTATCCTGAGGGTCTCGCCTGAGTTGGACTATGAGCTCTAGGAGCTCCAGGGGGCTTGGGGATAGCTTCTTAGAGCTATACACAACCACAGGGTGAGGTTCACCTTACCTTGTTGGTGTGCTAATTCCCCACTGTTAGGATATTGAGCTTGTTCACCCTCTCTTTGATCTATGCCCCAGATGCATCCTACCCATGGAGTCTAGGACTCATGGGAAGTACCTATCATTTGGCCAATGAGTTGGGAAATGAGGATAGAGACTGATAGCATGACCGATCGACGCATCGGGGATTTCCATACTCTCTATGTCTAAGATGGGATGTGTCCAACAACTTGATCTGGGATCAAGTCTGGATGAGGTTCTTACCTCTAAACTAACTCCGGGTCAGTATGTGACTCTCTTGAGTCCAATTAAGGTTTTAACCTCTAAGCTAACTTCGGGTCAGCAAATTGTGATGTCTTTGTGACACTCTCATTGTGCAGAGAAGAGCCAGCAAAGCAATTACAGCAGGACGACACAGGATTGCATGATGATGATCTAATAGTACATGATGGTACTGGACGACAGGATTGCACAGGTGGACAGATGGAGTTCTCCCTAGTTGAGAGGGAGTGTTAATTTCCGGAAACTAGGTCCAAACTCCATTTTGCATTGCTCATATGATGGAGATGATATTTTTGTTAGATTCCTCTTTCGGAGAGGTTCAAGATTGATCTAAGGATCATCTTGTTTGGATGAGCAAAACTTATATTTTGAATTTATTTACCCACGTGCAAATTTGTCAAGGATGACCAGAATTGTAATCTAGGCTCACAAACCCTAAAAATATGTGTCACAAACCCTCATTGATGGATAAGAATTGGAGAGACTTGATGCTCATTTGTTCTTCATCTCATCACAGACATTCCTCATCATCCGATTGGTTCGTACAACCTAGAAGAGGCTTCTCTCCCTCCCATGTGTGAATCTGAAGGTAGAGAAATTCCAGACTGTTTTTAGGGCTTTCTGGATAGCATTGACCAACGTTGACTTTGGGTCAACCCTCAAGATTTGACTACTATTGGACTGTAGAAATTTCAATTTTTGGAGGCCGCATTGGATGGCACATAAATCGAGGAAGGACATTGACTTTGACCACAGCCCTTTGATCGTAGCATTGAACATCATTGACTGGTTTTGTTGACTTGCATTGTCTGTTTTGGGAGCTGTCTTTTGAGGTGTGTGTGACACTGAAGGAAGGATGATCTTGTATGTGTTTGACTAAACTTCCGAAAGGTTGGAAGAGCTGGTTTGACCAGCAAAAGTCTTTGCTGGCTAGGGCATCCTGTTGACTCCTGTAACAAACATTTCTCTCTATCTTTGCTGGACAAGAAGAATTACAAATTCTGATTTATTGTATTGGCTTTTCTTCTGTCGATCTATTATGTTCTATCAAAATTTACTTTCATGTTTATGTGATTGCTAATTTGAATTGGGCCTATAAGAAATATTGAAGTAAACTACATTAAGCATAGAACATACCATGGTTAGCTTAGTTTTAACAAATGTCTTCATCCTTTTCTTCTAGTTGGCATGTCATGGCATTTCTTTATTTTTCCGCTTCATCGACTTGTCCTTCTAGGATGGTCAAAACTTCCATCCCCTTTTCAGCTCCTTGTGCTTGCTTCTATGCTTCTTCTAGTTGAGATTTAAGGGAGGAGAACTCTACCCTGTATTGACCAATTTTCGCTTCAAGTTTGTTCAAGTCCTTGTGTCTTTGTTCAATATGGCTTGACAAGGTGTCTTCCCTTCTCTTTGCTTTATCCAATTGATTTGTCATGGATATGACTTCTTCATGATGCCTTCTCTTATTTTGATGCAATTCCTCCTTTAGCTTGGTGAGCTCCTCATCTCTTTCTTGTACCTGAAGCTTGAATAGGTCAACTTCCTTCCTTGTCTTGTCAAGGTTATGGTCGCCATATTGTCATTTCTTCTTGAGCTCCTTATTTTCCTTTTTCAAAATACTTATCTCTTTTAGGGACGCTACAAGTTCTTCCTTAATATCTTCTTCATTTTCTTCATCTTCTAGGTCCCCCTTGGTGTTGATATCGTCATTCTTGTTTTCAGCTTCCTTTATGGGTTCTAGATTTCCTTCTTGCTTTCCATGATCTTCATGAATAGAGGTCATGGTCAATTCTCCTTTTGAGTGAAGATCTTGAAGATTCTTCCACGTACCTTTTGTCGATGAACATTTATCTACTTTGGCCTTTATAGGATATGGTAGCCCACTCAATATGTCTTTTATTTCTCTTGAATTATACTCGGATTCTTCTTCGATCATGCTTTCAATAATCATCGATTCCCATACTTCAAAATCTTGTTCCATAGAAAAGAATTTCATTCTACCCTTCCATAGATCAAAATTTGTTCCATTCAACATAGGGGCTTTGTCAACATGTTTTTCATCTGAATTCTTAACTGAGGAAGAGACATTTTCACATGATTTGGAGCCTTTCTTCCTTGGCTTTTCCAATTGTATTCTAAGGATATACCTTCAAGTTGTTAGGCTTTGAGTGAAAAGGTACTGTCTCTGATTCCAATTGTTGGAAATAATGAGAAGGGGGTGAATCAATATTTCTTTTCAACTATTAATTTTACCAGTTATATCACTTATAATTAGAACACAAAATGAGCAATAAGAATAAATACTTTTATTAATCAGGAATAATGAAGACTTCAACCCTCTTATTTACAATAAATCAAGTACAATATAGTGTAGGGCTCCAACCCTAGATGAAGGCACCAATCTCCAATCCACCAAGCTCCAACTTGTACTTTTCCAAGCACCGACTTGGACATCACGAGGCTCCAACCTCTAGGGCTCTAACCCTATCTTCCCAAGGAACCAACCTTGTCTCTATGAGGCTCCAACCTCTAGGGATCCAACCCTATCTCTAGTACAAGCTCCAACTTGGTCTTCTTTAGGACACCTATCCTCTAGGGCTCCAACCCACAACTTCAATTAATCAAGATAAATTTAATGATTATTCAAGACTCTCAATATATTCTGCAATGAGTCCTAGAAATATATTCACCTTTATTACTGCCCTCAAACGATCTCCATGACACTTAGCTCATCAATGACAACTTTGTATTCACATGAAGGTGTCTCCACAACTCTTCTTGTTACCCAAACAAAATTCTCCAAGGTTACCTCATGATGACTTCAATGCATCATGGTCTTCAATAGTATCTCCAAGACTTCTACAAGTCTTTCAAATATCGTCAAGTATCCTTCAAGGTGTCTTTAATAGGCAACCCAAGTTCTGCACCAAACAAATCTTCAAGTGCTTCACAATTTCCTGCTCTAAGCCTCTTCAAGGGCTTCTTTGAAAGGTCTACAATGTTTTCAATCACTGCTCCAATAACTATAAAATTCTAATGCTCAAAGGCTCTTTTCTCCAAATCCTCTTCAAGGGTAGAGGCCTGCTTCAATAATTTTGGTAGGATTCTTCAAAGCTCTTCATGCCACATAAATATTCTACAAAAGAACTACTCCATTAGGCCTTCAAGATATTCTTCAAGATGTGATGTTGATGGTACTTAAACAAGTCTTCTAAATATGCTCCAAAGTGTAACAAAGGATAGCCCAAACTTAGTTTCAAAGAGGTCCGAAGTATATTAGTCTTGTGATCTAAGCTCATAGTTCAAGCCTCTAATTCTAAACTTTTAATAAGCTTTTTCCATCAAGTATAAAGGTTAAATGCCACCACAAATATGCAATACAAGTGTGCTTAGAATTATGCTAAAGTTTTGAGTCTTGTTTACCCTCCACAAGTGGTTGTCCAAGCCTTGACTGTTCCTCCAAGTTTCACAGGACTGTTTAATAAACCGAGTCCTTAAAATATATGTCTGAGCTTCCAGGTGGTGAAGAAGTTCGGGGTGATGACAAAGGATGACACAGTACTGTAGTTCAAGTTCTAAACACAATCCACCATTCCTCCACAGGTAGATTACCCATACACCTGTCACAAATCCGAGCTTCAGTAGATTAGCTATAGGTCCGAGGGATAAGCCTTTTGTTGGAGGTTCGAAGTCTAAGGATTAATCCTCAGTCCAACTGCTCACAGGTTTGAGCTTCTATATAACTGTCAGAGGTCTGAGTTGAGGTTACTAAAAACTGCACCACGGTTCTTGTAGTCTGAGCTGGAAGAATAAAGAAAATTTTCCCCAAACTGTGCTCTAAAAATCCTCTTCGGCCTCTGTCTTACTTCCTCTTTTACTCTGAAATATTCACTTAAAAGGATGCCTGAAATGAGGAGTTTTAACTTGTATTTATATTTATTATGAGTTACAATGAATAGTCACATCTATTGGAAGAGAGGTTGACATGTATAGGAGGCTTAGGTCAGCTATCATCAAAGAATATAATATTGTAACTTAAAAAATCATTTTCTCTTAATCTAGAATGAGTTAGAGGGTGAGTGATAGCTCGTTAGAAAGGGAAAATTGTCCTCTACAATCTGGTGTCAATTTCGTCCTTAAGCAGGTCATTTTTCCATCAAGAAAATTGTATTTTTTGAATTTTCATCAAAATGAGATCTTCATCCTTGAATGCCTCAAAGTTATGAATGCTTGTATAGGGACCTTCCACAAATTCTCTTCATTTGCAAGGGTAGCTAGGCATTATAAGAGCATCATTCATGTGTGTAAGGTTTCCTATGCATTTAGTATTTTTCCATGTACATAGGATATGTATCTAGAGTTTTATATATGCATTTAGGGTATCATTCATGCCTAGGCTTATGGTTGAGATTTCTTCATTAGAAAAGTAAGGACTAGGGCATCATGAGCATCTTCAATAAGGCTAGAACATCATATAGAGTTTGTCATTATTATGCATGCATGTGCCTAGGAGGGTTTTATAGTAAGGGCTTCTTTATCCATCATTAGATCATGCACCAACTCTTTAGGGCTTGTCATTATATATATAGGGATATATAGCTAGGGAATTTGCATCATCTCATGCTTAGGGTTTTCTCCTTGGGTTTGCATGAGGTTAGGGCAACAAGGGCTATTCATGTATCACAAAAATATTTGCCATCCCCAACAATGCCTTATTGACATTAATGACAACTTTGACCAACATAGTCTTCATGTTGGTTGTTTTATGTGTTCCTATTGAAAATGTAGCGAGTAAAGGTGTTTTGGCTTGTTCCTTAGCCGGTGAAGACCTCAATTTGTATTTTCTCCAGTATGGTGTGAATTCATGAGTTAAACTTCAGTTTCATGTGTAGTTTTGGAGCTTCAGTTATGTGGAGTCTTCTTCAGGTTTGACTACACAATGAGGTGGCAGTTACAAGTTTAGTTAGAGCAAGTTAATATTCAGTCTTGATTGAAGGAAGAATGAGTTAAGACTCCAAGTGTTGATTGGAGAGAGAATCAATTAAACTATCAAGTAACTCGCAACGAGAACTCGAGATTCTAAATTGAGCTAGGCCTTCTTGCATGCTCGAATTGGGTTTATAAAGAGAAGGATAGAGGCAAGGATCATCACAAATTTGTGAGATCATTCTTTGTTGGTGTGTCCACAGAATTGACAACTTGTGTGCTAAAGAATAGGAGGCCATAACTGCACAAGGAAATAGGAATTTATGCTAAATAATAGGAGCTAAGATTTGCGCTATGAAATAGGAGGATTTGCGCAAGTAAATAGGGGCTTCTACTGTGCAAGGAAATAGGAGCAGTATCAAAGCATTTGCAGGGAAAGTCAGGCTAGTTCAGGAGGAGAACAAGTATGTTATGAGAGAGATACATTGCTTTGTAATAGATCTTATTGCTCAAGAAATTTCAATAAGATACTCCAACAAAGAAAGCAGGTTTTCCCATTTGGGTGTCCTAGGTAAAGAAGCGTGTCAATTTGTGTATGTGTGTGTTTTTATCTCTCGATTATTTTCCGTTGCTTATAAATTGTTAAGAAACTCTATATCTTCGTGAAAATAAATTTGGATTAAGTTTCAGTTGCCTAGTTTTTGGTAATTCATTTAAGTAGTTGTAGAGTTTCAAGAGAAAATTAACAGTTTCTATCCAAGGACCCTCTATCCCCTCCAATAATGTTATATATGTTTGCCACCAGATCATTTCCATGATGTGAGGCAAAGGTGGTCAACATCGTAGAGGAAATCATCAATATGGCTAGAATATATAACAACACCATTCCCATGGCTATCCAATAAGAAATTCATATAGCAGAGAAAGAAGCTTAGGTAGAGCGCTAGTTTATATCAAATGCAGACATGATTGCACATGTGGGAAATTGGATTCTAGACATAGGGACAACAAGGACAAGAAACACAAAATACATGTAAGTTGTCGATATCTACTGGGAGGTTAAAACTATAATGGGATGAGTCCTAATGGAGCGATCAAAGGATTGACAAAATTTAGAAAATTCTTCTTTGCCTGGATGAGACTCAACAACAAATGATGAAGCTGGATATTAAAATGATGAAGATAGCCCGTGCTTTGGCGAATGCGGATTTTACTATCTCAAAGGAAGATACAAGTCCAACTGTAACCATTTAGGTGTACACCCCTCTGAATGAATGGTCATGTTGCTTCATTCTATAATCTAAAAATAAGTTTAGTTTATTTTTGAGTTTATTAGTAGAAATTGTCTGGTTTAAGGTTAGTTATAGTAGAATAGTAGATCCAGTATACAGTACTACTATAGTTTCTATTTCAGTTTCAAACCGTTTAAATGGATAAAGCTAATTTTGTTGTGTGACTGGGCTGATTTCCCTAGTGGCAGACTAGCCGCACAAAGACATCCAGTATGTAACATTTTTTTGATCTAATATAATATCACACCTGCATAGCTTATAAAAAAAATAAAAAGAATTTCAATGTTTCATAACGATGACAAGTTTGGATCATTCACCAATTAACCTACAAAAACTAGATCTTCATCCTACATTGCATCAACTTCAGTTGGAGGAGGCTCTGCTTTTCCGCCTTGAGGACTAGCAAACCTCAAGAGTTAAGCATCCAAAGGCATGGGAGACATTGCTTAGTTTTAATAATTTTTAGTATTCAATATTGAACAGATGTTGATATTGGGATATCTATATGAGATACCTATTCATCCATGGCATTCTGAACAGCTGTTGATATTGTGCCTTGTATGGACACAACTCTATCGAAAATCAATGTCTTCTTTATTTTATTTTTTGAATTCAGCATATGTTCGTATCTTCTTCTTTTTTTCCTACATTCCGAGCTTTTCTTGATTTTATTCCCAATCCAATTCAAACTCTTCACGGTTTTGCATCACCAAGTTTTTGACAATTCCGAATCTGGTGACTTTGCAATTTGGAACCAAGGGCATACAATTAGATCTTCCAGGGCTGAAAACCAAAGAATGGCAGAAATTCAACTCAAGTCTTAAACATGGTGCCAATAGACTCAAAAAAGAGCAGGATGAAATCAGTTGGTCAAAGAACACAGCCATAGGAAAATACACAGAAAATTTGAGCTACGAGGGAAAATACACAGAAAAGTTGAGTTATGAGGTTAAAGTGGAAGTGTTGGTGGAAAGCTATATGAAGGCTGAACTGTCCCTTAAAAACCAAGATAATTTTTATGGCTGGCACTATCCAACAATGTTCTAAAATGGTACAATTGTAAGAAGTGAACATAGCAGGGGCAGGAATGTGCATTCTCCACAAAAATAATGATGAATCTATTGATTACCTGTAGGCTGTTAGTGCACCGCCTTTATTCAAAAGAAGTATGGAATGAATCTTAAACTGACAGATGGGAAAGAAAAATGGGAGGACTTGGAATGAATCTTTAAGAGGGCCAGGGTACTTTTAGTTCCAAAAATATACAAATCTAAAGCATGGGGTCATTTTGATGGAGCATGTCATGGGTCTCCAACTCTCCAGCTGTATGTGGAGCAGGGGGCATCCTATTTTTGAAGGAGAATCATTGTATCTCTTTCAAATTAGCTCTATGACAAAGAACAAACATCAAAAATGAATTGTTTTCCTTAACTTGCATTTGATAGAGACATGTCTTGCATACAGATTATGGGAGACTCAGAGCTTATAATTGACTGGGCATGGGAAAATATAATCTGGCAAATCTCTTACTGCAGCCTATCATGCATAGAATTAAAGAGGCTATAGTCAAGATTGAAAATGTTTCTTTTCAGCATGTTTTTAGAGAATTTAATCATAAGGCAGATAAACTTTCCAACAAAGCTCTTCTGCTATAGGAAGGTTTGCTGAGTATAGTATATAGTAAGAAAAGATTATGTATCTTTACTAAAGTCAAGGGTCTCCAGGTGTATGTGGAACAGGAGGCATCCTATTTTTGAAGGAGAATCGATGTATCTCTTGCAAATCAGCTCTATAACAAGGAACAAACAACAAAGATGAATTGCTTGCCTCTAGTTATTGCTAAAACTTGCATCAGATAGAGGCGTGTCTTGCATACAGATTATGGGAAACTCAAAGCTTACAATTTACTGGGCATTGGGAAAATATACTCTAGCATGTTTCTAGAGAATTTAATTGGAAGGCAGAATTTAATCAGAAAGCAGATAAACTTTCCAACAAAGCTCTTCTCTTACAGGAAGGTTTGTTGAGTATATTAGAAACTGATGAGGAAGAAACAGGGTTAGAAAAGATTCTGAGCCTTTACTAAAATCAGGAAAAAACGGGGATAAATTTCAGTGAATGAAGACTTGAAGTTTTATGTCGCTAGTTATCAGTTTTTATAAGCTCTTTTTTTTCGTACAGACCCAGCATCTTTGGTCATTGTTCTTTGGATGCTTGTGATAATTGACTTTTATAGGCAGATTCGCTTTAGTTTTAACTTTTTATTCAAAAAATCAGAGTGATTAGTCCTCTGGAAGAGTTGGACATGGTCATCTCTATCTATATTCTGGTTTCTTCTTGATATATCAAATATATGATATTTTTCTTTCTTCAAAAAATAAACATTTTTTTCAGGACTATATTGATTTCTTAGTGATATATCAAATATATGATTTTTTTCTTTGAAAAATAAACATCTTTTCAGAATTATATGTGGTTTCTTCTTGATATATCAAATATATGATATTTTCCTAAAAAATTTAAAAAAAAAAAATCCAGGATTATATGCGTATATATCTAGCTGCTAATGTGGCTACATAAATATAGTAATAAATCAAATCAATGTATAAAATGACAAATAGCAGAGTAATCATGCCCTCAACAAATTAAAAAAAAAAGTTACAAGGCAGAGAAAGGATTCACCTCACTACTTTGAGGAGGACTCCGAGTCTCGCTTTGTTCTTCGCACATGTAAAAATCACAAAACAGCAACAATAAAGAACTGTTGGGCATGCCCAAATTTTAAAGTTAAGAAAATATATGGAAGAATAAGCAGAAAAAATTAGGGCAAATAGGCTCTTTAAGTTTAAACCAAAGGGAAAAAGATATATTGACGTGGAAAAATCAAAATGATGTAGCCTGTTCCCCCTTTGTTCTTCAGCCCAACAAACCTGTTTGTTTTCTTGAATCATGTGTCCTGTAATCGTTCCCTCTTACAAAGTTAAATTCTGCTTCCACAATCAGAGTATCATCTATGATATATCCGTGATCATGAACATCACATAGAGGCATAAACGATTTGAAGCCCCAATCACTCTCTTTGTTATTAAATGTATGTACTATTGCTGCACAAGAATAAAAAATCATGTTTCGGTACTTCTTCATCCAGTAAACAGGTAAGTTTGAACAATTTGAACAAATTCAGAGCATAGTGGATGTCCCAAAACTAATATTCAAACACACATTCAAATTCCTGGAATCAGCAAGAGGCTTCAAAAGAGCATAATTTGTGAGAGCAGAAAGAGAATGAATGCCCTTCCAAACCTAGAAAAATAGTCTAACCACTAAACAATATTCAAATATGAATGCTGTTAATTTTAACCAAGGTATCGTTAGAATTAATTTCCTTTAATTATTTCATAAGAAAACTCATTCATAATCATGAAAAAGCAGAAATAAATCACACCAGAAAACCATGAAACAAGAGACCTAGAAATTAGGCCTAAAGCCAAAGCAAAACCCATAAGGGAAAAACCCAAAAATTCTTATTTATATGAGAGAATTCATATTACATCAATACATGAAAAGCGACATCAATAGAATAACCATAACTAAACCAATACCCAAAAGCAAGAAAAAATCTCAAAACTGTCCTCATGAATTTCGTTCTCCTTTCTTTCCACAAAATTCATTGGAGCAGACAGAAAATGAGCGATACAAATTGCACAAGTGACGAGGTAAGTCACAAATATATAGCCTTCTCAAGGGGTCAAATAGGTGCCTCCAAGGGGCAACTGATCTAAAATTATTGTGAGGATGACTTGTAAATTTTGGAGGGAAATTATAAATTTAAATTTGTAATTTAATTTTTCCTTTTCTTCTTTTTATTTTTATAGGTGGAAATGCCATTCATGGCTAGATTTTGAACACTCCCTCTTAGCCAGGGAGGTATTTTCATTCTCTTTTATCATAAGGAAATCAGGTAACACCAAATCCAATTTGAATGCTCCCTCTTAGCTAGGTAGATAGTCTTCCAACTGCTCCAAAGATCTCATCTGGATTGAACAATGATGTCTCAATCCATAACATATGATAAGAGAGATTGATTTACCACAACCAAGCCCATGACAATCATATTTGACCTTGGTAAAGATCACAGACACCCTACGATCTCTAGGTCAAGCTCCAGGACCTAAAAGAGTATACCAGCATAAATCCATCTTAACTCTGGATCTATTAAGCATGGAGAGGGATTAAATCTCTAAAGTTGCAAACCTTTCCTAAAGTTTTGCACTCAAAAAAGAGATTTAAAGAGTATACCAACATAAATCTATGTTAACTCTGGATCTATCAAGCACGAAGAGGGATTAAGTCTCTAGAGTTGCAAACCTTTCCTAAAGTTTTGCACTCAAAAAAGAGATTTAAAGATTGAACTTGAGGAAAGGTTTGTGCCTCGAGAGATTTGATCCCTCTAAACGCTCGATGGATCCAGAATTAAGATGGATCTATGATGGTTTACATAATGTATAATTTTACAAAAATAAAGCATAAAATTTCAGACGTAAAGACTATAAATACATTAATCAAAATAATTAAAATGTGATTCCATGATATAAGATTTAAAGGACAAAGTTAATACATTTTCATAAATACAGTCTCATGTCACACTAAAAAAATAAATAGAAATATTTTTGGTCTGAAAATTTTCTTTTATTTACACAAATCGTTCACAAAAGATTTAAAATATAATTAAAAATAAATAAAAATGAAGAGAAAGTAATGGAATGCAAGCTTCTGTGATTCATTATTTATATAAACTTTTTTCCAGATAAATCATATAGTAGTTTTTAGGCCCGAGTGTTTCAAATCGCTTATTGTGATTCATCATCAAAACAAAAATGGATAGTATGATCAAATAGACCAAAAAATATGATAGAGATACAATATATAATTTATAATGGACATGAAAATAAATAATAAAATATTAAAAATAAATACAAAAAATATTAAAAAATTAATTTTTTTAAAATAAACATATTAACTTCAAACTTCAAATAAAACGTTAAAGATTTATAAAATCACACCAGAAAAATGCTAAAAAGAAAAAAATGCACAGAAAAATAATATATATATATATGAGAGAAATTTACTAAAATAGCAATAAAAAGTAAACTTAAATTTTAAAAATTAACGAATACAACATTAAGAATTTAGAAATTAGCTAATACAACATTAAAAAGACCAAAAATAGTGGCTCAATAATTGAAACCTCCAATTTTATAAATTAATGATCATGGATTATATAATTTTTCCTTTTGAAGTACCAATCAACAAATACAAAAAAAAATAAAAGAATAAACAAGAAAACCTATATATATATATAACGCTTACTATTTGTTGTTATATTAATTAATTTCATTTTGTATTTTTTTTTAACATTTTTTTTGTTTGATTTTAGAAGACTTTAATGTTTCATTTGAAGTTTAATATTTTTTTTTTCAATTTTTATTTTTATTATGTTTATTTTAACATTTTTTTGTATTTTTTTAATATTTTTTATTTTTATTTTTTATTTTATGTTTTTAGCCTTTTTACTATATTTATTTTATTCACTTGATTTTATTATGAATTTTTGTCTTGATAATGATAATGAACCACAATAAATAGTTCAAAATGCTTCGGCCTAAAAAATAAGATGTGATTTATCCGGAAGAGAGTTTGTTGATGACACTTGTGTGGTGTGGCCCCATGAAGAAGAGAAACTAGACCTTTTCTTCCAACATCTTAATGATCAATCTGACTTCATTAAGTTCACCATGGAATTTGAAGTTGATGGTAGTCTTCCCTTCCTCGATGTCTTTCTTTCGAGAAAGGATGATGGTTCCTTCTCTCATCAAGTTTTTAGAAAGAAGACTCATACCAAGCAGTATTTGCATGCTAATTCTCATCATTTTCCAGCTCAGAAGCTTGGGGTTCTCAACACTCTAGTTACCAGAGCCTTTAGAATCTCAGATGAACAACACTTTGAAAGTGAAAAATCTCATCTCTTTAATGTATTCATCAAGAATCGTTATAGCAAAGATCAGTGTGTTAGAGCTTTTCAAAAAGCTGAAAAAGGTCCTAAGGTTAAGAAAGAGCATTGTGATCGGTCCTCTGGGGTTCACCTTCCGTTCATTCAAGGTACTACCGATAAGATTGCTAGGATATTAAAAAGACATAATGTTTCCTCAACTTTCAAACCCCTTCGCACCATCCGGAGTTCACTTAGGTCGGTTAAGGACCCGGTTAGCCTTAAAGATAGTAAGGGTGTTTACTTGATTCCGTGTTCTTGTGGGACGCCATACATTGGTGAAACTGGTCGATCCATTAATCAAAGGATTCAAGAACATATTGCTGACCTCAGACATTGTAAATCTCAGTCCTCCGCCTTAGCAGAGCATGCTGATAAAACGAATCATCACATCTGTATTGAGGACGCTGAAGTTATTGCAAAGATTGATCATTTCCACCACCGCAAATTAAGGGAAGCCTTGGAGATCGAAAAGAGGCCTGTCAACCTTAATAGGAATGATGGGTGGAGTGTCAGTAGATGTTGGATTCCCGCCCTTCACTCTTAGTTTTCTTTTTCTTTTTTTTGTATGAATTTATTTAGCTATAAAATTAAATTATTTAATAGTTTATTTATTATTTTTATATTCCTTTTTATTCATTACTTATTCTATTTAATTTGGTTTATTTTATTAAAATTAAAATTAAAATTTATTTTTCTTTTAGATTTTTAATTTTTGTTTTTATTTTATTTATTTATTTATGTATTGGTTTTATTTTATTTTTTTTTTTATTTTTTTTATTTTATATATATATATATATATATATATATATATATATATATATATATATATATTAAAGTCACTTCCTTATTACTGTATGAATTTATTTAGCTATGAAATTAAATTATTTAATAATTTATTTATTTTATGTATATTCCTTTTTATTATTTTATTTGTTTATTACTTATACTATTTAATTTGGTTTATTTTATAAAAATTAAAATTTATTTTTCTTTTAGATTTTTAATTATTATTATCATTTTTTTTTAAGTTTTATTTTTATTGTATATTTATTTATTTATGTATTTATTTTATTTCTGGAATCTAAGTTTCTATGATCCATCATATAAATTAGCAAAATTCTTTCGGTAATAATCACATGACATAAAACGAGGTCAACGCGTTTCGAACCAACTAGTGTGGTTCATCATCAGGAAATAAAACGAGGTCAATGCGTTTCGAACCAACTAGTGTGGTTCATCATCGAGAAATAAAACGAGGTCAACGAGTGATGAACCACACTAGTTGGTTCGAAACGCGTCGACCTCGTTTTATTTCATGTGACTATGTCCTGATGATGAACCACACTAGTTGGTTCGAAACGCGTCGACCTCGTTTTACTTCATGTGATTATTACCGAAAGAATTCTGCTAATTTATTTATTTTATTTTTATTTATTTTTATTTGTTCATTTTTCAAAGTATTAAAATAAAAAATAAAATTTTATTTTATTTTATTTCTATTTTTATTTTTATTTTTTAAAAAGAAATCATTAATATTGAATTATATTTAAAATAAAACCTCTATAATAAAATTTTATTGGGAATCATACATAATAAAATAAAGTTTTATTTGATGGAATTTTAAATTTAGTCAAACTAGCCGTTATGTTACTAACGGCTAGTTGGGGCTTTCCTATCTATTTAATCTGGTTTTTTGATTCAGAGTTCTCATCTTGTCCTGATGATGAGCCACACTGGCTGGTTCGAAACGCGTCGGCAAAAATTCCAACATGTGATTTCACCGAAAGAATTTCTTACACATTTTATGGATCACAGAAGCAAAATTCCCAATAATAGAGAAAATAACTCTTTTTGTTTTCTTTTTAAATTAAGAAATTATAATGAAAATATTTTATAAAACAATTATTTTTTAAAAAAACTTTATATGGTGTTGTGGAGGGGAAGGCTTACCTTTATCAATAATAGCCATGTGTGAAATTGACAACTCAAGGTCCTAATCCCTAAATCACTATATGAATTTTATGTGTTATATATAGCTCTCACACAAAAAGATTCAAATTTGGCACAACAAATTGACAATTAGTTATTTTTATGTGTGGATAATTAATTAGAATTTTATGCCTTTAAATAGGCTACATTACAAAAGAATACCCTTGTATTTTTTCTATTTTATTTCAATATTATTATTTATTGTTTTATTATTTTATTTTTTTGTAATTATACGAGTCAAAATGTTTAATTAATAATTATAATAATTATTTTTTTAATTTAATTTTAGTTTATTTATTAAATTTTAATTTAATTTAATTTTTATGTAATTTGACAAAGAAAAAATGGTAAAAATTTCAACGTCTCTCCCCTACTAGGTTGGAGAGTTTTTTATTTTAATTTTAATTTTTATGTAATTTGACCAAGTCAAAATATTTGATGTCTCTCCCCTACTAGGTTGGAGAGTTTTTAATTTTAATTTTAATACCAAGCCAAAATATTTAATAGGACAAGGAACAACAAGACAGGACATTACAACATCTCTTCCATACTAGGTTGGAGAGCGCCTCTCCATGATATCTTTTTAATTTTAATTTTAATTTTTATGTAATTTGACCAAGCCAAAATATTTAATAGGACAAGGAACAACAAGACATGACATTACAACATCTCTTCCATACTAGGTTGGAGAGCGCCTCTCTGTGATATCTTTTTAATTTTAATTTTAATTTTTATGTAATTTGACCAAGCCAAAATATTTAATAGGACAAGGAACAACAAGACATGACATTACAACATCTCTTCCATACTAGGTTGGAGAGCGCCTCTCCGTGCAATCAAAGATATCATCTAAGATGTACATGTCTCAACATAAAGAAAGATGGTAGGTGCATCATCATCTCATCTCATCTCATCTTGGAAGAATGATCCACAATGACAATAGGGGGATCAATTTACCTGGAATATTCCAAAATAGGAAAAACAATGTTATTGTAGAAAATAATAAATTTGCATCATAGAAATTCAAAACAATGCAGTAAATATCCAGAACAATTTGGAACATGGAAGCAACTCAGCTATTTTATTGTAGAAATTGGCAAGGGTACAAATATATAGAAGAAATGCACCTGGGCTTGCGTTTTTGGCAAGATGAGCAAAACCCAGATGAATAATCATACCCAAAACGCTGCCTAGTCGATGCTTTGTGCTATCCCAACAAATCTCCACTAGCTGCTACAATGGTATGGTTGAAAACCCCACTTTCGGTGCTTATAAAATTCTATAATATTATTCCTGAGCTCCTCAAGCCAACCCGATCAAAATCGAAAAATGATCACGACCCTCCAAAATTGACCCCCAATAGGCCCTACACTCCCCAATGACTGTTGAAGCACACAATTTATAGAATCACCAACAAAAAATCCCCACAATGCTCCAACAATGCATCAAATAACTCCACTAACACTTCCCTTATTTTTCTCGACAATCAACAACCCCAAAGGATGAGTCACAATCTCCCACATGTTCACAACTTCTCTCCTCTGTGCTAGCCACAATGACTGCAAAATAAATCAATAATATAGCTATGACTCCCAGCCTCCAAATTCACCCAATAGCATAGAAAACTACTGATCTTCCTCCCCCCAAAACTCTCTCGACAATAGACTCCTGGATTCAAGCAACAATAGCCACACAAGAAACACTAATGCGTCCTTTAGAAACACACACAACTGGGGTAAAATAAATGAAAATGTTGAAGATAACTTGATGGAACTCCCTCAGATGAAACTGGATGAACAAATCTAGGATGGCACTCGAATTCCCCCGAAGAATGGGTGAGTTCTCCGCTTGGAAAACTCGTGCTAAATAACAAGTGACCCGGCTAAGCATCTCAAACAACAAAGATAAAATCGATAAGCTAAGAATGCCAACTGAAGTGAGCTTCCTTCCTTTTATAATCTTCATGGAGCCTTTTTCCCGCTTTTTTCCTCCGTCGTGGGTTGCTCACCAAGCCTACGTTGTTCCCACTCATACTTTTCAAAATAGTTAGTTAGGGAGTGCATAATTCATGTGTAGGTGGTACCCATATATCACCAACAAAATAACAAAACATAAAATTTTTACTAACTTCTAAATCCTAAGTCTTCCAATGAAAATCAAATGGGCCCCGATATCACCAAATTTGGCCCTAAAAAAATAGAGATAATTCCTGTACCAAAATAATTTAGGAAGGGACATTACAATGCTCCCCTCCCAAATGTTGCTTTTCCCCAAGAAACTTCAATGCTGGATGATCTAGTATGTGTTCACTCTCCCAGGTGGCATCCTCATCCGGCAAGCTCTTCCAACACACCAAATATTCTTTGATTTTTCTACTCCCGAGCTTCCTCTCTCTAGTCTTCAGAATGGACTCTGGTTCCAAAAATAGATGCTCCTCATCACCAAGCGGAGGCAACTCCACAACTGTTGTAACCTATTGCCCCAACACCCTCTTAATGCATGAAACATGAAAAATATTGTGGATCTTGCTTGTCGATGGCAGCTCCAACTCATAAGCTACCTCTCCAACCCTCCTAATCACCCTGTAGGGTCCATAAAACCGAGGTTGCAGCTTATCCGCCCCCTTTTGTTTTAAAATGGACTGTTGGTACGGCTGCAAGCATAGGAACACCAAGTTCCCCTCCTCAAAATGTCTCTCAACCCTTTGCCTCTCAGCGTATAAATGTTTTTGATTCTGAGCTATCAAAAAATTATCCTTAAGAGCCCTGAGGATGTCTTGGCTCTCTTGGATCCAATATTGGGTCATTGGGGCCCCACAGTCTCCAAAAACAATGTGAGAAAAAGAAAAAGCATCATAACCATATAGAGCATATAAAGGAGTCATATCGATGGACATATGATGTGTGGTGTTGTAGCAGTACCCTCCTAAATGCAACCAACGAATCCATACCTTCTACTGCCTGATCACATATTTCCTAAGAAAACCCTCTAGCCACTTATTAATCCTCTTTGTTTTCTATATGTGGATGGTAGCTAGTGCTCAAGGTGAGCTTTGTGCCCACTAACCTGAAAATCTCTTGCCAAAATCCCCTAATAAATATGTTGTCTTTGTCACTGACTATAGTATTAGGGAGTCTGTGCAGGCGGAAGACCTCCCTAAAGAAAAACTTTTCTATCTGAGAAGCTAAGTACCATGTTAGAATGACAAAGAAATGTGCATACTTGGTCAGTCAGTTGACCACCACATAGGTACAATCCTTCCCCTCCACTACGGGAAATCCTGTAATAAAATCCATAGAAATACTTTCCCATTTTCCCTCAGGAATGGGAAGAGGCTACAATAATCCTACTGGATGATTCAACTCTCCCTTATTCCTCTGACAGGCCTCACACTCCTCTACATATCTCAATACGTCCCCCTTTAGGCCCTTCCAGGTGAAGCGCTCTCTCACAACCATATATGTCTTCCCGAACCCCTAATGCCCTGACAATGGAGAATCGTGGGCTGCATGAAGTACCCGCTCTCTCAACTGTGAGTCTGGAGCCATAAATATGCGCCCTTTGTAGTAGATAACCTCAGCCATCACCCGATAGTGCTCATCTGCATGAATACCCTCCAAGGTCTCACATGACCGACGATCCTTGGAGTACTCCACTAATAACTCTGCCTTCCAGTCATGGCTAATGCTCATGAGTGAAAGCCCTGCAAGTCTCCTAGATAGTGCATTAGATACCACATTGTGATTCCCCCGCACATACTCAATATCAAAATCATAGGCCTGCACCTTGTTGTCCCATCTCTGTTGTGCTCCTCCCACGTCCTAATGTAGATTAGAATGTCATCAAACAAGACCAGTACAAATATCCTCAACTACCCCCGGAACACATGGTTCATGCATGATTGGAAAGTGGCTTGGCATTGGTCAATCCAAAAGGAATGACCAGGAAATCGAAATGCCCATAGTGACATCTGAAGGCTGTCTTCGGGATGTCTTGATCCCTCACCCGGATCTGATGATATCCTGACTGCAAATATATATTAGAGAAGAAATTGTCTCCTCTAAGCTCATCCATCGACTCAACAATACGTTGTATGGGATATTTGTTATTCAACGTCTTCTTGTTGAGTGCCCTATAGTCAATACACAGGCGCAGAGTCTCGTCCTTCTTCTTCACCAACACAACTGAAGAAGTGAAGGGAATATAACTCGACCTAATGTGGCCCACTGCCAACAACTCTCTGATGCCCTGCTCAATCTAATCCTTATAGGATTTGGGATGCCTATAGGGGGTAGTAATGATTGCCTCGACACCAGGCTCCATCTCTATGGTATGCTCAAATCCCCTATCTGGTGGTCATCTAGGTGGTATATCTCCAAATACTCATGCATATCTGTCCAACACCACCTATATGTCTAGTGGTGGGGGCTCGGTCTATCCCCCAGCTTCTGAAATCCTCAGCTCTACTTCCCACGCTATGTCCCCATGCCTAAAGTTTGCCTCCAACCCATGAGCTGAAACTGCCTGTGGGGATATGAGTGCATACCCCAAAGAACTACTAGCTTACCATCTGACACGGTAAACTCCATCACGAGCTGCCTCTAGTCGGTGGTAAATTTGCCAAGGGAATACAACGATAGGACACCCAACACCACATTGGTGTATGGTACATCCACAACAAATAAATGATCTGTCATCGAATAGTGCCCCGTGGCCACTCTCAAAGCAAGAACATATCGATTGCACTGCATAGTCCTGTCCCCAAGAACTAATGATGAAATTCCCTCAAAGTCTACAGTGGTAATACCTTTCCTCTGGAACAAATGAGCATCAATAAAATTGTGGGTGGCCCCATTGTCAACCAAGAATAAGACACGTTGTCTTTGCACTATGCCCCTAATCCCCATGGTCAGAAATTTGGGTACCTCACACAAATATGCAAGGACTCCCCAAGATGGTGTAAAAGATGCTCCTCCTAGTGGAGGTGGTGGTGGTGGTGATCTCTCTAATTGTCCCTCGCTGTGTCCTCCGTCAAACTCCAACTCCAACTCATCCTCCTGATCATTTTCGGAGAATATCTCAATATAGTGAGCCTTTCCTACTCTGCACTGATGGCCTAGTGCCCATGGTTCCTGACATGTAAAAAATAATTTCCTTCTCCTGAGGTCTCTCCTAGTCTCATCATCCAACTTTCCTCTCCCTGGAGCTGCTCTCTGCACTAGTGGTGGTCTAGTGTCAGCCCCTTTTTGAGGGTAGGGAGTGCAAGATAGAAAAGGAGCCTTGGTCTTGGGGATGCCCCCTGCAAATACCTCGTACAAGTCACAACCTCCAATAGAGTGGAGGAGGGTCTGTGTGACTTCACCAGTCCATGCAACGGATCCATCAATCCCTCTACAAATATGTACACCCTCCTAGCATCTGACAAATCAGGCACCATGAAAGAAACTCACGGGAACTCCGAAATATAATTCTTAGGATGTCCTGTCTTCCTGAGCTAGGTCAACTCCCTGAAGTGAGCCTCTGGATCCCCCAGATCAAAACAATTAACTACTCTTTGCATGAAGTCCTCATTGGAATTCACGTTGGCATGCCCCAAAGTAGACAAGCCATGAAACCACCAGTTGTGTGCTTCTCCCTCTAAATTCAAAGTGGCCATTTTAATGACCTTCGTCTTTGTCATCTTGTTGAGCTAGAAATATGTATCCAACTTCTCCAACCAAGCACAAGTTGTGAATTTGGCAGTGCCATCATAAGTAGGGAAGGAAATCCTCCCAATGGTACATTGTAATTCATAGCTCTGTGTGCCTTGGCCTTCATAGCTCCTCCCCCTCTCATTCCGCTTGAGCTGGTAATAATCTCTGAAAGATAGTGCTACTCTGAATTCATCTCCATGGACTGCCATACTCTGAAATACTCTCCTTAATCAGTTCCCACTTGCTCCTCTGGTGCTATGGGTATGAAATAAGTCATCATAGCTCGAGTTTTACCAATAGCAAATGGTGGCTTCGTAGTAGGTAAAGGTTGGTCATACTACTGAGAGGCTCGAGAAGTCTCTCCAAAACGAAAATCCAGGTGAGTGCTCAGCTCTTGGTTCTGCATCTTGATCTCATTAAGAATGTCTTTATGCCCCTTTTCCAAATCATTTATGGCCTTAAAAATACTGTCAAATACCGTCTCTTCCTTTCCCTTAGGCTCTCCCATATCCTCTACTATCACCTCCTTTCCACGATCCTCCGTCTATGGAGTGATCTCCAACTTTCTCTTTACTTTGGTATCTTTGCCTTCTATAAGTAATATTATGTCTATCTTCCTCTCTCATATAAAATTATTCCCACGTCTGAGCCAAGATCTAAGCTCTGTTACCACTATAATGTTCCAAAATAGGAAAAACAATGCTATTGTAGGAAATAATAAATTTGCACCATAGAAATTCAAAAAATGCAGTAAATACCCAGAAAATTTGAAACATGGAAGTAGCTAGGCCATTTTATTATAGAAATGGCCAAGAGTACAAATATATAGAAAAAATGCAACTGGGCTTGGTTATTTTGCAAGCTGAGAAAAACCCAAATGAACAATATTACCCAGAAAACTACCCAGTTGATGCTCTACGTGATCCAAGCAAATCTGCACTAGCTGCTACAATGGAATGGCTGAAAACCCCACTTTTGGTGCTCAAAAAAATCTATAAAATTATTCCCGGGTTCCTCAAGCCAACCCGATCAAAACCCATAAATGCTTTGGACTGATCACAACCCTCCAAAATTGACCTCCAACAGGCCCTACGCTCCCCAATGATTTTTGAAGCATGAAGCCTATAGAATCACCAACAAAAATTCTCCACAATACTCCAACAATATAGCAAATAACTCCACTAGCAATTCCCTTATTTCTCTTGACAATCAACAACCCCAAAGGCCGAGTCACAATCTCCTAGGTGTGCCTAGTTTCTCTCCTCTGCATTGGCCCCGGGGATTGCAAAATAACTCCAGAATATAGCTATCACTCCCAACCTCCAAACTCACCCAATAGCTTAGAAAACTACTAAGCTTCCTCCCCCAAAACTCTCCCGGAAATAGAATCCTGAAATCAAGCAACAATAACCACACAAGAAATACTACGTCCTCCTGAAATACGCACTGTTGGGGAAAACTAAATGAAAATGCTGAAGATAACTCTATGGAACTCCCTCAGATGAAAATGGATGAACAAATCTAGGGTGGCACACGAAGTCCCCTGAAGAATAGGTGATTTCTTTGCTTGGAAAAATCGTGCTAAAAATCACGCGACCCAGCTAAGAAGCTCGAGCAACAGATATAAAATCTTAGGTATTTGGCTTTTGTGATCCATAAAATGTGTATAAAAACTTTCGGTGAAAATAACATTTAAGAAAATTTTAGCGACCTGTTTCAAACCAGCCAGTGGTTCATCATCAGGACAAGATGAGAAATCTGATCAAGGAACCTGTTTAAATAGATAAGGAAAGTTCCAACTAGTCGTTGTAAAATAACGTCTAGTTTGACTCGAATAAGAAATTAAATTAAATTTTATCTTATTTTATTATATTTTAATTTTTTTATGATGTCTAATTTGAATATAATTTAATATTAATACTTTTTAAATATTTTTATTATTTTAATACTTTTAATTCTATGTTATAAAATTAAAATCCATCAATAATTATATGTTATATAATAGAATCTAATAAAAAATTTCTTATTTAATTTACTTAATAGGTAATTTTACTAATTTAAATCATAATATTAAAAAGGAAAAAAAGAAAAGAAATTAAATTAAATTAAATTTTATGTTATTTTATTATATTTTAATTTTTTATGCTCTCTCATTTGAATATAATTTAATATTAATACTTTATTTAATATTTTTATTATTTTAATACTTTTAATTCTATGTTATAAAATTAAAATTCATTAATAGTTATGTGTTATATAATAGAATCTAATAAACATTTTCTTATTTAATTTACTTAATAGGTAAATTTGCTAATTTAAATCATAATATAATAAAGATAATAAAAATAATAATAGTAAAAAAAAAGGAATAGACAAGGAGAAAGAAACTAGGAGCCAAAGTCGAGGGAACAACAAGAGGGAGCACAGGGGAAGAGAAAAAAACAACTAAGAGTAAAGGGCACGAATCCAGCATCTGCTAACACTCCACCCATCATCCTTGTTAAGGTTAACCGACCTCTTTTCGATTTCCAAGGCTTCCCTCAACTTGCGGTGGTGGAAATGGTCAATCCTCGCAATAACCTCGGCATATTCAATACAAATGAGATGATTTTTCTTTTCAGCATGCTCTGCTAAGGCATAGGACCGTGATCTACTATGTATAAGGTCAACGACATGTTCATGAATTATTTGATTAATTGATCGACCAGTTTCACCGATACAAGGCATCCCACAGGAGCACGAAATCAAGTAAACACCTTTACCATCCTTAGGGCAAATCGGATCCTTAACCGATCTAAGCGAACTCCCAATGGTGCGGAGGGGCTTGAAGGTTGAGGAAACATTATGTTTGTTCAATATCCTAGCGATTTTATTAGTAGTACCTTGGATAAACGAAAGGTGACACCAGATAACCGATCACAAGGATATTTCTTAACCCTAGGACCTTTTTCAGTTTTTTGAAAAGCTCTAAGACATTGAATCTTGCTAACCGTTCTTACTGAAAACATTAGAGAGATGAGATTTTTCACCTTCAAAGTGGTGTTCATCGGAGATTCTAAAGGCTTTAGTGGCTAGGGTACTGAGAACCCCAAGCTTCTGAGTCGGGAAATGATGAGAACTAGCATGTAAATACTGCTCAGTATGGGTCTTCTTTCTAAAGAACCATCATCATTCCTCGAAAGGAGCACATCTACAAAGGGCAAGCTACTATCCACTTCGAATTCCATGGTGAACTTAATGAAGTCAAATTGATCATTAAGATGCTGGAAGGAAAAGTCTAGTTTCTCTTTTCCATGGGGTCAAACCA
Organism: Pinus albicaulis; assembly: GCA_034641835.2. Taxonomy (NCBI): domain Eukaryota; kingdom Viridiplantae; phylum Streptophyta; class Pinopsida; order Pinales; family Pinaceae; genus Pinus; species Pinus albicaulis. Next base: position 2,983,438 of record MU968493.1, on the reverse strand, counting down.
CACAGGTGTCATCAACAAACCTTTTCCAAAGCCTAGGTTAAAAAAGGGAGGAGGAAAGTGTCTTAGATTCGAAGTCTTCCATGAAAATATTAGCCACCACAGGGGATAGGGGGGAACCCATGGCCACACCACAAGTCTGTTCAAATAATTCACCCTCGAAACTAGAGAAGGTTGAGGTTAGACAAATCTTAATGGATGAGCAGTATCAGGATCTGTGACCCAAGAAATGACATCAATGGCTTCCTTAATGGGAATGCAAGTGTATAATGAGATAGCCTCAAAACTTACAAACCATTCATCTCGATCCAATTTAATGTCTTTCAATTCATTAATAAAGGAGGATAAGTCTGTTGGGGTTCCTATGTTTTGGCAGATTTGGCAATACCAAAAGATAAGACAACATCAAACCACTTTGGGATCCTAGGATCTAGCCCTCCTGGATCCGGAGAGGGATCTCTCCATAAAACAAAGACTGATATATATCTTTGAAGCTCAAATGAGATATTAGGCTAGGTATGAAGCAAGGCGGTTTAAATGATGTGGTTGGTTGTTGAGTTGGTCATGAGATCATCAACTGAGAAGGCAATGGAAGGAAAGGAGCAAAATAGCAAGACGTTTCGGCAAAAGAGGATAGGTTAAGAATGTGCCATCCATTGGGCTATGGAGTCATGAAAGGGGATTACTTGCAAACAACTAGCCAAGGCTTTCGGAGGGCAAGTCATCTATACTAAAGGATCCTTTAGATAGATGGTGGAATGGAACATTAAGAGTGAAGGTGAAAGAAGGAAAGAAACCCATTTTCTGTCTATAGATCAGGTCAGAGGTCATTTAACTCCAGACCTACTTGGACATACTCAAAGGCAGCTTTCAATGAAGTCACAAAGGGGCAGCTTGAAGATCAGACCAGAGGTCATTTAACTCTAGGTCTGCTTTAGCATGCTCCAAGGGAAAACAAAGATAAGATTTAATACAGAGCTAGGGTCTATAGATCGGAGAAGTACTTTTAACCTTCCCTGCTTTGACACCAGCAAGAAACATCCAAGCAGCAAGCTCCGAGTTCACACATCAGCTAGCAGGAAATACATCTGCTACACTGGTTAAACCACAGGAGTCCGCCCTCAGATTTCACTATCAACAGAGAACATTAAGGGTAGGGAGAGCAGAAACACAGGGTACCATGCGAGGGTATATCCTGTGCTATATTTCTGATGCGTACCAGAAGACCAATGAACAGCATGAAAAATGTAATAAACAGTGTGATAAGAGAAAAACATCACCCGTAGTAATAGACCAGGATCCAATGAAATTTTCTTGATTAATTGATGCAAAACAAGTCACATACACTAAGCTCAATAGCTGATACTGTCCAAACTTTCTCCTCCCAGCCTACTACATTACAAACTACTCTGCTACTCTCCCCCAATGACTGTTCTAACAATCAAATGAATCCCTACAACTAACAACAGCAACAACGCCATCCAACCCTTTACAATGTGTTCTTTAGGGGTTCTTATAGGAGAAAGAGTAATAGCAGGAGTAGATACAAATTAAATGGATTCATTAAGACAGAGTGGCGGACGTGTCAACGCCCATTCTGCTTAATGGCTCTGCGCTGTACTCTGTAGTCTGGTTCAGAGTCTCTGTCAGGTCGATATTGACCTCGTCAGGTCGATATTGACCTCGGATGTGTTCTTGAAGTCCTTTCTGGCTGTTTGGAACTCTGCGCTGCCTTCTGGAATTAGTGATCTGGACGAAAGGTCTGCAGACCTCTCCATACCTCCATAACTGTTGTCTGATAGTCTTAAAGAAGCTTCTGTCAGTGAAATAATATTGAAGGGCTCGAGGAGGCATAGAGACTTTATTGGGAAGGTGTACTGTCTGGAGGAAAACGTCCCGCTGATATTAAACATAGATATGGTTGTTTCATGTGCTCTTTAGTCTTCCAACTGCGTCCTTTCCTTTTGGAAAAGGATTAAAGCGTTTAATCTTCAATTTCGGGCTTTAATCAACCTTTAAATCTATGCTGCTGTTACACTGGCCGCAGCTGTAATGGCCTCTCTGTGATCTCTGCACAATAAAATAAACTTGTCATAAAACCTGGGGTGGTGGTGGAGAAATGCTTCGGAGGCTTGTGGATGAGCGACGGAAATGGTGGATACAATGGAAGCAGTGGAGATATGACCTTTAAATGAGAACATTAAGGTTTGGGTCTTTGAATCGTGATACAAAGGGGAATGCGCGAAAACATATGAAATGGCTGAGAGATTGGTGAGACCCGGCATGGGCGGAGGGCGATTTGATATGAACCGTCGGATCCCGAGAGATCAACGGCGGGAATCGGATCGGGGATCGGCAATCGGCGGAGGTCGATTAACTGAGAGCCGTTGGATCTGGGTTGAATGAACGGCTACGATTGGATCGGCGGATCGCAATCGGGGGAGGCAGCGGGGTGACACATTGTAAGCTTCCGATTGGTGGTGGTGCGATTGAGCGCCAGCCGTCCGATCTGGTGGGAAAGATCGACGTTGAGATTAACCCAAGTGAGAAAGACCGGAGTGCCGATGGGAGGAGAGGCGATGAGGATTCGAGCCGGCTTCTGGACCCCGAGAGATTGACCGCCGCACCGGGACCGAGGATCGTGATCGGAGAACGCAAAGGGGGATGCATTAAGAATTTCCAATCGGCGATTGGTGCTCGACCGTTGGATTAAAACGTGAATCAACGGCGGAGACTATAATCGGAGGGGTAACAAAGGGGAGAGGCGGGGCGCGAGATGACTTGCGCGGACCGTCAGATCTGTATAGATCGACAGCGGGTATTACACCCGCACTCCACAGAACAACAAACAATCGCATTGGAGATCTCCGGAGTAACAAAGAAACGCGCTCGCCGCAAGACCTCCGATTGCGATAAGCGCCTGGTCTCGGCGCCCGGTCGCATGGAGGGAAATTGGTTAAGGGGCTAGCTGAGAGGGGCTAAAGCCTCATATGCAAAATATGATTTTTTGGCCTATTTTCAATGCATTTTAAGGCCAAAAAAGGGTAACGGTAAGGGGAATGAAGGGGTTTTAAGCCAAACAAAGGTATTTGAAAGGTTTAAAAGGGGACTTGGGTGATTTTAAGGGGTTAATGAGGAATTAAGAGAGGGGAAAAAGGGTGAAGAAACAGAGGTTAAGTGGGAATGAAATAAGAGGGAAAAGGCCTTTTTGGGCATTCTTCTTCACGAACAGAGAGGCTTTGTAACTGGAAACAGCAGTGAGGATTCATCAAAGAACAAAGGTACAAGGAGGCTTCAAGGATGATGTGTTTTCAGAGGAAATGCATTCCTTGAAGGCTCAAACAACATTTTAGCCCCCTGTTTGCTTGTCAAAAAATTCATAGGGGGCTAAAAGTGGCTCCACCTGGGGATGGTTTCTTCTTGAAAGAGTCAAGAATTCAGGAATGATCTTTGGTGTAGGCCAGATGCCTTGTACTTGACACATCCCTTTCCTTTCTTAGATCAGCTGCCACAAATCATGAAGACATCATATCAGCAGAAATATTCTCCCAAACAACTACCTACCCATACTATAGTCCTAACAATTTTTCTTTTGGGTGCATTTGGACTTGCAAACCCTTTACATCATCAATTTTTTACAAGCAGGAAAATAAAACATATTCTACTTCTACCCTTATTACTCCATGAGACCAGATTAGACTGTTGGCCTCACAGTTTCTCTACCTAAACTACTATCTGCTAGGATTAAACTGTCTAGCAGATTTCTTCTCTACATTCTAAGACAGAAATTGAAAAACAGTCAAGCCAGGATTAGACTGTCTAGCTTGTTGTGGGCCATGGCATAAAGACAAAATTGCTCATGGACTGAAACTTTGTAGAAATTAAAAACAACTAACTAAATGCTCACAGACTGAGCTTTATTGAGATTTCCTACCTACCCTACTCTAACTGGAATATTTGCAAGTCTAGCTTACAAACATTGTCTTCCAATGCAACTAGTCCATCAAGTGGTCCCATGGCTGGTCTTTCCTGCTCAGCTCCTTGAGCAGGCTGGATAGGCAGGGCTGCTCCCACTCTTCTTGTTCCTCAGCAGCAGATTCGAAAAATCTTTTTCCCGTTTGCAACATGCTGCTCAAGAAGACCTTTGATCCTTCCTTAAATATTTGCAGGAAACAAACATAAGGATCATGAAATAATACCTGGTTATGGATATCTGGCAGGCAGGCTTCAACCAGGATTTCTTCTTCTGCCACTGGATCGAGAAAAAGACTCTCTTGAGAAAGAGAATCTGCCTCATCTTCTTCATTTTCTGAACTGGAGGACTCATTGTATATGGTAGTGTTGTCCTCTCGGAGCTCTGAGATGTTCTGATCTGGTGGGCTGAGCTCTGTGAAAAGATCTATGTATTCTTGAGCAGTGGTTTGTTCCATTGCTTCCTCTTTTTCAAGAGAAGGCTCCTTGTTTTCATCCTGCTCAAAAATCTCTTCTCCGTTTTCCTTTTCATCCTCTGAGATGAAAGACCGTTGATCTCCAATCATATGCAAATTGCTACTGATGTCTTGTAACGAAGTGAAGCAAAGGTCCAGAGACCCTTCACCCTCTTCCGCACTTTTAAAGCTTTCTTCATCAGTATCATAAATAGGCTGACTTGGCTCATTACTTCCTTGAAGTTGATGGAACTGATTTTCCTCCCACAAATCTACTAATGATGACCCTGCAGGATTATCTTCTGTTTGGAGAACATCATCATCAGATAGATCAAAAACAAGAAAATCATGAATGTAAGTAATGCTACCAAACAGACAAACTGGATTATCAACAGATCTTTCTTCATTTTGATTTACATGGGGGCTTTCCAACTCTGTACAACAAAGCTCAACAGATGAATGGACAAGAATGTCTGATCTGCAAAAAATTTCAGAGGTCGGTTGTCCATTGATGATCTGATCTATTTCTTCTTCTGTCAAAGGGGGAGATGGTCTTGTGTTCCTTTGCGCAGAAGTGCAACAGCTCTCTGTTTCTTTTGAAGACTAGATTTGAGGCAGAATGTCATCTGAAGCCTCAACTGCAAGGGATGATGGATCAGCATCTGAGTTTTCAGGAATATCTTGAGGAATGTCTACGGTCTCTTGACTGTTTTCTTCCTCAGTTGATTCATCCATGTTCTTGTGATAGCTAGGATGCATATGGAATTCTTGAATCGCTGTTAACAAATCTTCAGGATGCATATTAACCAAATCCTCATCAATATCTAACAGGTACTGTATGATATTCTGAGATTGATCACAACAATCCCATGATAAGGACAGAGAGTTTCCTTTATAATTCTTGTAAAATACTTGGTGCATGTCCTTTAAAGAAAACAAACTTTTGGGTTCTAACCATTCATACCAATTCCTAGCTTTTCCTTCTAATGTCGCCATGAACATTTTCATTAGGCAGTCTTCGTGCCATTCAACTTTAAACCTCCACACATGTATATGAAACTTGATGACATGTAGCAAGGGGTCATCAATGTTTTCACCCTAAAAGGTAGGTAGGTTTTCCAACCAATCTACTTCAAGCATTTTGTGTGGGAATCCGAGGATATGCTCCCTACTCATTGGGGCATATCTTCTCTGTATGCATGGAAGCATGTTTGTAAATCAGAAAGAGGTCACTATATCTTCTCAACCAGTTCAGAGTCTTCTACCAGTGGGGTCATTTGGTCTTCTAGGAGTTATGGACTGTGGAGTCGCCAGGTGGATGAATTTGACTGTTTGGAGCGGCTGCTGTCCACCATCAGCAATTAAAAGCCAATCTAGGCTAAGTGGTCTTGTTTCCCAGTGGAGTCTTTTAATCATTTAGGAACTGTGGAGTCACCAGGTGGAGGATTTAGGATTTTACTGTCCACCACAGTGATTTACCAAATCAAGGCTGATTGGTCTTTAGCTGCCCATTATGGTCGCCATTATGTTGGGGTTCCTATGTTTTGGCAGATTTGGCAATACCAAAAGATAAGACAACATCAAACCACTTTGGGATCCTAGGATCTAGCCCTCCTGGATCCGGAGAGGGATCTCTCCATATAACAAAGAGTGATATATATCTTTGAAGCTCAAATGAGATATTAGGCTAGGTATGAAGCACGGCGGTTTAAATGATGTGGTTGGTTGTTGAGTTGGTCATGAGATCATCAACTGAGAAGGTAATGGGAGGAAAGGAGCAAAATAGTAGGACGTTTCGGCAAAAGAGGATAGGTTAAGAATGTCCCATCCATTAGGCTATGGAGTCATGAAAGGGGATTACTTGCAAACAACTAGCCAAGGCTTTCAGAGGGCAAGTCATCTATACTAAAGGATCCTTTAGATAGATGGTGGAATGGAACATTAAGAGTGAAGGTGAAAGAAGGAAAGAAACCCATTTTCTGTCTATAGATCAGGTCAGAGGTCATTTAACTCCAGACCTGCTTGGACATACTCAAAGGCAGCTTTCGATGAAGTCACAAAGGGGTGGCTTGAAGATCAGACCAGAGGCCATTTAACTCCAGGTCTGCTTTAGCATGCTCCAAGGGAAAACAAAGATAAGATTTAATACAGAGCTAGGGTCTATAGATCGGAGAAGGACTTTTAACCTTCCATGCTTTGACACCAACAAGAAACATCCAAGCAGCAAGCTCCGAGTTCACACTAGCAGGAAATACATCTACTACACTGGTTAAACCACGGGAGTCCGCCCTCAAATTTCACTATCAGCAGAAAACATTAACGGTAGGGAGAGCAAAAACACAGGGTACCATGCGAGGGTATATCCTGTGCTATATTTCTGATGCGTATCAGAAGACCAATGAACAGCATGAAAAATGTAATAAACAGCGTGATAAGAAAAAAACATCAACCGTAGTAATAGACCAGGATCCAATGAAATTTGCTTGATTAATTGATGCAAAACCAGTCACATACACTAAACTCAATAGCTGATACTGTCCAAACTTTCTCCTCCCAGCCTACTACATTACAAACTACTCTGCTACTCTCCCCCAATGACTGTTCTAACAATCAAATGAATCCCTACAACTAACAACAGCAACAACGCCATCCAACCCTTTACAATGTGTTCTTTAGGGGTTCTTATAGGAGAAGGAGTAATAGCAGGAGTAGATACAAATTGAATGGATTCATTAAGACAGAGTGGCGGACGTGTCAACGCCCATTTTGCTTAATGGCTCTATGCTGTACTCTATAGTCTGGTTCAGAGTCTCTGTCAGGTCGATATTGACCTCAGATGTGTTCTTGAAGTCCTTTCTGGCTGTTTGGAACTCTGCGCTGCCTTCTAGAATTAGTGATCTAGACGAAAGGTCTGCAGGCCTCTCCATACCTCCATAACTGTTGTCTGACAGTCTTAAAGAAGCTTCTGTCAGTGAAATAATATTGAAGGGCTCGAGGAGGCATGGAGACTTTAGTGGAAAGGTGTACTGTCTGGAGGAAAACGTCTCGCTGATATTAAACACAGATATGGTTGTTTCATGTGCTCTTTAGTCTTCCAACTGCGTCCTTTCCTTTTGAAAAATGATTAAAGCGTTTAATCTTCAATTTTGGGCTTTAATCAACCTTTAAATCTCTGCTGTTGTTACACTGGCCGCGGCTGTAATGGCCTCTCTGTGATCTTTGCACAATAAAATAAACCTGTCATAAAACCTGGGGCAGTGGTGGAGAAATGCTGCGGAGGCCTATGGATGAGCGACGGAAATGGTGGATGCAATGGAAGCGGTGGAGATACGACCTTTAAATGAGAACATTAAGGTTTGGGTCTTTGAATCGTGATACAAAGGGGAATGCGCGAAAACATATGAAATGGCTGAGAGATTGGTGGACCCGACATGGGTGGAGGGCGATTTGATATGAACCATCGGATCCCGAGAGATCAACGGCGGGAATTGGATCGGGGATCCGCAATCGACGGAGGTCGATTAACTGAGAGCCGTTGGATCTGGGTTGAATGAACGGCTACGATTGTATCGACGGATCGCAATCGGGGGAGGCAGCGGGGTGACACATTATAAGCTTCCGATTTGTGGCGGTGCGATTAAGCGCCAGCCGTCCGATCCGGGTCAAGATCGACGGCAGAGATTAAATTGGCGGGGAGGAAGACTGGAGCGATGGAGATGAGCTCTGGGCCGTCGGATCCCGAGAGATCAACGGCTGCAATCGGATCGGAAGATCGCGATCGGGGAACCCAGAGGGGGATGCATTCAGAATTTCTGATCAGCGATTGGCGCTCAACCGTAGGATTAAAACGTGAATCAACAGCGGAGACTATAATCGGAGGGGTAACAAAGGGGAGAGGCGGGGCGCGAGATGACTTGCGCGGACCATCGGATCTGTATAGATCAACGGCGGGTATTACACCCGCACTCCACAGAACAACAAACAATCGCATCGGAGATCTCCGGAGTAACAAAGAAACGCGCTCGCCGCAAGACCTCTGATTGCCTGCGGGCTCAGCGCCTGGTCTCAGCGCCCAATCGCATGGAGGGGAAGTGGTTAAGGGGCTGGCCGAGAGGGGCTAAAGCCTCATATGCAAAATATGATTTTTTAGCCTATTTTCAATGCATTTTAAGGCCAAAAAGGGGTAACGGTAAGGGGAATGAAGGGGTTTTAAGCCAAACAAAGGTATTTGAAAGGTTTAAAAGGGGATTTGGGTGATTTTAAGGGGTTAATGAGGAATTAAGAGAGGGGGAAAAAGGTGAAGAAACAGAGGTTAAGTGGGAATGAAATAAGAGGGAAAAGGCCTTTTTGGGCATTCTTCTTCACAAACAGAGAGGCTTTGTAACTGGAAACAGCAGTGAGGATTCATCAAAGGACAAAGGTACAAGGAGGCTTCAAGGATGATGTGTTTTCAGAGGAAATGCATTCCTTGAAGGCTCAAACAACATTTTAGCCCCCTGTTTGCTTGTCAAAAAATTCATAGGGGGCTAACAGAGTCTTTGAAAAAGGAGTCGGTGCGACCCACAAGAGGTTTCAGCTTACTAGCTAAAAATTTAGCGAGCAGATAAGTTGGACCACCTATGGTGTTGAAAATGGGGCGAAGGGGGGCTCCATCCTTATGAATCTTAGGAAGACCATAAATCCTCGGAGTGAGGGGATTACTTTCAATAAGCTTTTTACTTAGGGAGCCAACAGTGCTACTCGATTTTATCGCCAAAGCAACTGCTTTTGAAACTTTTTTAAGGGGATTTTTGTCCAGCCTCTTGTAGCTCCCGCTATTAAGAAGGTGATCCAACATTTATCGTAATAAGATTTTGGATCACCTTCTTAATAGTGGGAGCTACAAGAAGTTGGACAAAAATCCCCTTAAAAAATTTTCAAAACCAATTGCTTTGGCGAGAAAATCGAATAGCACTGTTGGCTCCCTAAGTAAAAAGCTTATTGAAAGTAATCCCCTCACTCCGAGGATTTATGGTCTTCCTAAGATTCATAAGGATGGAGCCCCCCTGCGCCCCAATGTTAACACCATAGGTGGTCTGACTTATCTGCTCGCTAAATTTTTAGCCAGTAAGCTGAAACCTCTTGTGGGTCGCACCGACTCCTTTGTCAAAGACTCATCCTCCTTTATTAATGAATTGAAAGACATTAAATTGGATCCAAATGGCAGGTTTGTAAGTTTTGACGTTTTCTCATTATACACTTGCATTCCCCATTAATGTCATTTCTCGAGTCATAGATCCTGATACTACTCATCTCATTGAGATTTGTCTAACCTCAACCTTCTTTAGTTTCGAGGGTGAATTCTTTGAACAGACTTGTGGTGTGGCCATGGGTTCCCCCCCTATCCCCTATGGTGGCTAATCTTTTCATGGAAAACTTCGAATCTAAGGCCTTTTCCTCCTCCCTTTTTCAACCTAGGCTTTGGAAAAGGTTTGTTGATGACACTTGTGTAGTTTGGCCCCTTCGAAAAGAGAAACTGGACCTTTTCTTCCAGCATCTTAATGATCAATCTGACTTCATTAAGTTCACCATGGAATTTGAAGTGGATGGTATCCTGCCCTTTCTGGATGTCCTCCTTTCGAAGGATGATGATGGTTCTTTCTCTCATAAAGTCTTTAGAAAGAAGACACATACTGAGCAATATTTACATGCTAGTTTTCATCATTTCTCGGCTCAGAAGCTTGGGGTTCTCAGTACCCTAGCCACCAGAGTCTTTAGAATCTCCGATGAATACCACTTTGAAGGTGAAAAATCTCATCTCTTTAATGTTTTCAGTAAGAACGATTACAACAAGATTCAATGTCTTAGAGATTTTCGAAAAGCTGAAAAAGGTCTTAGGGTTAAGAAAGATACCTGTGATCGGTTATCTGGAGTTCACCTTCCGTTAATACAAGGTACTACTGATAAAATCGCTAGGATCTTGAAGAAACATAATGTTTCCTCAACCTTCAAGCCCTTCTGCACCATTTAGAGTTCGCTTAGATCGGTTAAGGACCCGATTTTCCCTAAGGATGGTAAAGGTGTTTACTTGATTCCGTGTTCATGTGGGACGCCTTACATCGGTGAAACTAGTCGATCAATTAATCAAAGAATTCATTAACATGTCACTGACCTTAGACATAGTAGACCACGGTCCTCTGCCTTAGTAGAACATGCTGAAAAGATAAATCACCTCATTTGTATTGAAGGTGCCGAGGTTATAACGAGGATTGACCATTTCCACCACCGCAAGTTGAGGAAGCCTTGGAAATGGAAAAGAGGCTAGTTAACCTTAACAGGGATGATGGGTGGAGTGTTAGCATATGCTGGATTCCTTCCCTTCACTCTTAGTTTCTTTTTTTCTCTTCCCCTGTGCTTCCTCTTGTCGTTCCCTCAACTTTGGCTCCTGGTTTCTTTCTCCTTGTCTATTCTTTTTTTTTTAATTAATTAATTTATTTTATTATTATTATTTTTATTATCCTTATTATATTATGATTTAAATTAGTAAAATTACCTATTAAGTAAATTAAATAAGAAACTTTTTTATTAGATTTTATTATATAACATATAATTATTAATGAATTTTAATTTTATAACATAGAATTAAAAGTATTAAAATAATAAAAATATTTTAAAAAGTATTAATATTAAATTATAATCAAATTATACAGCATAAAAAATTAAAATATAATAAAATAAGATAAAATTCAATTTAATTTCTTATTTTTATATTATGATTTAAATTAGTAAAATTAACTATTAAGTAAATTAAATACGAAAATTTTTATTAGATTCTATTATACAACATATAACTATTAATGAATTTTAATTTTATAACATAGAATTAAAAGTATTAAAATAATAAAAATATTTAAAAAGTATTAAATTTAAATTATATTCAAATTAGACACCATAAAAAAATTAAAATATAATAAAATAAGATAAAATTTAATTTAATTTCTTATTCTAGTCAAACTAGCCGTTATTTTACAATGACTAGCTAGAGCTTTCCTTATCTATTTAAACAGGTTCCTTGATCAGATTTCTCATCTTGTGCTAATGATGAACCACACTGGCTGGTTCGAAATGCGTTGACAAAATTTTCTTACATGTGATTTTCACCGAAAGTTTTTATACATAGATATAAAATCGATAAGCAAAGAATGCCAAATGAAGCGAGCTTCCTTCCTTTTATAATCTTCGTGGATCCTCTTTCCCACCTTTTTCCTCCATTGTGGGTCCCTCACCAAGCCTATGTTGTTCCCACTCATACTTTTCGAACTAGTTACTTAGGGAGTACATAATTCATGTGTGGGTGGTCCCCATACATCACCAACAAAATAACAAAACATAAAGTTAACTAACTTCTAACTCTTAAGTCTTCTAATGAAAATCAAATGGGCCCCGATATCACCAAAATTGGTCCCCAAAAACATAAAGATAATTCTTGTACCAAAATAATTTAGGAACGGACATTACATTACCACAACTAAGACCATGACAGTCATAAATGACCTTGGTGAAGACACACACCCTATGTCCACTGACGAACCCCTCATCCAACTTTATCCTTAGCGATCAAGTGGTAGAACACCTGCATCCAACACTTAGGGGAGATCTATTTACCTTGACTAATTCCATGGCAGTTGTGTCTAACTTAGGTAAATATCACACACACCTAAGTCTCCTCTGCTAGATGGGTAGCAACCTCGACAAGCTTAACCAAGTCCATGGCCCTTTGGTCAATAAAGACACAAAGGTGTCTTGCAGGTAGGAGGCATACTGGGGCATGTACTCAGCCAATTCCATGATTCCATGGCTTTAAGGAGTACCCTCGCACCCAGGAACTTCGCTACTCCTCACCAAGGCCATGGCTAGTTGAAATACTAGGGTAGATAATATGCTCAATATTCTTGATCAACAATGTTCCCTCTCAGGAAGGAATACATTCTCCTGCACACAAGGTGCTCTCTGAAGAATAAAAACTTCTTTGGCCAATGTCTTGGTGAGAATGTCTGGAATCTACTCAACTGTTGAAGCATCACTACTTCAGTTCTACAACAAGTCACTTTTGGAGCTTCATTGCTCCCTTAGTGTTAGAGCCTCATCACTCTATTTGTGTTGGAGCCTCAATGCTCCATTATTGGCACCATGTCTGACAATCCCATGGATATATTTTTAGGCCACACTAATTGCAATTCAAACATATAAGATGTAATATGATTTTCCACTACTGGACTAAGTGCAATGGAAGTTTGCTATCGTCTCATCCAGGAAATTAAAGCAAGACCCACACTGAAGCATCACCTTAATGTGTTCTTCCTATTCACAAATTTTTTGGTTTACATGGAATTGGCATATCTCTTCAGTCACAACATATCACAGTCGTATCCAACACATGATCAAATAATTTTGTAAAGAGCTTCTATAGCCACATTACCTCATAACTAGCCATACTAGCAACAATATAATCAGCTTCAATTGTACATATCTTTGCTTCCTGCTCATCGAGGAAATCATGGCTGGCTAAAGCAATATTTTGATGTGCACTTTCTGTTTGTAAAATTCTCATCCCATCTACATAATCATCGACATCCACATAATCATCGACAACCAACTCAACAACAAAAAATAAGTCATGGCAGTCTTCAGGAAACAACATCTAGTATTCAACTCTAGCTGGGGCTTCACACAAAAGCAAACAATCCAATAAGTGGCTTCTCATAGAAGAAAATATCAACTCCCTACTTATCAACAGAAAAGTGTGGCATAGTCAAATTTCTTGGTAATAAGAGGATTTTGACAGAAGAAAACATCAAAAATCACTGATGAATCCAGTAGACAATAAGAAGCTTCTCACATAAGAAAATTTTAGTGACCATCTCATTAGCAGAAGATTAAATAGATTAGCAACCAGCTTCATTAATCATACATATTTCCATCCTCAATGTAGCAAGACCATCCATGTCATTTAGAACAATAATCAATCAAGTTAGCAACAGAGTCTCACAACTTCTACAAATTTTCATCAAGAGTTCATGGACTCAATAGTCCATTATGCCAGTGTCAAGTTCATGCCATACTTCCAATCTCATGAATAATCAGCTCCCTCTTACACTAGGCATTAAGGTCGTCATATTTTGTTAGAAACATGTCATGAGCACATAGCATGCTCATCTCCAACATATTTGGATCAACATCGCTCTTCAAAATTCTAGCCATCTTCATCTTGAAATTCACAATAGGTTTCCTTTCTTTATAAATGAAAAACAATGGTTGATCTCATCTATTCCATTTGAGACCAAAATATCATCCAATCACGAATCTTCTTGAATTTGTTCTTCCATCCTTCTTCATTTGTTTCCACATCCCTGGAAGTCTTAAATATGCACCTGTGATCCTCACTAGGAGTCCAATGAAGAACAAATACCGCCAAGAAAGATATACAAAGGCAGTAGACTCATTATGAAATAATAATATAAATAATAAAAAATGTACTTATCTCTTGAGAGTGTGCCAATTCCCTCTTGAATTTAGTCTTCATGGGTCCACTCAATCTAGTTCAAAGCATCAACGAGCCCAAGTCCACATTATTAAAGTGATTCAGTGTGCTCATTAAGAAGTCCACAACATCAATGAGTCAACATCATCACTAAAATTCCACATTAAAAAGTTTCCATCATCAATGAATCATAAGTTCACATCATAAATCCATATCATCAAGGACATCATAATTTATCATCATCAAGGACATTAAGGGTTCCATATCATTATCAACAACGAGTCCACATCAACATCATCAAAGAGTCCAGATCAACATCATAAAAGAGTCCACATCAAGGAGTCCACTTCATCATGATCGAAGGGTTGACCATTTATTTGTCCACTTCGTCAAGGAGATGGCATCATGATCGAAGGGTTGACCATTTATTTGTCCACTTCGTCAAGGAGATGGCATCATCATCATCAACCTCGTCTATATTATAAACAAGAGGCCCATGCCATCAAGAATTTCACACATCACATAATCAAGGAGTTCATATCATCTCATCCACATCATCTTATTGACCTCGACCAAATCAACCTCATTGTTGACCACATTATCAACAAATATTACACATCATTATTGATGATAAAATAAAACAAGATACTTATCTTTGGAGAACATGGCAGCTCCCTCTTAAGATTCAACCTCATACATTTAGCGTGCAAATCATGTTCATTATCAAGATTTCATATCTTCTAGAATATAGGGTTTCTTCTTTCAAGCGGAAGCAATCAATCCCTTTTGTTTATGGTTAACATTTGATAATTCTTCAATATTGGTCAAAGGTGTATAAACTATGTACATTAATTCCAATATCCCTAGGGTGTTGTCCTCAAACCCTAGGGTCAAACCTTTCCTAGGGTTTTCAAAATAATCCAAGACTTTCAGTCATTTAACATCTTAGGTAGAAATAGATGCCATCAATGACCTTTGATCTTTATCTAGAGGGAATATGACCCTTTTACAATAACATAATCCAAGGCAACTAGACTTTTAATTCATGCAATTGTTGTCCTTCCACAACGATAATACATGCACTTAGACCTTCTCTCTATGACCGAGATGTTTTTCAAGATTAGGAAATTTATCATTCTCTCACAACTCAAACCTGAGAATTATTCATATGTATGACTTCTTACAAAAAATAATTTTCTTGATAAAAAACAAATATGTTAACAAGAAATTAATACACACCTCAGCGTTCCTTAGGTTCATCCTTCCTCCACGACATACATCAAACATGACTCTTTCATCATAATTGAATTAGTCTTAATACAAAGGGTCAATTATTTTTCATCATATGATAGAGATAAGACTCAGATAAAGATATATATGTATAGAAGAATCCTCTATCCTTCCTTCATTAGTAGCCCGGATATTGAGATAAAGATTATGATAGAAATATAGGAGGACTAACACATAGTTTTGATTTTGAATCAAGATTTAATTTTGAGATATACCATATGCCACAGGAATATGGTTCGATTTTCTCCTAGAAGACTTCGAACTGATGATACCTCATGCCTGAAATTTTGGTCCATGTTAAGAGACATAATAGAAGACCTCTTTTTAACAAAATTTTAAAAGTCAAAACCAATGTTTTAAAAACCGGAACCGGTGACCGGACCGGTGGCCTAATGAACCGGGTTTCTAACCGAAACCGGTCTAACCGGGAGCGGTCAGATGCCAATGAACCGGTTTTAAAAAAATACATTAAATAATTATTTTTTTAATAAAAAAAACTATTTTTAAGATTTGCAACCATGATTCCAAGCCAATAGAGACAAAATATGCAAAGTTTGCTCATTTATATACCATGCAAAGGTGAATATATCAAAATGGCACCGAGTGCAATACATATCATCGAAAAATACATAAGATATGAGGCTCCAAATGGCCCATAAAGTCCAAAAACAATGCTACAAGCTATGAGGCCATTGGCCTAATACAAGACTACACATGAATGATGATCAATCATCAAATCCATCACCGCTACTAGACACAGGATCAACATCGGCTGCTGGCGCTGCATAGACATCATCTGGATCAGAGTCTGAGGATGCCTCTCCCTCAGGCTCATCTGCAACCTCAGTACCCCTGCCACCAATAACAATAGAAGTGGACCTAATGGAAGCACGAGTTGCTCGAGGTGCACGACTAGTGTAGACCATTGGTTGTTTGCCTTTTCTTGATGTAGCTACCAATCCTGGGTCTGCGTCTGATGGTGCCACCAAATCTGCTTCAAATTCACCCCCCACTGTTGTTGCATCAAAATCAAAATCAGCCTCAAACACTGGATCTTCAATCTCCTCCACCCATTCTGATGTTGGATCAATATCAGCCAACACAATGGGATCTAGATCAGGTGTTTTGTTCATCAGTTGGTTCCGCCTCAAGCGAAGGTTGTATTGCACAAACACAAGATCATTTAACCGTTTATGTTCCAAACGGTTTCTCTTCTTTGTGTATATGCGCTCAAAAACAGACCAATTGCGCTCACAACCTGTAGCGCTGCAAGTTTGGATGAGGATTCTAATTGCAAACCTTTGCAATTGAGGACATTGGCCGCCAAATGACTCCCACCAATGTGCTGCAAATAAAAAGACATTCATTAGTAACATAGTTCATTTCATTACTTATTTACAAAAAATTTAACATGGAAAGAAAAACAAATTAGAATTGCTTACCTGGTTGATCCACATCTCTTGCCATTTTTGCCAAGTTCTTTCCAAAGGTACCAGCTCCCATACTGAAAAGAGTAATTTGTTTATGTGTTTCCAGAAGGTCTGCACGGTTAGGGACCATGCGCTCCAAGCAATCAATCAATCCAGATCTGACCACCCCATCCTGCTGATCTCCTAGCCGAGCTCTATAATGATACTTTGGGTTCAAAAAATACCCAGCTGCATGTATAGGACGATGGAGTTGATTGTTCCATCTGTTATCAATGATCTCCCATATCCGGCCATATTTAGCTAACCTGTCCCTGTAAGCTGCCCGTATCTGCTCCTTGGCCTGATCCATAGCCTCATAAATGTATCCCATTGCCATCCTTTCCCCATCCACCATCCTTAGCACCTTAACAAGGGGCTCAGAAATTTTTACTAGCTCTGAAGACCTTTTCCAAAAATAATTTTCAAAGACTTTCTTTTTGGTGTCTTTTCCATCTTGTCTACGAGCCCACCGGGATTCAGTCCAATCATCAGAAGAAAACATTTTCTGCAAGTTTTTCTGTTGAGAATTGAGACATTGCAACGTGAGGAAGTGAGTTGCAAATCTCGTAATGGCAGGCCTAACAAGCTCTTTGCCCCCTGTGTTTTTCCTCATTAGGTTCAATACCCATGAGTGGTTGTAAATGTATTTTGTAATGCACTTGCCATGCTCTATAGTGCTTTTTACCCATTCCAGTTTGCATATGTCCTCAAGCATGAGGTCTATGCAATGTGCAGCACATGGAGTCCAAAATATGGTACTATACTTGGACTCAAACATCTTTCCAGCAAGAACATAGTTTGAGGCATTATCTGTGATGACCTGCACAACGTTCTGCTCTCCCACTTCCTGAATAATCTCATCCAAAAGCTCAAATAGAAGGGTTGCATCCTTCACCTTATCAGATGCATCAACTGATCTCAAAAACATTGTTCCTCGAGGGCAAGCAACAAGGAAGTTAATGATAGTGCGGTTCCTTCCATCAGTCCATCCATCTGACATGATGGAACAACCTGTTTTGAGCCATGACTCTTTATATTCAGCCAAATACTCATCAATACTAGAAATCTCTTGTTGCAAAAGAGCTCCCCTTAACTCATGTGCAGTAGGGCCTTTAAAGCCCTTTCCTGCAACAAAAACAGAGTCCCACATAGCTTGGTAATAAGGTGAGTTAGCAGCATTAAATGGGATATCTGAATCATACCACCATCTAGCAATGTACTGATGAGAAGCTTCTTTGCATTGTTTTTTCCAATGTTGATCCAAAGTGGGTTGACGACTTGGAGTTGGCTAGGACATGGAGGCACTGGCAGTGTTTGTGGGATTAGCATTGGACGAGAAATAACTCATGAGGTTGGGTCTCTTTGTTGGGTTTGATCTTTTGCCAACAGGAGGAACATACTGAAAGGGGTTATTGGTGGAAGGGATAGAAGAGGAGTCTTGAATATCATACTCCTCATCTTCATACCCACTCTCTCTCATCATTTCTACTATTTCCCTCTTCCTTGTAATTTCATCTTGGATGGCCTTCTCCCTAGCCTTAGTCTCCTCAAACTTTTCAAGCTTGGCAAGGTATTCTGCCCTAACCGGACCTAACACTTCATTAGGTGCATCACATGGTGTTACATTGCCTCTTATCCCAGCCAAGTGATGTTTCAATCTAAGAATACCCCCACCTCCAATACATTTTTGACAAAATCTGCATACCATCTTTCCATCAATCACATCACAATGGACCCATGCACTGTCCTTGGCTTTTGGAGCCATCTTGACTTGAAATAATTGAAATTTGGAAATAAATCTGCCATTTAAAAAAAATTGCAGCTAAGAGCTAAATTTACAAAAAAAAATGCACATTCAAACATCCAAAATTTGATAGCATAGATGATAGGACTAGAGATTTTAGAGCAATAAAATAGGCCTATTGGTTTGCATCCCAACCCTTTGTTTCCTCACTGTTTCCTTACAGCAAGATAATAATTTCATAACAGTGCTAAAATATTCATAAAAGTGCACTCAACTAACTCATAAGTTTCCCAAGACACTAATAAGTTAATTGCATTTAATGGGCATGCATTGTTTGGCATATTTCATGAAGTTTTGAGGACTGTCATAAGCATCAACGAGTCTGATCTATAACAGTGATGTTAGCATCATAACTTATAAGAAGACCTAACTCATTTATGAATTTGGTGTTTGCAAAGTGGTTTTGGTAGAGCCTAGAGGATTGTTTCACTTACATTTTGACATCTCATTTTGCATCTAAAGTGCTCTAACTCACTGCTGTCATAAAAGACTAAGTTATTTTGATTGGAACATAAGAAAATAATTGCTCACTGTTAGCTTGCTGCTGTCATAAAAGATTCATTGTTGCTCATTGAACATAAGGTTTCTGTTGTTCATGCTCTAATAGTTCATTTGTGGAAAATATTTGTTTTATTGTGCTATTGGAAAAGAAGTTAGAACACTAACGTTTGTTGCCTTGTGAAGTTCCATAATCCTAATTGTGCACATAAGCTCTCTCTCTAAAAGCACTTGACATTAATATCTTGTTACATGTTTGAAATTTAGATGATAGGACTAGAGATTTTAGAGCAATAAAATAGCTAGCTGCTAAACACATGAAAACTCAGAAAATAAATACATGAACAGCAATGAAATGAAGGATTTTTCAAGTGCAAATTCTTACCTGGCAATGCAAACTAGCCTCCTTAGTGTCCTCTTGAAGATGCCAATGCTATTGAGAGCTCCAAACTATCTCCAAGATAACTGCTCCAGCCTCCAGCAAACACTCAACACTCTTAATCAAACTCACAAACAGCAAATGACTCGATGAGTTGGTGTGAGACAAAGGAGAGGTTGCTCCTCCTTATAAAAGATTGGGGAGGGTGTTTTTGGAGGGAAACAACCCTCCCCTTGCCTCCAACTCAACCCTGACACTTCATAAAATCGAAAAAAGTGGGTCCGCTGCCGCCGCGTACATGTTGGCACCTAACCGGCCGGTTCCGTTCCTAACCGGCCGGTTAGGGCCGGTTTATCTACAAAACAGGCGAATGCATGTGTTTGGCCGGGTTGCCTGGCCGGTTTCAACTGCCGGGCAGTCTAACCGGCCGGTTTGGCCGGTTTCCGATTCAAACCGGCCGGTTTTTAAAACACTGGGACTCAAAACCTTTCATATAAATCTCCACACTATTGAGAACTTCAACTTGGAGGTGACATGGTCTTGCATTATGAGGGATTCGGCTTATTAAGATCAATTATGTCGAGCTTATATGCAGGGAAAATTTTAAGAATCCCCCTAAATTTATATATATAATAAATAGGCGAATCCCCATGATACATAGGAAAAATGGAAGGCGATTTTATTAATAATATAATATGTATATATAATTTTTTGGCGAATCTCTCACAATATTATATTATCTCGTAAAAACATGGTGAATCACCAGTACAAATGGCGAATCACTACTACAAAATGGTGAATCGTTGTCTAGTGGAGTTCGGGGTGTTGGTTCCAATGAAGATATGGTAGTTGAACCAGGAGTATAAGGAAGAGAACCACCGAGACCAAGCATGGCACATGGTGACTCGTGAGGGAAGTAGTTCTCGTGCAGTTTGGAAAACGCATTCTTCTAGTTCTGCTAAGCGTAGTGTTGTTTCCCATGCTACTACTAGCACTGATATTGAGGTTGTCGAGGAGTTTCAACAAATTGGGATCTTTGTAGATCATTTTGTTTCAACAATCCTCCAACACAAAGGCCCATGCCTCTGCCGATTTCTTCAATGAGCAGAACAAGTCGAACAAAAATTAAAATGCCAATAACTAATGAGCAGAGTCAATACGACAATCCCAACACACCTCCAAACTGACAGTTCTGTCTCACTGTCTGCTACGCACATCCAAACCGACTCAGCTCATGGCAGAATTTGCTCATGGGAATGGATCAGGGAATTCGAGGGGGCGGTATCATAAATTCACGAAGCTCAACTCATCCCTCCACAATCCAATGCAACAATGGAGATCGGCTCTCCTCCACGCATATAATCACCAACAGGCACCAGCAGTTTCACAACTACTACACAATCCAGGCCTCTCACAAGTTTGACCAGCGACGGTGCTTGACTAAAAACTTTAAAAATAAAAGTTTGACCAGGCAAAGTAGTATTCAATTTTTTATCTTGTAATTAAAGAATTCAACATCCCAATATATAAAAATACCATCAAACGAACATTATGCACTCCACTCATAAAACAGTTCAGGATAAGAGAAAGTGTAACTTCTCATTCCATTCATAACACAACTCATGATTAGAGAAAGTGCAACTTCCCATAATGGTAAAACAAAAGGAGGAACTTTAATAATGATAAAACAATTCCAAAGTGTGGGGTATCCCACTTTTTATTCACACACCAAACAGCCCATCAACAACTTACTTGCACTTGTCCTTGCCAGAAATCAGGAAATTGATTTTACATCATAAATTAACGAAAAAAATTGCATATGGTAGAGAGCCTTAGTCACCGGCTAAAATTTTAATGTTGGTCGTTATGGAAATCGACTTATTGCCAACTATCCAAACCTTGAACTGAAAATTACATTACAGTATGTACAAAAATGGATATAGTTTGAACATGTAAACTCCCCAAGTTTTCTTGTGCCCCTCATTCATGGTTGTTGTTAAGCTATAACATGGGAAACTCCCCCTTCCCTTACAGTTCGCTGCTTAGGGTTGCACAGTTTCCATATCCAACCATCAATCCAGTCAGCTTCTTATTATTCAGATGTTGTTGGTAGACCGTTGGTTTTTCAAATCTGTTACCAAATTATGAAAAAAATCAAATAAATAATGAATTCATGATTATCTTTGGAAAGTATCCATGTATGATTAATTTCATTGTGACATAATAGCTAAAGAAAAAATATCATTAGGTAAGCAACCCAATTTAAATCTTGAAGATACATAATCTTCAGTGATTTCAATAATTGAACAATAATTAATTGCTCTGTACCTGTTAGGGAACGGTATGAGGTGTGGCAAACTAAGCACGTTTGAAGTCAAATGTAATCTTCAGAATTTTATAATATAATACAACTCTCGCTTACTTACAAAAGAAAAAAAAAAAGCATATTATAATTTCACTATCAAATATCAAATATCAAAAGTATGAATTATTTCTTTCATACGCCCCCTTCATGGATTCTAAATCTTTGAGTTGTTTACATCTTTAGTCTTTTACACACATTTTTTTTCCAAGAAAAAACTATGTTTTCTATTTCAAGTGTGAAAGAAAAATATGCATGGAAAAGTCTGCGCTTTCATACAAAACTACTAGTCTAAATACATTGGAACTTAACCATTGGATTTACCCCAAATACATACCACATCCATCTTCTGCAATCGGTATACACTATACATGACAACAAGAGTTACAAGTCAACTAGAGCACCTCCCATTGTTCTTCTAAGTCAATAGAGGATTTTATATCTCACTGGGAAGCTTGTTGCCCCCTTGAACTCCTTGAACAAGAGCAAACCTTTCTATTGTGCCATAAGTTTTATTGAAAGTCCATTTGCTGATTTGTTAAATTTTCTATACAGATGTTGCAACGGACCAAAGAGTGAACCCTGTCTCTCTAATTCTGTGAAGCAAAGGAGACAACACTAAATTAGTGATTTGTCACTTCTCATTAAACCAATGCAATTTTCAACTTTGAAACTCCTGGTAGTTGCAAAGATATGATTTGACACTTCTCAATAAACCAATGCCATTTTCAACTTTGAAACTCCTGGTACCTACAAATATTTGATATCATTTTCTAAAGCAAACTAAGACTTCAAAAAAATCTACAAGGCAAATAGTTATATCCTCTTATTTGAACCCTTGATCAGCTCCAAACTTTAAGGTAGAGTAACGGGTGAGATAAAAACAAAACAACACCATATCCGCATCTTCTGGAATACCTTGCTCCATCAAAAAACCTTGCTTCATTATGATTTATCTTAAAATCCTTTGGCTTTTTATCTCTGCAACTTTCTTTATAGGAAATTCTAATTATATGCGTTGCCAGATTCTCTATCTTATTCCAACCGTCCACTTATTCTGCCAGATCCTCAAAATTCCACTTGTTCCAACCATCCATAACCCCCACATAATATAGCTAAGAAGAGCTCAAAATTGAGTGTGTGCAAACCATGTCTCAAGACCCTGAAGTAGGGACCCAGAATTAAATTGTCCTCGGCAATTTAAAGATTGGGGAACATCTTGCCATACAGAAATAACATATGAACACGTAATAAAGAGGTGATCCACAAATTTACCTTAACATTTGCAGAAAATACAGCGTTTTGGTTCCTGCCAATAGCACTTTTGTCCATTGTCGCAGGTCAGAATTCTATTTGATAGAGATAACAAGGAGAAGGTTCTAATTTGAGAAATCTTCCATATGCTTACCTACCATCAATGTCTTTCTTGCAGCAAATCCATGTAGGATAAAGCCTCATAACCTAACTTTTATGTAAGGATACTTGTGGCCTTATTCCAAAAGCATGCTATTTCATCCCCTGAAATCTGTAAAGAAATAAAATTGTGACATAGTAATGAGCTGTAGCGAGTATATTCAACAAAAAAAGCTCCTTGTACGTTCAGATATTCTGATACTAACAAATTTTTTTACCATCTTCCAGGAACACCTTGAACCCCAGCATTAGCCAACACTGACGCTTGATTTGATTTGATAACGACGCTTCTGCTTAGATAATAGGTTTGATCATAGTGGCTAAAGGGGGAGAAAGTTAAGACTTATCATTTACAAAAAAGTTGTGCAGATTGTTGTTTTAAATCACTAGATAAAAATCGGTTGAGATCTTCTTTACTGCCACATTATTTTTAATTCTAGATCGTGTTGATTTTTGTTGTGTATCATGGCCACCTCCACCTAAAGACATTGTGAATTCCTTTATTCTGAATTTCAGATTTCTTTGAGCTTAAATTCGATGCATTGACATGAACAGAACAGGCATAGAAAGGAGACTTCAGAAATTCAGGGCCCATGTCTTGTCACTTATGAGTGTAATGTAAATTCAATGGAAAACATTAAGATCCAAAGGTATGGTCAAGTATTCCTATAGTCAAAGGGCATTCCTCCTCTTAAGGTTTTTATTAGAGGTTCTTAAGCATTGGGGCCAAGATTTCAGATTTTTTGCTGCCACCAGTCTATGGTCACCTGAGAGAGGACATACAGTATTTTTAAATTTTTAAGGCAATGAAGGCATTGATGAAGATGAAGATGAAGCACTGGTAAAAGTTCTATTTGACCTCCTTGATGGTGTGCTACACTTGGGATAAAACCACTAAGGTTTTCCAACTAATACTCCAAAGTATGACAATGTATTTGCTGTCTCAGAGAAAGGAGAGGAATTTAAGCATGATGAGCATTATGTAACCATATGCACATTCATAGATACCATAAAACAATGATAATGATGCTGTATAAAAATCTTGATGTTCTTTAGACTTTCACTCTTTTGGGCACTAACATGCATAAGTTTGGCAATAATGTTTTGGGGGTCGTCACACCAAATAAAACATTTCGAGATCAAAGAATGACTCGGATGATGATGCTTCAAGTTATGATTATGTTGTTGCTTCCTACGGGTGAGGGCTACGAGCCTTGAAATTGAAAAAGCTGACATAATTAGCCAAATAAATGAAACCACCATTGAAAAGAAAACACTAACGTTTTCCAACTAGTACCTAAAGCATGACGATGTATTTGTTGTCTCAGAGAAAGGACAGGAATTTAACCATGATGAGCATTATGCAACCATGGACATCCATGAATACCATAAGAGCAATGATGACAGTAAGACAAAATCTTGATGTTGCTGGAACTATCACTCTTTTGGGCAGTAATATGCATGAGTTTGTGTTAAAATTGGACAACTAGGTCCAAACTCCGGGTTGTGCTGCTCAGATGACAATCCCAATATTTTATTGGATTCCTCTTTCGGAGAGGTGTAAGATTGATCTAAAGATCATCCCGATCGGATGAGCAGAACATGTACTTTGAATTTATTCCACTTATGTGCTAGGTCGGCCTGGAATAAAATACAGACTTAAATGTCTTAAAAGACATGCCACACACCCCCAAAGATTCCTATATATTGGAGAGACTTGGAGTTCATTAGACACACAATGTGTGGAGGATTTTCTTCTCTCTTGATGGCGTGGGAGTTGTGTTCTTGATTCTGCGTATTTATGGAGTGTTCTTTGTTTGGGTTGTTCTGGGGTTATGTGTGACATGCTTGGTTGAATGACCTATTGGAGACTTTGCTGGTAGAAGCATCCTGCTGATCGCCGTAACGCCACCATTCATCATCTCTATTTTGGCTTGTCTTCTATTGATCTATTAGTATGTTCTATCTGCTTCAGTATTGTACCCTAATCTAAAATGGCATAGAACATGTCCAGAAATTAACATGGTATCAGAGCTTTATGGAAGACAATGCCCAACTTGTGTTGAATTGCAATCTCCAATCTATTGATCCATTGTGCAACATAATCACAAGTGAATAGCTCGTGTCTCTGTCTTAGCCGCAGCAAATGAAGTTCAAGAACAGTGAGGCATAGATGATTGTTTTAGGGGTCAATTTAGGGAGGACGTGTTTATGGGCTATTTGATGGATGGTTTGTCTCTAATCAAGAATGTCGCAGGTCTGTGAGGCTTCACTAAATCCTGCCGCAGAGATTAAGGAGGGCCGAGGACTGTTCAAGGGCTAGAACAGCCCAGACCTACGGCTTGGTGTCAAATATGGACGCAACTCTAAGGAGCATTTATGTGCCAAAAATTAAAGGGTGTTAGAGACTGTGGTTCGTGCCCTAACCAGTCCATATTTGCAGCGTGAAGCAGACCCTAAAACAGAGGTTGATTCATGATGATTTAGGGCAGTGGATCTTTGGCCACATCCGGATGCAGCAACAGAGTCAGGGACTATTACGAGAGTCATGAAACCTTATTTATCCTAGCCACAGTCAACCTACAATAAGCTGCTTATGATCGAAGGGTAGTGAACGCTAAATCAAGGTGTTCTCAGACCTTAGGTAGGCCGCAATCAATTTCGTATCAGATATGTTCATTGAGTGATTTGTGATGAACATGAAGGCAGCGTTGAAGGGCTGTTAGTTTGAACAGGAATCATTGTATCTTGGAGCTGGATTGGGATTACTATGATACCCTAACTAAAATCAGAAGTATGCACAAAACTGTTGAGCAGCCCGGGATAGTGGGCAGCAACCACTACAGTTATCTCGGACCTGTGAAAGTCATATAAAAGGGTTTAAATTACAGTCCGCAACAGGTCAAAGACCTCAGGAACAAGTCTACAGTTAGCTCGGACAGACCTTACAGATTGCGGACCTATGAAGGACAATTTGATAGTGGGCTCGTATTTTTTTTAATTGATTGCATGACACCTGAACAAGGAGGTGCCGCAGCATCGGGCTGAATATTTTGAGCAAATTATTAAAGGGCCACCTATCAAATTGATCAGCGTATCTCACTGTGACTACTTAGTTGAGGGCCGCATTGTATTGAAGGGCCGCATGTCCACCGTGATTGTTGAGGACGATTATAGAAGTCGTATTATCAAATTTGAAGGCCCTCGGACTGCGTGGAAATGGATCCTTCATTTCTTGTTAAATAATCTTCTAGTTGCATCTGTTATTGGCAACTGAAGGTGCTAGTCATAGCTTCTGCAGCGTACAGGATTCCAAACCTTTCACAAATACCTTCTGCAGCTGTGCAGCTATGGTCGTTCAACAAATATCATTGAGTTTATGCATTTGCAGACCATTCTAATACTGGGCAAATTTAGGTCAGCAATGAGAGAGAATGATGAATCCCAGGTTGAATAGAGACTCTGTGCATCTCCACCTTAAATCTATACTGTGGATGGTGTTTTTCAACGTCGTATCGACGGAAGTTGGAGAGGTTTCGGTCGGCATGAGGTAGTTCATGATGCGGGATTAAATTTATCGATTTCCACATCAATTGAAGCAAGACCTTTTGATGGCAAATTCATCATAGGAGCCTCTCATCAAGGGACGATATCATCGGCAAAATAAACGCGATTGTGGCAGGCTGTTGTTTCTCCGGTACAGACGTGCATGCTGAGCATTCGGACGTCACAGCTAGGCCAACGAAGAAGTCACAGAATTTAAGGAGGCCGAGAAGGAAGAGTTAAGGGAAAATCTCAGGGTTTTGGTTGAGCTACAAGAGTTTTGGATCATCCTCTTCAAATTCTAAGCATCAACAGTCATTTAAAATCAAACCTGCAGTGCATTAAATTGTAATCTCGGTGAAGCTTTAACTTTGGAAGGACTGTTTTTTTTTTAAGCCTACTGGAGAAGGCTCGATGATAAAAAGTTCAGATTTTTTTTTTAGGAGATAGCTACAGCATTTGGAGCATTTTTGATAAGTGCAGCTTTGGACAGTGAAACTTTTGGATACCTGAAGTATAAAGCTACAGAACTTCAGACTTTTGCAACCTCATACCAAGCTTCAGCACTTCGGACTGTCCTTATAATCTGAAACTCTGACTGTCTAGTTGAGCTCAAACACCTACTCGAGCAACTGCAATAGTTTGAATTAATGTAATCACCCATATCCCAAGGCCTAGACTTTTGGTGTCAAGTCTTAAAACAATTCGGACTTGGTTCTATATCTGTGTTATAACACCTTTGGAGGCTCAGACCCTTGACTACATTAATCCTTAAGTGCAGTGACAGTTCTGTAGTGAATCTTTGGTGGCTCGGTGAAGGATAATATAACTGTGGAGTTGTCACATCACTGTAAAGTTGCTTCAGTGACTTCGTTATATCTTTGTGGGGGCTCAATTTTTGGAGCCTTGTACAATCACGTCTTTGGAGTCTTGAACCGTCAAGTATTTGGAACCATGGTCAACATAGCCTGTGAAGTTTTGGAAAAATTATGTATATGACACGTGTCAAGATGTATGACTGTATATGATATATGCATGACAGCGATATGACAGTGATGACGGTTCTGTAGCCGCAATCTTGAGGAGTTAAATCTGTCATTCTATGTCACCAGTGACATAGACAATCACCCATGTTTACAAAATTCATAATAGCAGTAAGCTTGTGACAGTATCAGTCTTACATTACAGCATAATGATAAACTTGAAGTGTGAACTGAGAAGTCTTTGCAGCCTTCAGTCACGTCATTGGAGTCTTGAACCATGATCAGCAAAGCCTATTTTGATGGCTTTGACTATGGGAGAATAAGACTCCTTTTCCAAGTTGGTGTTTGGGATGCTCTCATTTAAAACAGATGTCTTCTCTCGAGAGAGAAATTGGCATTAAGAGGGAGAATACACCTGTATATGCTCCTGAGCTAATATCATTGTTGAACGAATGAAAATCCTCATGGCTCAAAGTCATATGGCTTCGAAGGGGGAAATTCCGGAAGAAAACCAAGAAGCCATATAAATACCAGGAGTATCTAGCTGCCATGAGTACAATATGAGCCTGGATCATTTGAAGAAGCTGTAAAGCATCAAATCTGCAAGGATGCAAGGGTGATGTCTGGGATATGGTTCCTAGACCATAGAACATAGCTGTTGTCACCTCGATATAAGATCAAGCATGGATCTGATGGGAAAATGTGTTGCCTGAGACTTCTCTAGGAAAGCACTGATTATTATAGCACCTATAATCTATTATTTCCCTTGCTAATACGCAAGGACGGAAGCTTCATCAGATGGATGGAAAGACCCTTTTTTGACATGGTGCGGTAAAGGAAGAGGTGTATGTAGAGCAACCTCTGGGGATCAAAGTCCAGGATCGGGACACCCATGTCTGCAGGTTGAAGAAAGCCCTCTATGGGCTGAAGCAAGCACCCAGAGATTGGTACGAGAGGATAGATAGCTACCTGATGAAGCTAGGCTTTACTTCAAGGTTGATAGAGAGAAGCTTCCCATTTTGGTGTTGTATGTGGATGACCTCTTCCTGACAGGTGTTGACCCTCTCATTCATCAGTGTAAGAGGGAGCTCGCTGCTGAGTTCGAGATGAAAGACCTAGGACTGATGCCTAGGCCCGAAGGTCTGGCAGAGACCTGGCGAGATTTTCCTTTCTCAAGGAAAATACATTATGAAGCTTCTGGTATGGTGGACTATAAGTCCGTGTCGACACCGATGGAACTCAACTTTAAGAAGTTGAGTGGCAGCGCTGCTGGGCCCGTGTTAGCAAATCCTACTGAGTATCGTCAACTCGTAGGGGCTCTGTTGTTCTTAGTGAATACATGTCCAGATGTATGTTGTGCCGTTAACACTTTGAGTCAACACATGGTTGATCATAACATTCACTGGGTTGGTGCCAAGAAACTCTTGAGATATCACTGTGGCACGATAGACTATGGGCTGAGTTACACTGCCGAGAGCATGACACTCCTTGAATACTGATGCCGATTGGGCTAGTAGTGTGGTGGATCGTAAGAGCACATCTGGATGCTACTTCACAAGTAGATCTGCTTCGGGCAGGAAACAGAAGTCAGTAGCCTTGAGCACCGCTGAGGTCGAATACATTGCAGCGTGTATGACCCGTTGTGAAGTCACTTGGTTGCGAAAGCTCTTCAGTGAGTTGTTCGAGCAAATGCTAGATGCCACCGTTATCCTTTGTGATAACTAGAGGGGGATTCATTTGTCATAGAATCTCGGGTTCCACGATTGATCCAAGCATGATGATGGCTGGTACCACTTTATCCGGGATATGGTACAGCGAGGCACCGTAAGGCTCGATCATATAGGAACTGATGAGCAGGTCGCGGATATTCTCACAATGCACTTGGGGAGGGTCATGTTCCTAACCTTCCGTGAGAATCTTGGAATCATGGAATGACCCTATTCTAAGGGTCCTGTTGGACAATGAGCTCTGGGAGCTCCAAGGGGGTTTTGGGGATAACTTTGGTGCTATAAGCAACCACAGGGTTAAGCTTGTCGAACCTAGTTGGTGTGCATCTACCCCACTGTGATGATATTGAGATGGTTTACCTCTCTCTGATCTGTGCCCTGTATGCATCCTACCCATGGAGTTTCGAACTCATCGGAAGTACAATAGAGACTATAGCAAGACCGATGGACGCATCGGAGATTGTCGTACTCTCTATGTCTAGGATGGCACATGTCCAACCACTTGATCTGGGATCAAGTTTAGCGAGCTTTCAGACCTCCAACTGACTTCGGGTCAATGAAACTAACTTCGGGTTAGTATATGACTCTCTTGAGTCCTAGTGAGGTTTTGGATCTCCCACTGACTTCTGGTCAGGTAAACCAACTTCGGGTTGGTATGAGACTCTTTGTAAGTCCTATAGAGGTTTCGGACCTCTGGGCTAAATTTGTCAGCCGGGTATGATGTCTTTATGACTGACCCACTTCTGTTCTGAAATAAAGAGGCCAGCAAAGCAAGTTACGGTGAGATGACGCACGATTTTGGATTGCACTAGTGGATGGAGTTCTCCCTAGTTGAGAAGGAGTGTTAAAATTGGACAACTAGGTCCAAACTCCGGGTTGTGCTGCTCAAATGACAATCCCAATATTTTATTGGATTCCTCTTTCGGAGAGGTGTAAGATTGATCTAAAGATCATCCCGATCGGATGAGCAGAACATGTACTTTGAATTTATTCCACTTATGTGCTAGGTCGGCCTGGAATAAAATATAGACTTAAATGTCTTAAAAGACATGCCACACACCCCCAAAGATGCCTATATATTGGAGAGACTTGGAGTTCATTAGACACACAATGTGTGGAGGATTTTCTTCTCTCTTGATGGCGTGGGAGTTGTGTTCTTGATTCTGCGTATTTATGGAGTGTTCTTTGTTTGGGTTGTTCTAGGGTTATGTGTGACACGCTTGGCTGAATGACCTATTGGAGACTTTGCTGGTAGAAGCATCCTACTGATCGCCGTAACGCCACCATTCATCATCTCTGTTTTGGCTTGTCTTCTATTGATCTATTAGTATGTTCTATCTGCTTCAGTATTGTACCCTAATCTAAAATGGCATAGAACATGTCCAGAAATTAACAGTTTGGCAATAATGTTTTTGTTTGTGTCACCAAATAAAACATTCCAGATCAAAAAGACAACTCAGAGGATGATGCTTCAAGTTATGATTATGTTGTTGCTGCTACAGGTGAGGCTCTGAGCCTAGAAATTGAAAAAGGCAGCATTACTAGCCAAATAAATGAAGCCACCATTAAAAGAGAAAACCACTAACGTTTTCCAACTAGTACCCCAAAGCATGACGATGTATTTGTTGTCTCAGAGAAAGGACAGGAATTTAACCATGATGAGCATTATGCAACCATGGACATCCATGAATACCATAAGAGCAATGATGACAGTAAGACAAAATATTGATGTTGCTGGAACTATCACTCTTTTGGGCAGTAATATGCATTAGTTTGGCAATAATGTTTTTGTCTGTATCACCAAATAAAACATTCCAGATCAAAAAGACAACTCAGAGGATGATGCTTCAAGTTATGATTTTTTTGTTGCTGCTGCAGGTGAGGCTCTGAGCCTAGAAATTGAAAAAGGCAGCATTACCGGCCAAATAAATGAAGCCACCATTGAAAGATATCTAGTGTTGGATGCGGATGAAGAATTCGAGGGATGTGAAATTTTTTTACAGATGAATCCAGGACTGTATGTGATGTGCTTTGAAAGAAATTCCATTTATGATAACTACAATCATATCAAACATGAGAATGATCTTGTTACAAGCTGGTCACATGAATGTCATGAGCTTCAAGCAAGGAGAACCCTCCTCCTCTCTATGGCTAACAAGAGTTCTAGTAACATATATCCATACTGGACAATGGGTAACAAAAGTGATACCATTGAGGGAAAACTTTATGAATTAACGAGTGCATAAAAATTTGAATTTCAAAGCCATTCATGAAGACCCTTATTACAACGTGGATTGTGAGAGTCATGATAAAGATATTAATATGGGGGCTGATGATGACTGTGGCAAACATGTAGAAGCTGATGCAGTGAGATCCCTTGTCTTGGATGATACCCGGTATGCACAGGGATCTCATTGGAGCATAAGTGAACAACCCATTGTCTGAGAGGATATGAAGATTGGTGACCTGAAATATGTTGTTCAGAATCAGAAATGTTTTCTACCGTTTCTTTGGGAAACCTTAAAGAAGTCCTAAAGGAGAATTAATTTATTGTTTATGGTACAAGCAATAGTGCTTACTTGACAACACTATCAATTGTTGAGAAATTTTTGTGACAATGAAACTCGCAAGTGTTTCATTAGATGGACTGCACCATCAAGATATGGAACCTTGGCTCTCCAGATGTAAAATTTTACACTTGAGGCACACATGAAGGTGAAAATTGTGTTGACTACTCTACAGGAGGTGACAGACCACATCTTATTACAAGGGTTTGATGATCAAATAGAAAAACATATGGGGCTACTAAACAGAATCATATGTCCGGACATATGTACAATGTCCCTAGAGTTTGTTTTCACGTTGAGCTGCCTATCATCTCACAGGCTCAAAAGATGGCACCATTTGCAACTGGCATGCAATTATACATAGGCTTGAAAACATCTTGAATAATGGACTAGAAAGAGTATGGACGATAAATACCTCGAGTTCAAAGAGGGGTGCATTTTTCATCAGTGTTTTCAATCTGATTGAAAAAATCCTTGTGTTTTGAAGGAACCTACTCTGGGAACCATATTGTAGCTTACACACATTAGAAAGGCACATCTGAGGAGCTATTGGTGTAGTTATTTTCGAGAGATATATGTTTAAAAACAGTTCAAAGAGGGGCAAGGTTCCACACGTGCTCATTTTTGCTGGTTCAGATTCAGGATCAGGTACAGAAATCCAAGCTGATATGAAGGTGTGTGGTGCCCTTGGTGTTCACTGTTTCACTCTCATAATTGATGTCACAGTTCAGAACACTATTGGAGTACAAGGTGTTAATCTGATGCCAGACGTCCTTCTTTATATGAAAAGCCGAGATCCATGTTATCTGGCATGAAAGTCAATATTTTACTTTTGAAGACAGAAATGAAACCTTATGCTCAGAATATTTTGCAGTTAAGTCAAGGAATGATTGTATTGGTAAAGACAGGCATGCTCCCTTCTACAGATATTAAACAAGCTTTATGCATAAACCTAAGGGAGTACTCAGTGCGATGTAATGTTCCTAATTGGAAAATTAACAGTGAGTACCAAAACATGCACTAGCTACAACAATTAAAATGTCACCATGCAAACACAAATTAGTACAGCAAAGAAATGTTGATTTTTAATTCTAGATCGTGTTGATTTTTGCTGTGTATCATGGCCACCTCCACCTAAAGACACTGTGAATTCCTATATTCTGAATTTCAGATTTCTTTGAGCTTAAAGTCGATGCATTGACATGAGCAGAACAGGCATGGAAAGGAGACTTCAGAAATTCAGGGCCCATGTCTTGTCACTTATGAGGTATGTCTCCAAATTCAATGGAAGACATTAAGATCCAAAGGGACTGGGTCAAGTATTCCTATAGTCCAAGGTGCATTCCTCTTAAGGTTTTTATTAGAGAATTTCTTAAGCATTGGGGCCAAGATTTCAGATTTTTTAACACTTACCAAGTCCTATTGGTCACCCTGCAAGAGGAGGACCTTCTTAGTATTTTTTAAGGCATTGAAGGCATTGATGAAGATGAAGATGAAGCACTGGTAAAAGTTCTATTTGACCTCCTTGATGGTGTGCTACACTTGGGAGAAAACCACTAAGGTTTTCCAACTAATACTCCAAAGTATGACAATGTATTTGCTGTCTCAGAGAAAGGAGAGAAATTTAAGCATGATGAGCATTATGTAACCATGTACATCCATGAATACCATAAGAGCAATGATGACAGTATGACATAAAATCTTGATGTTGCTGGAACTATCACTCTTTTGGGCACTAATATGCATAAGTTTGGCAATAATGTTTTTGGCTGTCACACCAAATAAAACATTTCAGATCAAAAAGACAGCTCAGAGGATGATGCTTCAAGTTATGATTATGTTGTTGCTGCTACAGGTGAGGCTCTGAGCCTAGAAATTGAAAAAGGCAGCATTACTAGCCAAATAAATGAAGCCACCATTGAAAGAGAAAACCACTAATGTTTTCCAAATAGTACCCCAAAGCATGACGATGTATTGTTGTCTCAGAGAAAGGACAGGAATTTAACCATGATGAGCATTATGCAACCATGGAAATCCATGAATACCATAAGAGAAATGATGACAGTAAGACAAAATCTTGATGTTGCTGGAACTATCACTCTTTTGGGCAGTAATATGCATTAGTTTGGCAATAATGTTTTTGTCTGTCTCACCAAATAAAACATTCCAGATCAAAAAGACAACTCAGAGGATGATGCTTCAAGTTATGATTATGTTGTTGCTGCTACAGGTGAGGCTGAGCCTAGAAATTGAAAAAGGCAGCATTACTAGCCAAATAAATGAAGCCACCATTGAAAGATATCTAGTGTTGGATGCGGATGAAGAATTCGAGGGATGTGAAATTTTTTTACAGATGAATCCAAGACCGTATGTGATGTGCTTTGAAAGAAATTCCATTTATGATAACTACAATCATATCAAACATGAGAATGATCTTGTTACAAGCTGGTCCCATGAATGTCATGAGATTCAAGCAAGGAGAACCCTCCTCCTCCCTATGGCTAACAAGAGTTCTAGTAACATATATCCATACTGGACAATGGGTAACAAAAGTGATACCATTGAGGGAAAACTTTATGAATTAACGAGTGCATAAAAATTTGAATTTCAAAGCCATTCATGAAGACCCTTATTACAACGTGGATGGTGAGAGTCATGATAAAGATATTAATATGGGGGCTGATGATGACTGTGGCAAACATGTAGAAGCTGATGCAGTGAGATCCCTTGTCTTGGATGATACCCGGTATGCACAGGGATCTCATTGGAGCATAAGTGAACAGCCCATTGTCTGAGAGGATATGAAGATTGGTGACCTGAAATATGTTGTTCTGTGTTCAGAATCAGAAATGTTTCCTACCGTTTCTTTGGGCAACCTTAAAGAAGTCCTAAAGGAGAATTAATTTATTGTTTTTGGTACAAGCAATAGTGCTTACTTGACAACACTATCAATTGTTGAGAAATTTATGTGACAATGAAACTCGCAAGTGTTTCATTAGATGGACTGCACCATCAAGATATGGAACCTTGGCTCTCCAGAT
Source organism: Pinus albicaulis (assembly GCA_034641835.2). Classification (NCBI taxonomy): domain Eukaryota; kingdom Viridiplantae; phylum Streptophyta; class Pinopsida; order Pinales; family Pinaceae; genus Pinus; species Pinus albicaulis. The sequence continues at coordinate 2,948,418 of MU968493.1, read as the reverse complement.
GTAAAATTTTACACTTGAGGCACACATGAAAGGTGAAAATGGTGTTGACTACTCTACAGGAGGTGACAGACCACATCTTATTACAAGGGTTTGATGATCAAATAGAAAAACATATGGGGCTACTAAACAGAACCATATGTCCGATCGCTTGAAGGACATATGTACAATGTCCCTAGAGTTTGTTGTCACGTTGAGCTACCTATCATCATCACAGGCTCAAAAGATGGCACCATTTGCAACTGGCATGCAATTATGCATAGGCTTGAAAACATCTTGAATAATGGACTAGAAAGAGTATGGACGATAAATACCTCGAGTTCAAAGAGGGGTGCATTTTTCATCAGTGTTTTCAATCTGATTGAAAAAATCCTTGTGTGTTGAAGGAACCTACTCTGGGAACCATATTGTAGCTTACACACATTAGAAAGGCACATCTGAGGAGCTATTGGTGTAGTTTTTTTCGAGAGATATATGTTTAAAAACAGTTCAAAGAGGGGCAAGGTTCCACACGTGCTCATTTTTGCTGGTTCAGATTCAGGATCAGGTATAGAAATCCAAGCTGATATGAAGGTGTGTAGTGCCCTTGGTGTTCACTGTTTCACTCTCATAATTGATGTCACAGTTCAAAACACTATTGGAGTACAAGGTGTTAATCTGATGCCAGACGTCCTTCTTTATATGAAAAGCCGAGATCCATGTTATCTGGCATGAAAGTTAATATTTTACTTTTGAACACAGAAATGAAACCTTATGCTCAGAATATTTTGCAGTTAAGTCAAGGAATGATTGCATTGGTAAAGACAGGCATGCTCCCTTCTACAGATATTAAACGAGCTTTATGCATAAACCTAAGGGAGTACTCAGTGCGATGTAATGTTCCTAATTGGAAAATTAACAGTGAGTACCAAAACATGCACTAGCTACAACAATTAAAATGTCACCATGCAAACACAAATTAGTACAGCAAAGAAATGAGGAAATGAGTACAATGGAGTGAAATGATAGAACCCGGGCTTGCTACTACAAGCACGCAATACCCAAGTGAGAATCTAAATAAAATCTCCAGCTGAAATCGCTCAATCTGTCCAAATGCATTGCTCAGAAATTTCTGCTGCCACTAATGCTAGAGGAAAACTGTGAAATGAACCTTCAAAATTGCTTCAAAAATTATGAAAAATTAGAGGAAGGCTCCTCACATCTCAACTAACAAAACCCAGAAAAATCTCACAAACCCAAGTGGTAGAATGGCTTCCCGAAATAACTTCGCCTTGCTCTGGAAATATTGTTGTTGTTGGCTGGCTTCAACCCTTTGTTTTGGTCTTCAAAATTGTTCAGAAAATTATACCAAATTAACTGGGCCCTCTCCTCATAGAAAGGAGTCTCCATTCCTCTTGCATAAAGTCTTCTTCCCAGAACATCTAACCATTCCTTCCTAACCGTTGTTTCAATCCATGTCATAAGACAAAACCTTTGTACATGTATCACCAAAATATCTGATCAGAGAAAGCCTGGCATCCGTCAGTTGCGCTGTCTAGGTATGGATGCAGCTCCCAGAAGATGTGATCTCCTCCCTAACCATTCCAACCATTCCAAATATTCTTAGGAACATTCGATCTTCTGGTTCTTTAAACATTGCTTCCCTTTTCTCTGTACACCTTTGCGCTCCACGTTTCTACCAACGTTTCCATAGGAATGTCTGCATCCTCAGGAAATTTTCTGTTGCGCTCAGTAAACGGTTATAACTCCATTTCAGAGGAGCTCGGCATCAATGGTTGGCTCGGAAGGAGATATTTGTGAGACTTCATGATTATCGTGATGCCATTCTCCTCCATTAATGTTCAGGCTCCATCTCTGAATCTCTGGCGGCATATCAGCTACATATCCCTCAACCATATCTCCAAAATTTCACACGCATTTCCCACACAGTGCATGAAATTCTCACTAAATTCTCACGGTAATTACTGAAATAAAAGTTTACCCTAAATCGACAGAATGAAGCTCAGCACTATGCTCAGCAAGAAGATCGGCGAGCCTATGCACAAAGCCCCAACCACCTCTCCTAAATTCCAGTGAACCAGTGAAAAATTGGGGCGAATCACTCTAACCGCTCCCTCCGACCCTGTAAATCCAGGCGAATGCCATGGAAATCTGCTCCAACCAAAGAAAATCGGGGGCGAATTTCATTTTTTAAGTTTTATGGGCCTTTTTTTTTGTGGGCTAATATTTAATAATTAATTATTTTTAAAATAATTATTGGGCTAACTTTATTAAACTATAGAAAATGGGTTTTATATAAAAAATTCGCCCTATTAAAATTGAAAATCCCTTAAAATTCGCCTTTGGGCTAAAATTCGCCCCTAAAATTTTCCATGCTTATATGCAATGAGGGTGGTGATATACTTTTATGTATAAAGACCTATCATAATATAGAGAAGTCAACTCCATGGAGATGTCTTTAAACTTGAATGAGATCATTATATCATTGTATAGTGAGTGTGAATGAGGGTCAAAGGGATACAATATTGGATCTTAGTAGAGATATATATTATACGAACCACTGAGATATACCAGAGATATTTTTTAGGTTATACTTCAGTGCAGGGTTCAAGGTTCCATAATTGTCAGACCAGGAGCTAACTCCGCAGAACTGAATATGAATTAGATGGAGATTGTGTGTGTACTTATACATGGAGATGAGGCTATTGGGATTCACTTCCCAATGTCTCTTGGCCTTCCTTATTTACTAAATTACAATAATATACAATTTCACCCAATCCCTTAGGATTAGGTGTCAACATTCCCCCCTTTCATCTGAAGGGATGTTGGTGAGTCCAAGCATTGTTCTGAACTTTTCAAACTTTTCTCTTCCAAGTGCTTTGGTGAAGATGTCTGCGGTCTGCTCATTTGTGGAACAATGAGGTAGATGGATGGTTTTGGCCTCAACATGATGTCGAATCAGATGGTATTTTATATTGATGTGCTTTGTTCGATCATGGAACTTCAGGTTCTTTTCCAACTTTATTGCAAAAGTGTTGTCGATCATGACTGGTGTTGAATGCATTTGTTTCATCTGCAAATCTTCTAGGATTATCCTGAGCCACACAATTTATTTTGTTGCTTCAGCTGCTGCCACATATTCTTCCTCGATTGTGGAATCTACTGGAACTGACTATTTGCGTGATCTCCATGAGACAACTCCTGATCCAAGACTCATGGTATAACCTGAAGTAGACACCCCAATTTATTTGTCCCCGTAAAAGTTTGAATCAGAGTATCCGATCACGCTGAAATCGCCTACCTGTGTATATTTGAGTCCAAAGTCTTGAGTCCCCTTCAAGTACTTTAAAACTCTTTTTGCAGCGGACCAATGTCCTTCACAAGGTTTTTGCATAAACCTGGAGAGGATTCCAACAACAAATGAGATGTATGGCTTGGTGGTAGTTAGGTAGATAAGACTTCCTACAAGCTGTCTATACTTCGTTGCATCCTCGAATTCCTTCCCTTCAATGGATGTGAGCTTCAAGTTTTGTTCCATTGGAGTGGTTAAGGGATTGCATTCATCCATGCCAAACTTGTTCAAAAGATCTCCAATGTACTTCTTTTGAGAAATAAATATAAATTTAGGATGTTGAGTTACTTCAATACCCAGATAGTAATGAACATAACCCAAATCAGTCATTTCAAAACCTTTCTTCAATTCTTTCTTTATGGATGCAATATAACTCTCATTGTTCCCTGTCATCAAAAGATCATCTACATACACCACAAGATATGCAATTGTTTTTCCAACTTTCTTAACAAACAAAGTTACATCATCGAGATCAAAATGTTTGAAGTCAAGTTTCAGAAGATGCTCAGTTAATTTCTCATACCAGGCTCGCGGTGCTTGCTTGAGACCATACAAGGATTTTATAAGCTTGCATACTTTGTGTTCTTGGCCCTTCACAACAAATCCTTCTGGCTGGGACATAAAAACTTTCTCCTTTAGATCTCCATTCAAAAAGGCGGTTTTTACATCCATCTGATGGACTTTCCATCCCTTCTGAGCTGCTAAGGAAAAGAGTGTCCGAATGGTGGCCCATTTTGTTGTGGGAGCAAAAGTTTCTTCATAATCGGCCCCTTCTTTCTGTGCAAAACCTTTTTCCACAAGCCTGTCTTTGTGCTTGTCAAGTGAGCCATCTGCTTTGTACTTGTTCTTGTAGACCCACTTATAGCCAATTGGTTTGGTTCCCAAAGGAGGATCAACCAGCTTCCAAGTGCCATTCTTTATCAAGGCATCATACTCCTTTTGCATCGTTTCATTCCATTCGTCATGAGAAGCGGCTTCTTTGAAGGAAGTTGGTTCATGATCTGTAGACAAACTCAATTCACAATTATAAGCAATATCCATATCAATAGGTGAATCAGAATTATCTACATCACCTTCGTTTTGTCTAGTGGAACTTCTTGTTCCTATCTTTCCAACCTCATCGAGACGAAAGTTTTCTACTGTCTTTGTCAGCCATTTGGGGGGGACCTTTTTGAGATGGCCCAGACTGCTCATTTGACTGAGTTGGAATTGAATCAAGATTCAATCTCTCAATTCTGTCAATCACATCATTCAAGGTGTCATCCATGGTTGGTTCTTCATGTGGGGGAGAGAGTGCTTCAGGAAATGATTCCACAGATTGATTCAGTATAGGAATCCCCCCTTCAAGATGTGGAATCTGATTATCAAATTCTTGAAAATACTTTGCATGTGTGAATCTATCTAGGCGATCAAGTTGTCGCTCAACAACATTGTCAGTCTTGGAAGATTCAAGGAATATGACATCTCTTGCTATTACAAACTTCTTATTGACTTCATCATAGAGACGATATCCTTTTGAGGGATTGGAATACCCCAAGAAGATACATTTTCGACTTCTAGCACCAAGTTTATTCCCTTGTACCTTGGGTATCAAAGCATAACAGGTGGAACCAAAGACCCTGAAATGCTTTACCGAAGGAATGTGGCCATGCCACATTTCATAAGGAGTTTTGTTTCTAATTTAATTTGAAGGAAACCTATTATTTATGTATACAACACATAGAACTACATCAGCCCAAAACATCAATTTTACATTCTTAAAAAACATCATGGAGCGAACCATATTTAAAATTGTCATGTTCATTCTTTCAGCTACACCGTTCTATTGGGGATTATAGGGCACAGTTGTTTGATGTTTGATCCCATGTTGACGAAGATAATTTTCAAATTCGTTTGAAGTGTATTCTTTTCCATTATCAGTACACAAAGAGCCAATATGAGTTTGTGCATCATTTTCAATCCATGCATGGAAATCCTTGAATGTTTGAAAAGATTAAATTTGTTCTTCAATAAGTAAACCCAACACATTCTGGTGTAATCATCAATAAATGTCATCATATATTTATTTCCATTTGCAGAAGCAACAGGCATAGGGCCACATAAATCTGAATGAATAAGCTCAAGTTTTCTATGTGCTCTGGAATGTGAATCATGAAATAGCTATTTGCTATGCTTTCCTAGAATACAAGCATCACATTGCTTAAGTTTCCTAGGAATTGTAGGCAGTCCATTAACACCATTTTTCTTCAATAATCGAAGGCTGTCATAGTTTAAGTGTCCAAATCTAGCATGCCATAAAAGACTTGATGGGAATGTACCTTCGTCATGATGTGAACTGAATGCAAAGTTTTGTGCATGAGCAGAGGAACCTTGCAGCTTCAAGGGTCTTCCTTCTTTTATTCCCTCCATGACAAGTGAGCGATCTAATGTTTTTTTGACCTCAACCTTGCCATCAAACATGTGAATGGAGTGTCCTTGTTGGCGGATGTGGACCAAGGATAGCAAGTTTCTCCTCAACTCAGGGAGGTATAGAACCTCATGTAGAAGATGATCTGGAAGACCAGGCAACTTAAGCCTGATTGTGCCAAGCCCTAATGGCTTGAGTTTGGATTTATCTGCAAGTCTACGGCTCCATCAACTTTGTCAATAAATTATTCAAAAAAATATTTTCTAAATGTCATGTGACATGTTGCTCCTGAATCTAGCAACCAATCATTTCTCCAATAAGTAAATGAAACATCAAACACCTCTTCAGTTACTCCATTGTTACAATGTGCTACAACATAATGAGCAGATTCAGGTGCCTTACCTTTGTCTCTATCATTAGTTTTACCTTTTCTTGATTTCTTTGTTGCTCAATTTTATCCCAAGGCAGCTTACATGTAGATGCATCATGCCAGTCTTTATTGCAGCGTATGCAATGAAGATCAGATTTTTCAATTTGAGTTTGTCTGCCCCCCCTTCCTCTGAAATTTATTCTTCCTCTTCCTCTTCGGCCACCTCTTCCTCTAGAAGAATATTGAGCATGACTCTTCTCTCTATGTGCAAAGCATACAGCCTCTTCAAAAGACAAAGGGGTTGCCATCTTTCCAAAAGCCTTCTCTCTTTCTGCAAAAAAATTCTCAAGGGAATCACAGGTGATTTTCATGAGGTTTCCACTTGCTTGCAAGGACTCAAGATAATGTGAGTAAGTGGGATACAATGCCTTAACATATGCTATGAGAGGTATATCAACTTCTACACCAATGTTCTTAATGTCATGCATGATAGATCTTACTTTTGAAGCTAAAGCAAGAGGGTCATCATTTTTCAATTCAAGACTAAACAACTTAGTCATTAATTGAACAATTTCAAGTTCTGAATGTGAGTCAAAGTTCTTTTCGCTTGCTCAAGGCTTCATAGGCATTTGAAAATGGTGTAATATGGCAAGTCACCTCTTCATTTACGTAAGCTGTAATCAAGGCATAGGCCTTGCGGTTCTTATTTTCCCAAATGGCGATCTCCTTAACTGAAGTGGGCTTTGTTGGTGGAAGGTCTCCTTCTCCTTCACAAATTCCTCTCCACAACTCATTAAAATGAGAGTGTGCTTGATTTTCCAAGACCATTCAGGATAGTTCTCCTTGCCAGAGAGAAAAACTCCTACAATAGATATGAGAGAATGCATTCTTTTGAAGAAAAAAACTTTACTGTCACGGTAAAAACTCAATTCTAGTTTCAATTCTGCAAAAAAAAAAAAAAAAAAATTGTACAAAAAATTTGGGGAAAAACAAAGGTATTATCTGAGGGAGGTATTTTCTGGGGAAGGTTTTTACCAAGGGAGGTAATTTCTAGGGGAGGTATATTCTGGGGAAGGTTTGTACTAGGGGAGGTAATTTCTGGGGGAGGCCAAACTATGTAAAAAAAAAATTAGAATAAGAGGCCAAAATAAGAAAAAACGCAAAGAGAATTTGCATGGGAGGGGAGGGGGAGGGTGAGTTGAGAGGGGCGGGAGGGGAAGGAGGGTCGAGCGGCCATGAAAGGGGAGAGGAGGGAGGGCCAAGCGACCGTGAAAGGGGAGGGGAGGGTCGAGCGACCGTGAGAGGGGAGGGGAGGGCAGGTGAGGGGGATGGGGAGAGCGGGTGGGGAGGGCAGCTATGAGCGGGGAGGGAGTTGTGAGGGGTGAGGGGTGAGGGGGCGAGGGCCGAGGGGCCATGAGCTGTGTGAGGGGAGGGTAGGTGAGGGGGATGGGGAGAGCGGGTGGGGAAGGCGACCGTGAGTGGGGAGGGAGCTGTGAGGGGTGAGGAGGTGGGGGCTATGAGGGGTGAGGGGCCGTAAGCTGTGTGAGGAGGCATGAGAGAACTGTGAGGGAAAAATTATTTTGCACAATAAATGAATGTGCAGAGAACTGTAAAAATTAGTTTTACAGTAAAAATTGGACGTGCAGATAAACATGAGGCAAAATTTGCAGTAAAAAAAAAAGAAGAATTATTCCAGAATACCAGAATGCCAGGAGCAATAAAAACAGAATGCCAAGAGCAGTAAAAAAACTGAATGCACAATGAAAGTCTGCAAAAATGCAGAACATGAGGGAGTTACACCAAAGGCAGGAATGCCAAAAATGGGACTGGTTCTGATACCATGTCAAACCAGGAGGTAACTCCACAAAACTAAATATGAATTAGATGGAGATTGTGTGTGTACTTATACATGGAGGTAAGGCTATTGGGACTCACTTCCCAATGTCTCTTGGGCTTCCTTATTTACTAAATTACAATAATATACAATCTCACCCAATCCCTTAGGATTAGGTGTCAACAATAATTATCCTCAGGTTAAAGAGATTCAAAATGCCACAAAAAAAGTATTCATCAAGAAGCTCGAGTTCAAGTATAAGAGCTACATGTATATGTGTTTTAGGAGATCACAAAAAAATTGATAGGGATTCTCACATAGATATAAAATGATGATACTCATAGAATTATGATACCTTATCATAGTCCTCACATACAATGCCATAAGGAGATGCATAAATGGTTCATAAAAAAAATAAAGGTAAAGAGACTTCGATACACCTCTTCGAATTATCCTTAGGAGTTTGGAATGTAAATGAAGAGTAACTTTGTAATAATTGCAACTTAGATTAGTGAAAAAGTTCAGACCTCTTATTCACAAAGGCTCAGGTCAATCTCGGGTCATAGAATTTTGAGGTACTTTGGCCTAGAGAGGAAATACAAAATATGCTCTTGCATTCCTCTTCCATAAATTCAGACTGTAGTCATATATACTTCAGACTCTCACAAAAATATAGCATGCTTTGGGCCCTTCACATGGATTTCCATAAATATACCTTTGCAATCCATTTTAGATTTTGGATAGGTTTTCTTATATTAGCATTCCTTGTAGACCTTCACATATTACTTAAGTTTTTTTTCACAAGAATATGACATTTGAAATGGATTACAGTGCAAGGTCATTTGTCATAGTTGAGAGGATTATTATCTAGCAACAAATCTCAGATCCCTAGAGAAATAATAAGACGTTACATTATAGTCATTCAGACCTTACCTCAAAAAATTTGGATCAACTTATAGTTCCATCACATAGTTCAAATGCTCCTTTTCGGTCCTTACTGAACATAACCCTTGGATAAGAGATTTGGCTGCCAAGATCATAGCCAAGAGAAGGCTAGAGTCTTGGCTAGGAACTCAGCTGCTCCACAAGGTAATTTTACACCTCAGGAAACTTTGCATAGAACCATAGGAAACTCACATGTCAAGGGATAGTGATCCACAAAAAATTCAGCCAATATGCTCTTTAATGCCCCCCTAGCCCTGATACCATGTTAATTTTAATTAGGGAATTTGTAGAATTAATTTCTTGAACCGATTCATAATAAAAATAATTCATAAGAATGAAAGAGAAGAAGTATATCATAGTAGAAACATTAATAAACCATGAGACAAGAGACACAGAAATTAGACATGAGGCCAGGGAAAAACCCACAAGGGTAAAACCCATAAATTGTTCCTTGTGAGAGAGATAGAGAGAGTTCATATTACATCAATACATGAGAAGAAACATCAAAAAAATAACTAGACTAATAGCCACGAGCAAGAGAAATCCCAAAACCCACCTCCTAAAATTCATCCCCATTTCCTTCCACAAAACTTGTTGGAGTAGACAATAAATGTGTGATATGAATTGCACAAGTGAGGAGGTAAGTGTCACAAATATATAGCCTTCTCAAGGGGTCAAATGGGCCCCCATGTTAGTATTCAAAACTAGAACTGGTGACCAAACCAATCCACCTATCAAATCAGGTTTCAAACCAAAACCAGTCAAATCGAGACTGGTTAGACCTTGATGAACCAGCCTTTAAAAAAATACATGAAATAATTATATTTTAATGAAAAAACCCTATTTTTAAGATTTAAAACCACGATTCAAAACCAATAGATACAAAATATGAAAAATTTTCTCATCTATATACCATATAAAGGTGAATATATCAAAGCCACATCGAGTGTAATACAAAACAACTAAATAATACACAATCAATGAGTCTCTAAATGGGCTCTAGATTCCAAAAAATATGCTACAAGCTATGGGGCCACTGACCTACTACAATTCTACAGATCAATGATCAACATGATAACTGCTCATCATGTTCAAACTCACCACCGCTATTAGACATCAGATCATCAACATGTACTACATAAACATCATCTGGTTTAGAGTCCGAGGACTCAAACTTATCTGCAACCTCAGTAATAGTAGTCGCAACAAAACTAGAAATCAAAAATACAAATCGTTGATCAACATGATCACTCATAAAACTCATTTTTGATTCAACATCATTAGAAATGAGATCATCAACAAGAGCTACATAAACCTAATCTAGCTCGAAGTCCTCAAACTTGGACTGCTCTACCTTATAATATGGTGGAAATCGAAAAAGCTTAACATTCCTAACAAATGATTTTGGTTTGAGTGAAGGGTTCATCTCCTCAATCTTATAATATGGTATAAAAAGCTTAGCATGCCTCACAAATTATTTTCCTTTAGTGAAGAGTGCATTTTTGTTAAAGCCTTAGTAGAGGAATTCAAGAATCAATACCACCAACATCAACAAAGTTCAATAATCAATGCCACCAACATCAAGGTACTTAAAGGGCTTCATGCTCGTGATCAAATGCCAACCTCATATCCTCAAACATGACAAAATCAAATGGAAACATTGTATTCCCCCAAATTCTAAAATCTTCAAAACTCTCAAGTCCTCTTGATTTTGAGTGAGATCTAAAATTCTACTTTATCCTTATGAAATTCACTAAGGTTGAAACCACTCTCGAACATTCTAAGTCATTTCATGTTAACGTTAAAAATTTAAGCAAAAGGATGACAATTAAGATAAATGGAATGCTACTTTTATTTTTAAAACTTAACATTAGCATTGATGACCATTATTTCTCGAGTTGAGCTGTGTGAGGAAAATGAGACAGGAGGTACACTTTAAAGGCTTGGAGCATATTATTCAAAACCGAAACCAGCAACCGGATCGATCCACCTAACAAATTGAGTTTCAAATTTGAACCGGTCAAACCAGGACTGGTCAAAACTCAATGAAATGGTCTTTAAAAAAATACATGAAATAATTATTTTTTAATTAAAAAAAAAAATACTTTTATGATTAAAAATCATGGTTCCAAACCAATAGAGACAAAATATGAAAATGTTTCTCATCTATATACCATGTAAAGGTGAATGTATCAAAATGGAAATCAGTGCAATACATATCAACAACAAAATACATAATCAATGAGGCTCTAAATGGCCTGTAGAGTCCAAAAGAATGCTACAAGATATGGGGCCACTCGCCTACTACAAGTCTACATATCAGTGATCAACATTATCAAACTCATCACCACTACTAGACATGGGATCGTCAACATGAGCTACATAACATCATCTGGCTTAGAGTCTGACTCCTCATACTCCTCTGCAACCTCAATAGTAGTAGTAGTAGTAGTACCAAAAATAGACATCAAAAATATCTATCACTAGTCAACATGATCACTCATGATATTTATCATTGATTTAGCACCACTAGAAATGGGATCGTCAACAAGAGCTGCATAAACATCATTCAACTCAAAGGCTTTAGACTTGTATTGCTCAATCTTATAATATTGTAGAAATTGAAAATTATTAACATGCCTATCCAATGGTTTTGGTTTGAGTGAAGGGTGTATATCCTCAACCTTATAATATGGTAGAAAAAGCTTAACATGCCCAACCAATTATTTTCCTTTTAGTGAAGGGTAAATTTTTGTTAAGACCGTGGTAGAGGAGTTCAACAATCAATACCACCAACATAAAAAAAATTCCAACAATCAATTCCACAAACATCACGGTACTTAAAGGTCTTCATGATCTTGATCAAATGCCAATCTCATACCCTCACGCATGACAAAATCAAATGGAAACATTGCAATCCCTAAATCCTCAAATCCCAAATACCATTAAGTCTGTTGGAATTTGAGTGAGATCTAAAATTCTAGTTTCTCCATATGAAATCCAATGAGGTCGAACCACTCTCAAACATCCTGAGTCATTACATGGTAATGTTAAAAACATAAGTAAAAAAATGAAAATGAAAGATGAAATGTCACTTTTACTTCAATAATTTAACATTACCATTGATTTCCAACATTACTACGGTTGAGATGTGTGAGGAAAATGAGAGGGGAGACATGCTTTTAACGTCTTGGAGGGGATGCTTTGGAGATAAACAACCCCTAGTTTCCCTCAAAACCACTCAAGCGTGCCCAAAACCACTGCGCATGGGGTCTGCGGCCACCCTGTTAATGAACTAACTGGTTTATGACGAAACTAATTAGTTTATAAAAATTCAGTTGGTTTCGTCATAAACTAGCCGATTTATGGCGGGTTAATTGAAACCCTAGCCCAAGTAGATCAAAAAACTAGTTTTCCTGCTAGTTCGATCCCTCCAAGTAATGAACTGGTCGGTTTGACCAATTTTCGGTTCTAACCGGTCGATTTTGAAAAATATGGCTTGGGGTGGTTGTTTTTGGAGGGAAACAACCACTAGTTTCTCTCAAAACTTCCTTTCCTTGGGTCTACATCTGCCCTGGAAATAAACCGGCCGATTTATAAAGGAATCGACCGGTTTATGGGAAAACCAACCTGTTCTGTCATAAATCGACCAGTTTATAGCCAGTTAGGCCCAAAACCCTAGCCCACAAGGTTAAAAATCGGTTTTTCTATTGGTGGGATGGCTCAGCCTAATGAACTAGCCAGTTTGATTGGTTTATGGTTTGAACCAACCAATTTTGAATATTAGGGCCAACTGATCTGAAAATTTTATATGGATGCTTGTAAATTTTGGAGGGTTCCATTTATTCCTTTTATTTTCATAGGTGGAAATGTTTACTATGTCTCCAATTTTCAACAAATGTTTGCACCTACTAGACCTTATCAAAATGGTAGCACAACATCCCTGATCTAGTAAGTAGAAACTATTAAATCATACCTAAATAATATTGTTTCGCTTTCTTAGAATATATTTATGTAGTGTGTTAGATCAAATCAATCAAGATTACATAGATGATTGTCAAAATAAATTTAATCATATGCTAATGTACATATCATAATATTTTTATAGCTTATGAGAGTACTCATGTTGACTGAGGACTTTAACATTAACACAAACCTATTTGAAAAGTGTTGCTATGGCATGCCTGCTATCATGGCCCTGTAGAGATATGCACGGGTCAAGGTGCAACGAGCACTCCTAGGGTGTGCGACACCAACATCAATTCGCTCGATGGATTATCCAAATTGATTATACCAGATTTGGACTACGCCTCACTCTCTTTCTTAATTAAGTGTTAAGATAATATTTTGTCACTTAACAAATTTTCCATATTTTGTAACTCAACAAATTTTCCAAATTACAATTGCAATAATAATCCCTCAATGTCTTACACATACCTTATAACCCCTTGCGAGTCAATCATATTCCAAATAGAATAACCAAACATATTACAAATAGAATATCCAAACTTTGGATCAAAATCCAATGGGTTAGCTCTTGAAATTCAGCTTGCACTTGAGAAAAATACTTTCAAGAGCCATTGCAGAAAACCCTCACCTTAAATCAATTAATGTATTGTGAAGAATATTCTAGATTACAAAATCAAAATCACAGATTTATTTGCAAACTTCAAACCCTTTACCAGGTAGAATTAGAAAATTTGAGCAAAGACGAAGAATCAGCAACTTCAAGGAATAAAATTCAAACCACTGGAAACGTTTCACTTTCTTCTGACATGCTAAATGTAAAATTATAGTTTTTAAAATTCCAAACCTTTGCCAGCCCCCATAAACCCTGATCAACTCGTTCCATAACCATGGACAGAAACAGATCATATAAAGTCATTCCGCTAGTTTTTTGCCAAATTCCATTGGCACAAATCCACCAATCGAAACAAAACTGAACTTCACTCTGTAAAGCAAGAATATGCCTTCAATCCAAAGCAATTTCTGGCATACCTTTCTTGCGGGCAAGCTTAGGCTGGATCTGGTTAACAATAGCCAGGGTGAAATCAGCATATACGCTCCAACCACTTGGTAATCTTGCGGAATCTGCCACATCTAAAAAAAGGGACAACTGGTCCACGCCTTGCCCTTTGGGAAATATTAACAGACGCCTGGAACACAGCAAATGCAAGAACAAATCATGTTTTAAAAAAAAAAAAAAAAACCACTAAACACCAGCAAAATTCAGTTGAATAAATAATAAATACCACCTCAATTCTATTGAATGCAACCGAAAAGAAGAAAGAAAAATAGAAGAGAAACAAACCATAAATGATATGATAAAACCTCTTACCATTTATAACCTCCCACTGTGAAAATCTCGGAGTACTGTTTTTTCTTACAGCTAGAGAAATGTTCAATTGCCCAAGTAAACCTAAATTTCTCAAAGGGATTATTCACCATGACCTGACTCTCCATTGCTCACTGCCTTGCTTTCTCGCATGCTCGTGCAGCGTCAGTCGACATTTTTAACGATAAGTCCCCGTACATGTTTGTTTTTTCATGGCAGCGGAAATAAAGTAGGATTTAAAACAAATATTCAATTTTATAGGATATTTCAAAATTTTAGTTTGGTGACTGATTTAGTTTTTTCTTATAAACAAAAAAAAAACAAAAACAAAACAAAACCAAAAACAAAAAAACAAATTTTCTATTACATGTGGAAGTTTCTAGATATAGTGAATAACCTAAAAGCATAAAATTGATATCACAAATCTTAATTTTGAAAACTTTCTCTATAAAAAGTCAAACAAGATAAACCATATGATGTTTCACTTCATCACAAAAATAACCAACTTATACAATAAAAGGAAAAGCATAAGATCCTCAAAAATGGAGAGAGGCTTTATGTGAAGAGGATTCTCCCCATTCCTTAAAATTCATTATTGAAAAATGTAATGTATATAATCTCCTCTTGTTGATAGATGTGCTCCACTTTTGATATGCATTAGTAATACCATTCTACTCCATGTATAAATGGGATGAGGTCACTCCATGAAAAAGACCACTCAACCTCTTAATTATTTTTGTCTGGTTTATGAGCATGGGATCGAATGAAGACCGCTTCAAAACTTAATCAATAACTACTTTGGAATATCTATAAACATCCATTTTCTTGGTAGCTAACTAATTTGCACAATATAAGACCCCCCATAAAACAATGAAGACCGCTTCGAAACCCAATCAATAACCACCTTTAAATCTCTATAAACATCCATTTGCTTGGTGGTTAACTAATTTTCACAATATAAGACCCCCCATAAAACAATGATCTTCGCACGGGGATTGGAACCAATCCCACTATTCCAACTGAAATGATAATAATTGTGAGGCTTCGTGACTATGTATGCCCCACTATGTAACATCCTTCCTACTCAATTTTTTTTATACTATATAAAATTAAATAAAATTAAATAAAATTAAAAAATTAAAAATAAAAAATAAAAAAAAAAAAAAAAAAAAAAAGGAAGACTACATCATCCATTTACACATAGACAATGTTATAGGGTTAAATTGCAATATGATATGATTAAAAAAGCATGGTTCAAATTTTTATAATAATGGATTTTTTTCTTAGCCTAGCTCCTACACTAAGGTTGTATGTTAATCTCTCAAATCAAACTATATTCCTTTTTTTTTTAAACTTTCCGGATTATCCACATTGCTAGAAAACGAGTGTCGATGTTTCGAATCCCAACGGGGATCCATCATCGGGACTTTCTTGTTGGGAGGTCCGCTCCACCAATGGCCCTTAGCTAGGACTAAAGAATGTTGCCATAAATACATATATAATCATTTTGAGTAAAAAATTTGGTTTCATATCTTATAAATGCATATTATTATTATTACACTTGGGTCACAATTTAATGAGTTTCCAGATAGTTCAATGAGGGAATGTGGCCTTTGTATTGCGTGGTGAGGTGGGGCATCTATGAGTCGTTGATCCTCGATCTGGGAATCAGACGATCAATAGAGATCTAGTAGGTTATGGGTATAACCACCCTCACCCACCGATGCTTCAGTACATCATTCCACCCTCTGCTATTCTGGAACTACACAACGCATGCATTCAAACCCTATCCCTTTCGACCATGAATCTGGTGGCACAAGGTACTGCAAAAGAGTATATTCTTGATTCATTACTGCATGATGATAAATCTTTCATTTTTTATGGTTTTTTTATGTTATCCCCTCATAAATTAGCCCACACTTACCGACGTTGTTCTATTTCTAGTTCTAGGTTACTCAAAAATGAGGGCTCACTATTTCTTGACAGACCCAAGTTAGAAATGGTCAGGTTAGGCCCCACCTAGCATCATACTTCAGACTGAGGGTTTGCAGTGAGGGTTTTGCTTATGCAAGGGTTTTCTGCGAAGGAACTTCTCACGGAGAGGTAAGCATGAGGCATTTTGTTGGTTTTGGTTAGGGTTTCTACTCATATACCCAATAACTACACGCGTACCTTGGCAATTACAAAGTGTTACAAACCCTCACTGCAAACCCTCAGTGTAAATTCACAGATGTGACCACATCACCCAACTGATGAGATTGGCAATTACATCCAAAGATCCCCCTGAGCTTCTCAACTCTAGAGCAGTCAATTGAAATGGACCTCTCAAGGTCAATTCACGGGCATTAAGACCTCACAGTCCAACCCTTAAATTACAGGTTAAGTCTATTTTGGAGTTCTCCACTAGCTCCTAGTCCAGCTCAAGATGACTCCACAACACTATTAGCGACACCTTCTGATGCAGGGGCATTAGACACTAGCCAGCAATGTAGGAAGTTTTGTCCACATGTTGTGGCTAGGAGGGTTCAAAATAATTTGAATTGTAACAGCAAGGTGTCAATACCTTAGTTGTCTGTTGTATTTAGTTTAGTTAGAGTCTGTAGAAGTCGAATAGTTTGGTTCAGTCCATCTGTCATGTTCAGTTATTCAAACAATGTAATTAAGTCTTGTTAGAAGATAAACGGTCCTCACTGAGGAACCGAAAAGACACATTGCAAAGTGTATAAATTTTATCCCCCGGATGTGTTGGGGGAGGAGATTTCTGCAATAAAAATCTGTGTGTTAACCAATTGCTTCCGGTTAAATAAATTTCAATGCTCGTTGGCTATCAAATTGTCCCGAATCGCTATTGTGAAGAATTTGTTTAATTGTGAGGCGATTGAACACTGATCTGTGTGAAATCGCTGAATAGGGTTGTTGCATAATCCCCGCATTTCTCTGTCTATTGTTTTCTCTTGAATTGTTCGAACAAGCTCTGTTGAATTAATTTCCACTCATAAGAAGTCTGCGTATAATTGTGGTCGACGAACTCTATTCTGAGGTAGTGAAGACTCCGCCTGTAAGTGGAATAGACCGTTTGTTGTTAATTGAATCCTAAACTGAGGTCTGACCCTGAGTTAGCAAACGGGAGAGCATAGGAAGGAAGGCATTAAACCATGGTCGATCACTGTTCCAAAACCGAGAGTGGATTTGCGAACCCAAACCGCCCATATCGCACCACTTTTGTGGGGTAAGCGATATTCCTAGATTGGGAGCAAGTCCATAGAGTGGTTGACACGTAGCATAAGGTGGGACCCCAAAACCGCCTTTTCGCGTGCCATCACACATTAAAGTTTGACTGAGGAGACAGTGCGATATCTGCATATACCGTTCGATCTAGAGACTGACCATCAAACGACGATCGCCCTTAGAGATGCTCGAAGGTTAACCTAAGGTATGGCGTGTATAACTAATTAAAATCCACGTCATGGGCCGAGGGACTAAATTTGTTTATTTAAAAAAAGTGTCGGGTTATTAATATGAGATATTGAAGGGTGATAACCTTAGTATAAGGTTCGACGAAAGAATTGAAGTTCGGGGTACATTTAATTTTCCAAAAGTTTGTTGAATACATTTGTTTGTCAAATTCTTCGAATTTGATAAATAAAACTACAAGGAAGTTGTGGAAGACCACGTGGAGATGAACTAAGTTAATTACGTGAAAATGTTGACAGAGCTACACTAGTAGGCCAGCTCTCCTTAGGGGTGCCCGAATTCAATTTTGTTGCTATCAATAGTGGTATCAGAGCTGTTGTTTTGAGTTTTTTTTGCAGAAGATTAACATGGCAATCCGAGTTGGTAGAGGTGCTGGTAAAAGGAGAGGCGGACCCATTGCCAATGCAGAAGTGTTGGGAATTTTGCAAAGGTTCGAGGCCAGAATGGATGCCATGGAGCGAAGACAGCCTAGAGATCCTGAAGACATCAGTGAACCTGAATTAGAAGAAGCGGAAGAAAATGTTGAGATTCCTTTTGACATGAGGCTCCTCAGAACTGTTCTGGGGTCTGCAGTTAAGCCCAGGATTGAAGTGTCAAGTTTTGTAGGAGGACTGAATCCAGAAGAGCTGGTCGACTGGATTAATGAAATGAACAAGTGCTTTGACTATGAAGAAATGAGCGAGGATAAGAAGGTCAAGTTTGCAGTAACAAAGCTGAAGGGACATACTGCACTTTGGTGGGATGGAGTGCAAGTAGAGAGAAGGAGATTTGGCAAACAACCTATCAAGAGTTGGACCAGAATGATGGCTAAGTTAAAAGGTAAATTCTTGCCTAGTGATTATCAGCTGACATTGTTTAGGAAAATGCAGAACCTGAGATAGAGGTTGCTGACAGTAAAGGAATGCATAGAAGAATTCTATAGAGTAAGCATAAGAGCTGGACAATTTCAAGATACACCAGAGAAGACTGTCAGATATGTGAATGGTCTTAAGCTGGAGATCCAAGATGAGATTGGTCTTCTGTCTCCTAAGATAGTGGAAGAGGCCTACTAGATGGCCTTGAATGCAGAGGAGAAACTCCCGAGAAATCAGTCTGCCAAAGGGAGAGGTACTTTCCGTGGAAAGGGAAGTCAGGGTGGTAGAGGAAAGCCTACCACACCTAGGGATGGAGCTAGTAGTAGCTCACCTCAGAATGCATCTAAAGAGGGTGATGTAAGAGGCAGAAGGGGTTCTTATAGAGGAGGCAGAGGCAGAGGCAGAAGTAGAGAATTGAGGTGTTATAGATGTCAGCAAGTGGGACACAAGCACTATGAGTGCCCAGAGAATGTGGGTGCTGGCCCAAGGAATGCTATTGTTGCCCAGGCTAGAGAAGAGGTAGAAATTGAAGAAGAAATTCTACCAGAGAGGGGAGAGTCCTTGGTGGTTAATAAGGTCATGTTGAAGCAAGCTAAAGAGGTCACTGAGCCTGCACAAAGGAAGACTTTGTTTAGGAGCATATGCAAAGTCCAAGGGAAATGCTGCCAGCTAGTTATTGATAGTGGCAGCACAGACAATCTGGTTTCCACTGAGGTGATAGAGAAGTTGAGACTGAAGACAAGGGAGCATCCAACTCCCTATAGGGTGTCCTGGCTGCATAAAGGGCACCAGTTGATTGTAAAAGAACAGTGTGAGATAGAGCTGCAAATGGACAAATACAAAGATAAGGTCCTGTGTGATTTAATTTCCATGGATGTGTGCCACATACTGCTGGGTAGACCTTGGCAGTTTGACAGAGCAGCGGTGCATGATGGCAAGAAAAACACTTACAAGTTCTTCAAGTACGGGGTGCATCATACATTGATACCCATGGAAGAAGGAGAGCCATCAAGCAGAGTGGTTGGTCCAAAGACCTTGTTGCTGAGCGGGAAGGAATATCCACAGCAGATTGAAGAAGAAGAGGTAAGTTTTGCTTTAGTTTGCAAGCCTAAGGTAGTTCTTACTTCTACAAAGATTTCCGATTTGCCAATAGAAATCCAAGAGATGTTAGACAATTACTATGACATTGTTGTGGATGATTTACCTGATGAGCTGCCACCTGTGAGGAAGATCAGCCATTAGATAGATTTTATCCCTGGTTCAAATCTGCCAAATAAGGCATCCTACAGAATGACTCCCACAGAAAATGAGGAAATCAGGAGACAAGTACAGGAATTGGTGGACAAGGGACTGATCAGAGAAAGTTTGAGTCCATGTGCAGTACCAGCAGTATTGAGCCCAAAGAAAGATGGAGGCTGGAGGATGTGTACTGATTCCAGAGCAATCAATAAGATAACAATCAGGTACAGACTCCCTTTGCCCAAAGTTAAGGATTTAATGGATTGTTTGAGTGGTGCTAAATATTTTTCAAAGATAGATTTAAAAAGTGGATATCATCAGATTAGAATAAGAGAGGGTGATGAGTGGAAAACTGCCTTCAAAAAAAATGAAGGAATGTATGAATGGATGGTCATGCCTTTTGGGTTGTCAAATGCACCCAGCACTTTCATGAGACTTATGAATGAAGTATTGAAAGAATTCATTGGTAAATTTGTGATAGTGTATCTGGATGATATATTAGTCTTCAGCAAAACTAAAGAAGAACATTTGAGGCATCTTAATTATGTCTTGAAGAAGCTGCACCAAGAGAAACTGCTGATAAACTTAAAGAAATGCTCATTCATGAAAGAAGAGTTGGTGTATTTGGGTTTTGTTGTTTCTGCAGAAGGATTGAAGATGGACCCAGAAAAGGTTAAGGCAATTGTGGAGTGCCCTTCACCCAAAAATGTTTTTGAGGTAAGGAGTTTCCATGGACTTGCCAGTTTTTACAGGAGATTCATAAGAAACTTCAGTAAGATTAGTGCACCCATCGTTGACACAATAAAAAAGAGCAAACAACCATTTAAATGGACTGCTGAAGCAGAGAGAAACTTTAAACTTTTGAAGCAAAAGATAATTGAAAAGCCTGTTTTGATTCTGCCTGATTTTACTAAACCATTTCAAGTGAAGTGTGATGCCAGTGGGGAAGCCATTGGAGCTGTGTTGAGTCAGGATGATAGGCCTGTAGCCTATTTTAGTGAAAATCTGAATGACACCAGAAGGAAGTATTCCTCTTATGAGAAGGAATTCTATGCAGTTTTTCAGGCATTGAAAAAGTGGAGGCATTATCTGATGTCCAAATAATTTGTATTATACTCTGATAATCATGCTTTGCAGTACATTGTACAGCGGCCCAAGTTGAATCAGAAGCATGCCAAATGGGTTGAGTATCTCCAAGGTTTTAACTTTGTTTTGAAACGTATAAGTGGCCAAGCAAATAAAGTAGTTGACGCTCTGAGTAGGAGGCACATGCTTGTTCAAGAAACCAATTTTGAAGTCGTAGGATTTGATTTTCTCAAAGAATTGTATAAGACAGATTCAGATTTTAAGGAAGCATTTGAGGCATGTTGTAATCCTGTTCTAACAGATAGAAGCCAGTGGCTGGATTATTTCTTGCAGGAGGACTTACTATTCAGAAGAAACCAACTGTGTGTACCAAAATGTTCCATGAGAGAAAACTTGATCAAGGAGAAGCATAGTGGTGGACTTGCTGGACACTTTGGTACTGATAAAACTTATGAGCAGCTGAGTCACTTCTATTATTGGCCCAAGATGAGAGCAAAAGTGGCTAATTTTGTGAAAAATTGCAAAATTTGTCAATATGCCAAAGGAAGGAGCCAGAATGCAGGATTGTATACTCCCTTGCCTATTCCAGATAGGCCTTGGGACATGGTGAGTATGGATTTTGTACTAGGATTACCTAAGACTCAGAGAGGGAATGATGCAGTCTTTGTTGTAGTGGACAGATTTTCCAAAATGGCACATTTTATTCCATTTTATAAGACTAGTGATGCCACTCATGTTGCTAACTTGTTCTCCAAAGAAGTTGTTAGGTTGCATGGGTTGCCCAAGAGTATTGTTTCAGACAAAGACACCAGGTTTGTGGGCCATTTTTAGAGGACACTGTGGAAGAAACTTAGTACCAAACTGATTTTCAGCTCAACTTATCATCCTCAGACTGATGGACAAACTGAGGTGGTGAATAGGAGTTTGGGAAATTTGTTGAGAAGTCTTGCAGGAGAGCATCCCAAGCAATGGGATCATATTTTGCCTCAAGCAGAATATGCATATAATGACTCACCAAACAGAAGCACAGGGCAGAGTCCATTCCACATTGTTTATGGAATGCACCCCAGAGGAATATCAGAGTTAAGAAATTTGGGAAAGGCAGAGTTGAGAAGTGATGATGGTGATGAATTTGCTTCAGAGATCCAAGCCATACATGAACAAGTGAAACAACAACTACAAGGCAACAACATCAAATACAAAGGCAGAGCAGACTTGAGCAGAAAAGAAGTCCATTTTGAAGTAGGAGATCTGGTTTTGGTGCACTTGAGAAAGGAGAGATTCCCAAAGAAGCAGTATAATAAACTGAAGTTCAAAAAGATTGGCCCATACAAGATACTTAGAAAGTTTTCTGCAAATGCTTATGAGATTGAATTGCCCCCTGATGTTGGAATATCTCCCATTTTTAATGTTGCAGATTTGTACAAGTACGAAGATGATGGTGCAGAAGAAGGACCAGCAGACAAGGAACAGATTGAGTGGGAAAAGCAGCTACCTCCATCACAACCATTACAACCAGAGAAGGTATTGGGAAAAAGAGTGTTCAGGAAGACCAGAGGACAAGAGTACTTTCAGCACTTAATCAAATGGAAGGACCAGCCAGAGGAAGATGCCACTTGGATGACTGAAGGAATGTTGCAGAAGATAGGCAGATCAGTGGAAGAGCTCATGGACAGGAGTCCATGAAGAAAATTGCCCTCGGGAGTCTGATGCAGGGGCATTAGACACTAGCCAGCAATGTAGGAGGTTTTGTCCACATGTTGTGGCTAGGAGGGTTCAAAATCATTTGAATTGTAACATCAAGGTGTCAATACCTTAGCTGTATGTTGTATTTAGTTCAGTTAGAGTCTGTAGAAGTCGAATAGTTTGGTTCAGTCCATCTGTCATTTTCAGTTATTCAAACAATGTAATTAAGTCTTGTTAGAAGATAAACGGTCCTCACTGAGGAACCGAAAAGACACATTGCAAAGTGTATAAATTTTATCCCCCGGATGTGTTGGGGGAGGAGATTTCTGCAATAAAAATATGTGTGTTAACCAATTGCTTTTGGTTAAATAAATTTCAGTGCTCGTTGGCTATCGAATTGTCCTGAATCGCTATTGTGAAGAATTTGTTTAATTGTGAGGCGATTGAACACTGGTCTGTGTGAAATCGTTGAATAGGGTTGTTGCATAATCCCCGCATTTCTCAGTCTATTGTTTTCTCTTGAATTTTTCGAACAAGCTCTGATGAATTAATTTCCACTCATAAGAATTCTGCGAATAATTGTGGTCGACGAACTCTATTCCGAGGTAGTGAAGACTCCGCCCGTAAGAGGAATAGACTGTTTGTTGTTAATTGAATCCTGAACTGAGGTCTGACCCTGAGTTAGCAAACGGGAGAGCATAGGAAGGAAGGCGTTAAACCATGGTCGATCACTGTTCCAAAACCGAGAGTGGATTTGCGAACCCAAACCGCCCATGTCGCACCACTTTTGCGGGGTAAGCGGTATTCCCAGATTGGGAGCGATTCCATAGAGCGGTTGACACATAGCATAAGGTGGGACCCCAAAACCGCCTTTTCGCGTGCCATCGCACATTAAAGTTCGACTGAGGAGACAGTGTGATATTCGCGTATACTGTTCAATCTGGAGACTGACCATCGAACGACGATCGCCCTCAGAGATGCTCGAAGGTTAACCTAAGGTATGGCGTGTATAACTAATTAAAATCCATGTCGTGGTCCGAGGGACTAAAGTTGTTTATTTAAAAAAGTGTCGGGTTATTAATATGATATATTGAAGGGTGATAACCTTAGTATAAGGTTTGACGAAAGCATTGAAGTTCGGGGTACATTTAATTTTCCAAAAGTTTGTTGAATACATTTATCTGTCAAATTCTTCGAATTTGATAAATAAAACTACAAGGAAGTTGTGGTAGACCATGTGGAGATGAACTGAGTTAATTGCGTGAAAATGTTGACAGAGCTACACTAGTAGGCCAGCTCTCCTTAGGGGGGCCCGAATTCAATTTTGTTGTTGTCACCTTCCTAACGTCCTATTTAGGTTTACATACCTTCTTCTTCTTTCTCTCTTAAGGTGTCTTTAGGTTTTTTGTTATTCTGCCCAACCCCTTTGATTTCCCACTTAGATGTTTTTATCTCCAAAGAAATGAGAGAAAATATCTATCTATAGCTATTTGGAAGTTGAAGATTCATTTAGGGCCATTCCACGAATTGCAAGACTTCTCACAACAAATATAATTAATACAATTTTAAAACATAAAAGTTTCATTATGATTTTCATCAAGCCCACAAGTTATTAGGTTTGTGGTAAAAGAAAATGATAGTAAGTAAGAAATATATATAATTATAGAGGGTGTTATATCCCCCCTTTGCGAAACATCATCCTTGGTGTTTACTCTCATCTTTGAAACATGTTAGGATATGCTTGTCCCATAAATACTTCATCCTCCTAGGTGGCCTCCTCTGGGATAAAGTGCCTCCACTGCACTTTAAATTGGGTGATAGCTCGCCTCTGTAACATTGTTTCTCTCTGATCAAGGATATGCAGAGGATTTACCGGAAAATATTTATTGAGTTCTAGTTGTTTCACAATCATTGTACCACCATTAGTTCCATTTAATCACTAAATCAGAACATACATGTATACATAAAAATTTCATCATTACATTGTTACCTATATATCTTTCCAATTAATAATATGTTTGGGGTCATAAATATATATTTTTTAAATGAAACATGAAATACATTGTGGAATCGTATATGAATTGGTAGTGCAAGTTGGTATGCTATAGGTTCGACCCTTTCCAAAATATGGAAGGGTACACAATATTGGGATGCTAACTTTGCACAGTGGCCACACCTTAAAGTAGTTTTCTTAGGTTTAACTCATACATATACGTGATCCCCCGCATGATATTATTAGTAGTTTCTCTTCCTGTATATGTAAGCCTTCTGTATGTCTTGAGCATCTTTTAAATTATGTCAGACCCTTTTTACCATATGTCCATTTTTACTAGCATATTGGGTCATAGTATTAACTTATCTTTAGGATTTCTCCAATTAGTGGGTGTTCTACATCTTTTTCCATATACTACCTCAAAAGGGCTCATTTTCAATGACTCATGGTAACTTTTGTTATATGTGAATTGAACTAAGTGGAGGTACTCCTCTCACCTGGTTCACTATTGCATTACATACATTCTTAAAATGTCCTCAAGAACCTGATTCACTCACTCAATATGACCATCAATTTGTTGGTGATATGAACTGCTGAACTGAATCTCAGTACCCAAACTTGAAAAAAGGGATTTCTAGAATGCAGAGGTGAGCTTCACATCCCTATCAGAAATTACCACTTTCGGCATACCATGTATTTGGAATATTTATTTCATAAATATATTTGAAATTTAATTCATCTTATATGTGGATTTAACATGAATAAAATGAGTTTTCTTGCTCAATTTATCCACCACTACATGATAGAATCATTTTGTTTCCTAGATCTAGGCAAACACATTATAAAATATAATGTAATCATGTCTTATTTCCACTAAAGACACATGTAGTGGTTGAATAAAACCAACAAGGTTTTGGTTCTCAACCTTGACCTACTAACATTCCAAGAATTTGAATGAATATTAAATAATGTCCATTCTCATACGAGGCCAAAATTAGTTTTCTTCATTGCTGAAAATCATTTTTGGTAATCGGGGTGAGTAACATATTGAATTTTGTGAAGTTCATCCAACATAGATTTTTTAACAACAGTTTTAATTGGGACACATGTTCTTCCCTTAAAATTCAACAAATTCTCATTGTTTATACCATATCTAGATTGATTTCCAATATTTTGTGTTTGTTTGGCTTGTTGCCATAAAAAATTGTATTCTCGATCCTTTAAAGCAACTTCTTTGATTTGTTCATAGATTTTATTTTCTATTTGACTCTAGGAAATCTCATACACATAATGCAATTTCCTACATAACGCGTTAGCCACACAATTTTGTTTTCCTTTAAGATGCCTAATGTCAAAGTCAAATTCGCTTAGAAAGGTGCCCCAACTGGCTTGGCGTGCGTTCATATTAGGTTGCTTAAAGAAAATTTCCAAATTACTATGATCAAACATTAATAGGAATATTTTCCCTAATAAGTAATGTCTCCATACCTTCAAAGTGTGGACTACCACAGTCAGTTTAAAGTTATAACCATAATATCTTTGCTTGTGATATTTCAACTTTAAGATATTACTCTACCTTCTTGCATCAAAACTCCTCCAATACCTTCTTGACACGCATATGTGCAAACTGTAAATTATTTCTCTGGGTTTGCGATTTTCAACACAGGAGTTGTAGTCAGTAAATGTTTCAATTGTTTGAAATTATGTTGACACTCTGATGTCCACTTGAAGGCTCTTCCTTTTTTTTTTTCAAAGAAGTTAGAGGGTAATAAATTGTAGAGAATCCTTCTATAAAATAGTGGTAATACCCAACTAAACCCATAAAAGACTGAAATTCCGCAACATTTTTTGAAACCGACCATTCCATGATGGTTTTAATTTTCTCAGGGTCTACAACTATCCCTTCAAATGAAATGATGTGCCAAAAGTATTGGATTTGATCCTTATAAAAATCACATTTACCGAATTTAGCATAAAGTTGATTTTATCGTAGGGTTTGCAACATTGTTCGTAGATTCTCTTTATGTTCTTCCAAATTCCCGAATAAATCAAAATATCATCAATAAAAATCAGAACGAATATGTCCAAGTAGGAATGGAAAATACCTTTCATCAAAACGATAAATGTTCTTGGGGCATTAGTAAGCCCAAATGGAATGACAACACATTCATAATGACTGTAGCAATTTCTGAACATTATTTTACAAATATCCTCATTTTTATCCTTATCCGGTAACTTGAATGCAAATAATTTTTTGAAAATAAAGTAGCACCTTTAAATTGATCAAATAAATCGTCAATTCGTGGGCCGCGGATCCTAAAGCCACAGGTCAAGCCTAGAGGATCACAAACAACTTGAGAGACAAAAAAATCGGTATGTTTTCCAAGGAAGTTATATTATCGTTAGAATTGGTATAGCCCACCTGTACAACATATATTTTACAACCCTTCCAGATGCAATTTCTCAACTAGTTAGCTGTGATTGGTCATAATTTAATGGCTCTTTTAATCCCCGAAATTTCTTGTCTAACACCTTCCTTAGTGAGGAAACTAATTGTTTTTTCTTTACAGTTCACCAAAGACCAATGTCTTTCTAGAAAATCCATTCTCATTAACACATCATAGGTCCTAAGGGAAACATATTTATATTTACTTTAATCTGTTGTCATGCTATCTCAACAAGGAAGTTTTCTACTTTCACAATCACTCTTATTTGATCCCTAGTATCCAGTTTCAATAGCCAAGGGTTTTTAAATTTAACAACTTTCAAGTGACACAAATATTCAACTATTTTCAGACTAACATAACTCATGCTTGCACTAGAGTCTATTAAAACATAGAATGTTTGGTTAGCTATTTTACCTTCAAATTTTGTCATCACGAGTTGGTACTCATCATAGTGATCCTCAATGCTACATTAATTTTTGGTATTGCTACCTCCCCAACTATAGAGGCTTATTAGATATTAACAGTCAACTCTGCTATGGTATGATGAGGGAAATTCTCATGATAATGGGGTTCTAGAGCATATCTAGCACCTCATGCAGAGGAATATGGAGCACTTTCTCCAACCCAAGCAATTCTTGTATCATTGCAAGAAGTTCCAAAAGATCTCATATGTGATCAAGGCACAATCCATGAACAACATGTACCACTATTGATAGATTGTGAAACCTTGCAGATGAAAGGAGAAGGTAGGGAGGATGACCAGCGTCATATGATCAGGAGCACACACCCCTATCTATTTCAGAAGGTTGATGTACAGAAGAGGCAGGTAGATTTGCACAGTGAAGGTAGGGACAAAATTTTCTATTCATATATACAGTCTACTCTTGATATTGATGTCTCATTGCATGGAGGCATTCCACCAGGGAGACCACCAGATCAGGATATGATGAGGGATGCTTCACATTTGGTTGCACCACTCACTAATTCCAGAGGGGTGAGGACCTTGGGAGGACTCGATATAGCACAAAGAGTCTGGGATAGCCTCAAGGAGGAGGGATACAACCCGCAATTTTCAGCATTACCCACTCTCACTACATATTCTGCCCTAACAGAAGTTGCTGCAGTGATGGAGGATGGCACCACCATGGTGTAAGGAGACCACTTCATGGATTTGGAGAAACAGAGGGTACTTCCCTTGAGGAAGGAATACTCCACATATTAGAGCAGATGGAAGCCACTCATGCTTACACTAGCCAAGATCAGGAGGTTCTTTTTGGATGGTAGCTTCTCATGGGAGGCCAACTTCCAAAGGTCACCACTTCTACTTGAGCATGAGCAGCTGCATGATGGGCATGGCGGAACTTTGGAGGGTGACTTTTGCTTGAGGGATGTCAAAAAAAAGGAAAACAACATGTGGGGAGTTTCACATTTCAGATCTTCAACGTTGTCTCTTAGGAGGATTGATCCATATTGGAGATCTCAACTTTTGGTAGAGTACTCCAAGGATATTGGTGCTTGCATGATTCTTGATGACCCGGAGGGAGATGATAGATACATGGTGGATGATGGGGTCATTTATTCTTATGGCAGAGTCTTCTTGACTAGAGCTTCTGAGCTCAAGGAGAAGCTGTTACATGCAGCACATGTGGACTTTCTTTCCATGCACTTTGATGCATATCATTCCTTGATGGAGGAGTTCACTTGGGAGGGCATCCAACAGGATGAATATCAGCATATGGAGAGATGCATAGCCCAGATGATGATGGAGAGGTTGTCACGACCACTTCCCTACTCATTGAGAGTGAGGGAGAACTTTCAGTTGAGCCATTTCAGCTCAATGACCAAAGTACATGATAGAGGATGTACATTTATGCATAATGACTTGTACTCCTTTACTTTTTATGAGCAGCATATTGTACCAAGGAGGATCTTTCCTTCTTGTATATTGTATTGTGATTTACTTGAGGTCATTTGCAGCATTGATGTTGGCCATTCTATGGGTGGTTTGTGGGAAATGCCACATGATTCTTGGTGTGCACCATTGGCACCAAATTTTACTTTTATGATCCTATCTTGTAGGATGATTGTGGCAACAAACAAGTGGCTGAAAGGACACTTGTTATACTTTGTTTTGAGGCAGGCAGGGGATGCACTGCACTAGTTCCACATGTGGAACTATGATCCACCTCCCGATTTTCATATGGCAACTTGTTTTTATTTGTTTTTGCTTCCATATATTGATGATGCTCTTATTTTTATAAGAAGCTTTGTTGGGAGGATGGCACAAGAGTTGGAGGTGACCATTGGGAGTGTGATTCTCCATACTTCATATGTTTCATGTTTTAGGAGAAATAATGGGCAAGCCATGATTGCCACACTACACCTCTTGTCTTCATGTGGGAGGAACCATTTGGAGAACTTGGGTTCTTGGGAGAGGCACTTCATGGATATTTTGATTGATGGGGAAACTTGGGACATATTTGGAGACCATAATATTTCAGCCCAAGATTAGCAGCAACCCCATACATATCATAAATGGAGAGAGAAACAACATGGCTAGAAAAATCTAATCTCTCCATACAACTCCAATACATTGCATGAAACGGGGGTTGAGGATTTCTTTGATGAGCTACCTAGGATGGTTCATTTCATTTGGATGATAGCATGGGTATGGGAGTCTCTTATTGGGATGGAGATCCCCAATTTTCATAATCTCACTTACCTTGAAGAGGCCATTGGATAGGAAGAAGGTTTCCACTTACACCTTCCACTTTCTCATGATGTGAGCCATGTGGTTTTGCATACTTGGGAGGAACTATTGGGGGGAAGATCTATTGCAGATTATTTTGAGCAGTGGTGGGGACTATTGATGAGGAGGCCACAAGAGGAGGAGGGGAGGAATTTTGCTCCAACTTTACAATTGCTTGAGGACAAGCAAGATTTTGGAGGGGAGGACTGTAATATTCCTAAAATTTAGCTTTTAGCTAAATGGAATATTATAGATCATTTTGTCACTAGCTAGGTGAATAAGTGGGTATGGAGGCCCTTAAATATCCTAAGCAGCAATAAAAACACTTCAAGTGTGAAAGGAGGCCTTCTAAGCAGCTAAATAAAGCACCTTTGAGTGTGAACACGGGTTGGATCATGTTGAACCAGTCAATTTTGACCAAGTTAACAACGTTGTTATGGAGGAGTGGAGATTAAATGAGGAATAACGTAGTTTTGGAGGGAGATTGATTTCATGAAGGAAATGACCTAATCAAGTGGGGCCAAGGGCAAGGAAGCTCATAATCTATATAAGGAAGATGATGGCAACCATATGGGGTTATGTTTTGGATTATTATTTTTTATGTAGTATATTTAGACTTCTTGCATTCTTCAGTTGTTTAGTTGAGATTTTTGTGTTGTTTAGCACCGGGTGTTCCCAAGCAGGAATCCCACCTCTTTCCTTGAGAGGCCTTTTGGAAGAGCATTACATTTCATTTCCACATTCAGGAAAACCCCAAGGGGATTTTAAAGAGGAGCCTCTATAGTGTATGGATCTGTTGTAGATCTAACTTTTCATGCACTTATATGCTCTAGATCTATAGTGTAATCAACAATTGTTTGTAGCTCAATAAAATAACATTGTAAGGCGATTTCTAGTCTATACATATGGTTGCAACACCTCTTTTGAGGATTTTTCTTCTATTGGTGATTTGTATTTCCAGTTATGCATCTTATGGGCCTCATTATACATCTATTTTGCTGCTGTAAATACATTTGAAAGGTCTCCTTATTGGCCTCCTGCTGTCTTTTAGATGAACTGCATTATTTTCCTGCAAATCTGCTTTCTATTGTTGCATTCCCCATTTGGGAATATTACAGTGGTATCAGAGCATCATCTTGGCACAGCCTGTGCTTTCTAAAAAGCCAATATTTCTTCTGAAGAAGGAGAGCCTGTCACTGATAGGGAGAGGAGATATCAAGAAAGAAGACACAGAAGATTAGATTATACTAATGACAAAGAAAGCAATGGTAAAACCCCTTTATCTGGAAGAATGAAAGGGGAGGATTTCTTAAAAAATATTTTCCAAACTATGCTGTTCTAAAAAAATCTTTTCCAAACTATGCATGAGCTAAAAAGAGAAATTAGGGGAATGAGGAGGGAAAGACATGAAGATCCCTCAAGAAGAATTGCACATGAAGAAAGCCGCAATTCTTCATACTGTGTGTGTGTGAGCATTCAGCCACACAATCAGATTTGCAACGTTGTAGCATGCCTACATTCTTGGCAAGAGAAGAAGCAGAAGGAGAAACACCAAGGAGGAGACTCTTGGTGACTATCTCCAAGAATATGAATCTCAGTCTAGAATATTCAAGGAGCATTTAAGCTTCCAAGGGTTTTGTTAACTTAAATAAGAGAGAAGATCCAACAACTACCATAGAAGAAGAGGGTGCATTGAGCACACTTTGGGTAGATTATTTCTACCTACTTTTGATGGATCACCCAAGAGCACAACCAAGTCTTGGGTAAGGAAGCTAGACACAAATTTCCAGTTGCATCAAGTTTAAGAAGAAGAAGCCATAAGAGTAGCAGCACTGCATCTTCAAGGTAAGGCTTATGCCTGGTGGTTATTTGAATCTTCTTCATTGAAAAATGCAAATATATCTACTTATGCAAAGTTCACTAGGAGGTTAGTGAAAATATTTGATTTTGAACAATTTGAAACTTCCTTGGGAGAGCAAACCAAGTCGAAGAAATTAGAACCTTTGCATGAGTTGGAAGGATCCATGAAGCCAACTCCATTTCAGAACATGGTTGAGGGGGTTAAAGATCTGCTACATGCTTTGCCAAGGGCAAAGGCCCCACTTTAGCAAGAACTTTCTTCTCAAGAAGAAGACATGAGGCTTCCTTTTTCAAAAGGAGATCAAGAAAAAAGGTCTCTTAATGACGAGGTATTCTCCATTGATGAGGAGAAGGAAGAGTAAGAGTTGGAAAGATCCTCTAGCGCTGTGACAGCAGGAGGAGATCTACTTCTATTTGGAGATGGAGATGAAGCAATTGCTTCCACTAGAAGGGCTCTTGTATCTTTGCAAAAAATCCAAGGGATCTTACACATGAGGATTATGAGAAGCATGTGTCTATGTTGATAGACAATGAGACAAAACAATGGAGGAAGTGTGTTCCAACATTGAATACAGTCTTGGAAAAACACACTATGATAGATCATTCCTTTGTGATCAAGACTCTTGACACCAAGGAGATGTTGGGTGTACATGGGTTAATTACATCTGAAGAAAGCACCTTAGACTATGAGATCTTGCAGAAGGTAGGAGAAGAAGAACAAAGGAGGGATCACAACAATGGCATAGTAGGAGATGATCCACCACCACATGGAGCTGAGGATGGAGCAATTGCTCCAATCAGATCACTCTTGCATCCTTAAGAGTGATACCCAATTATCATGCAACTTCCACACAAGAAATAGAGATGAATTTGCATAGTGGAAGCAGGGATATGATGATCCCATCTATTATGCACATGAGGATGATCCATGAGGCATCATTATCTTGTGGTAAACCACCTAATTTAGATTTGATGAAGGATGTCTCACGTCTTGATGCTCCATTTATAGATCTAGGAAGGAAGGGAGCATTAGAAGACCACAACACAGCGCTGAGAGTGTTGGGTGATCTCAAGGAGGAGGGAAATATTTTTCCCTTATCACCATTGTCCAATCTCTCATCTCATACTGCACTAAGAGAAGATGTTGCAAGAATGGAGGAAGACACCATCAAGGGGCAAGGAGGGCGGTCCTTGGCTATGAAGGCTCAGAAGATAATCTCACTTGGAGAGGAGTCTTCCATACATGATAGAAGATGGTCGCCTCACATGCATACTTTGGCAAGGCCAAGGAGATTTTGGATAGATGATAGCCTCCCATGGGAGACTAACTTCCAAAAACTTCCATCTTCATTTGAGCATGTGCATATGCAAGAAAGGCAGTAAGGAGGGAATAGAAACCTTCCATCATATACCTTAGGCATGGGAGTTGTCAAGGAGGAGAAACATGGAAGGAATGGCCTTCCAACATGTACCTTTGGCATGGGAGATGTCAAGGAGGAGAGTAGCCATATGACAAATATTTCAATTGATAGATCATCAGCGCTGTCATTGTTGGGGAGTTTAGATCCACATTGGAAATCCCAACTGTTGGTGGATTATTCCAAGGATCTTCACACTTGCGTGATACTTGATGACCAACTGCATGAAGAGGGCTATCTAGTCCATGAAGGAGTCATCTATTATCATGGTAGGATATTCTTGTTTATAGCCTCCAAGCTCAAGGAGAAGTTACTACAAAGGGCCTATGAAGAGTTCTGTTTCAGCCATACATACTCCATGAGATTCTACAACATCATCATGAGGAGCTACACTTGGAAGAGCTTTGAAGGAGAACTATATTAGCATTTTCAAATATACATGTACCATGTGGGGATGGGGCAGCAACATAACTCTATGGAAGAGTTAATTCAGCCATCTCTTTCTCTTTTTTAGGAAGGAGACAAATCTATGCACCACTCCATTTATTTGAGGAGAAATTTTGGTGGAAAATATGCTCATGTAAATAATGTTTCATTTGATTATTGTTTGCATTCTTCCATTTTTTATATGCAGGCCATTACTCCAAGGAGGATTGTTGTACCTTATAAACTTCATGGCCAACTTTGGGCCAAAACTATTTCTGAATATGGCCATTCCCTTGGTGGACAAAGGGAGATTTTGCATCATGATGGGTGCTTTCCTAAGGCACCAAATATATCTCACATTTTCAGCCATGATGAGATAACTTTGGCAGCAAGTAAGTGGTGGGGAAACCATTTACCACATCTTGATCTAATGCAGTCAGGAGATGCACTACGCTGGTTCCACATGTGGGACTATGACCCACCTCCATACGCACAAATTTATGTTTGTTTGTACAAAGTTTTACTCCCATACATTGATGATGTACTTGTACTTTTTATGGGAATGTAAGGAGGGAGGATGGGAGGTATGCATGTGCCCTATGGGATAAAGACTCTCTATGTGTATTATGCTACATTTTTCAGGGAGAGCATTGGGCAAGCCATGTTTGTTTCTGTTGAACTTTTGTCTCCTTATGGGATGGACTATTTACATCTCATGAGAACTTTGGAGGAACAATTCATGGATGGCTGGATTGGTGAACACTTAGCTTATGGAGGAAGCTTATCACATGATGGTGTTGCCAATGGAGGAGGAGAAGAGTTGCAGCACTCACCTTATCAGTTGCTTGAGGAAAAGCAACATTTGGAAAAGGAGGACTATAATATTCCCAATTAGTCCTAAGCTAATTGGAATATTCATTTTTGTTTTCTTTCTTTGTTTAAAGAATAAAAGTGTAAAGGAGGTCCATAAAACTCCTAAACAATGAATACATCAATGGAAAATGTGAAAAAGGCTAAATCTTGGTTGTTTTAACAAACACCCTTAGGTGTGAAAGGGGCTAGATATCTTGACTGGGTCAACCTTGACCAAATCTACAGCGCTATCATGGAGGAGTGGCCATCAATGAGGCACAACGCATTTTTAGATGGAGATGCTTTGTGTGAAAGGAGTGATCTCATTGGAAGTGGTTTATGGTGTGCAAGCTCTCAACTTATAAAGGGAAGAGGATGACAGCATGAAGGGGTTGTTGATGATTATGTTATTTTCTGAATATATTTTATGTTTAGACATATATCAATCTCTTGTTGTTTAGCTGAGAATAGTGTTGTTTAGCACTGGGTGTTCCCGGTCGAGAATCCCACCTCTTCCCATTGAGTAGCTCTTGGGAGAGTCTTGTATTGCATAGTACACTATCTAGCTAAAAGCCAAGCTTCTTCTTCCAACTACAACGCAGATCCTATTGAGGGTTTGGTTGTCTTTGAAATCTGAAACAAGTGGAGGCTAGATCTACTCAGATCTAGATCATTTCAGTGCCCTTTTTCAGTGGAGGAGGCTTCTACTCCATTGGGAGGAGTGTATTGGAGTGTTTGGGCTACATCTTCTGATATTGGCATGAGGTCAACCATGTTCTAAACCCTACATCGCAGTTTTACTTCCAGATCTGCATTATTCCTATAGGTGTTGTTGCAGGGTGTTTTGGCATACCATTTGTAGAGTTGGTTTTCAAGTGTTGGGGATCTGCCCTTCACTTTGGAGATCCATTGGAGGGGATCTATTCCTTGTTCATATCAGATCTGATCTACATGTTTCTGAATACTACTGAATATCTGAATATTTCTGCAGATCTGCAAACTTAGATCTCAGATATACTTCATGTACATGGTGTAAAGCTGAAAACCTAAAGGGGATTTTAAAGAGGAGCCTCTATAGTGTATGGATCTATTGTAGATCTGACTTTTCATGCACTTATATGATCTAGATCTATAGTGTAATCAACAACTGTTTACAGCTCAATAAAATAACGATGTAAGGAAATTCCAGTCTATACATATGGTTGCAGCTCCTCTTTTGAGGATTTTTCTTCTATTGGTGATTTGTATTTTTTGTTATGCATCTTATGGGCCTCATTATACATCTATTTTTCTATTGTAAATACATTTGAAAGGTCTCCTTATTAGCCTACTGTTGTCTTTTAGATGAACTGCATTATTTTCCTGCAAATCTGCTTTATATTGTTGCATTCCTGTTGGGCGGATTAATCAATCTTGCGGACAAGACCGAACTCCCTAGTACCAAAAGGTACTCTAGCAACAAACAACCAAATAAACCTATCTTTCTCTAAACATATATGATTTACAAAAAGCACTATAGAGGTGTCAAAGACTTACCGTAGGTCCAGTGCTTGTTCGAAGTAGTTGTTGTGCCTCGTGCACTTGAAGGAGTTATCTTCGTAAACCTGCAGTCACAAACAAGCAAACATTAAATAGCACCTGTATAGTAAACATCATAAATCATGCTTATCATGGTGATCAAGGAATCCATGAAATAAACAATTAACTAACAGCTTATTGAGAAAAATGAATTCATTTGTATTAACTTTAAAAGAAGGAAAACCTTACAACCTTAGCCTTGATGTTGAACAGGCCTTCCCAGGGTTCGAAGCAGGAATCTCCTCTACTCTGATAAGCTCTGCACTCCTCCAACCGAGACAGATAGAGGTATGTGATCTCTCCTCACAAAAATCTCAGTTAAATGAGTCTAAATCCCAACAACACTTAACCTCAAATAATCTAAAGCTTGAACTCCCCTTGAGGCTACCCAATGCCTCTTTTTATAGTGAAAAAGAGGAGGTTTCAGTTCCAATTATGAAGGGATAGAATCCTCCTTCAAAGGGATAAGCTCCTCACATCAAGGGGTTAGCTCCATAAGGTAAGGGATACATGAACCTCAAAAGAGCGGTTCTGCCACCGCAAGATTCTTTCTAGAGGCTTCTAGAATTTACTGAAAGTGAGCTTTTTTGAGTTTACTTGCACCTTTTTAATCTTTACAGGGGTCCGCACCCATAACACAGAGAAAGTGCGTTTAGGTACGCAGGAGTCATGAACATTAGGTGCGGGACCGCAGGCAAGATACAGAGAAAGTGCGATATCAAAGTTAAGGAGATTTTTAAGAAATTTTCTCTTATTTTCAAGGCTTGACATGAGGAACTGATATGTTAGACTTGCAAAGGAGGAAGTATGAGTGATAATGAGCTCATACACATAGCAGAATGTCAGGATGACAATTTTCAGTGCAACATTTTGACCCCTAGAGTGCAAAGTCTGGAATAGATGAAGCTGAAGTCTGTCATATATGAAGAGTGCAGTACTTTATCATTTCAAGGATCATTCTGTGGACACCCCAGTCGGAACCTGTAAAAAAATTCAATGCAAAATATATATGTGTATATATCATCGCTGAGGTAGGCATTCCCATACTCAGTTCAAAACTAACTAGAAACTGATTCAAACTGTTCTGATACAGGAATGATTTTGAATACATCAATAGTATAGACATGTGTAGTCACAGTATGGACGCAACTATCTGTTTATGAATAGTCCATCGTATAAATGATAACAAAATTCCTCGCAGCCTGGATGGTAGAAACTAGATCTAGGGTCTTGATTTCTGCATCTCGAACTAGTACGATTCTATCCATGTGAATAAATGTGTTGAAGTCGAACATGGTAGAAACCACTTGATTACCAGTCAATGATGTAAACTGTTAACAAGTGTGAGAGTAACCACCAATAATTTCAATGGCTCTCAAAGTACTCAGTACAATCCATGAAATGTGAATGAATGAGCTGAAGTCGAACATGTCACGGAATCATTCGATCGAAGGTCAATGATGCAACCTGTTGTCGAAAGCGAGAAACCTGCCATTGAGGCATGCAGATTTCAAGGTACTGACGATTTCTGGATCAACTTCCTAGATAGTGTGCTGATGTCGATAGAAAGCGATCTGTCGTAGGCAAGCCCACAACACGAAATCATAGATCAAGTTTTGAAAATATATTAGCAAGGACTGACTCAGGGATGGTCAAAAATGGATGACAGATATTTTGCAGATGAATGGTTTATTTGAACTGTCCTCTTGAACACATAACGACACTGCAGATGGCTTGGTGACAGTTGACCCAAAGCTAATACCTAGGAACCGGATGAAGACTTTCAAATGAGGTTTGATTAACTGTTAGGCAAAGGATTTTCCAACCCAGGTGATTGAAAGTGTCGTGTTCAAGAGTGGTTAACTAGATTTTCAAAAAATCAAAATACAACAAACAAGTCCATTTTTCTCTCTTTTCCCCCACCATTTCTGGCAAGTACCTCTTTATTTTTGACAAGCTTGAGGAGGATAACATTTGCTTGTTTATAAGCTCATCCTTCTGATGAGTCCAACTTAGTTTAAGATTCGAACCCTAAGAAGGAGTGGTTCATTCCTGTTTAAAATTGAACAGGTCCTTTACTGTTAAATTTTAACGAGTCCAGTATAGGAGAAACTTGGTGTTTTTCAATTTTAGGGAGTCAAAAGAAAAAAACTTAAGAAAACTCCATGGGTGTACTTTTTCGTAAATTTAGTCTCTCGAGCTCGAAAAAGGATAAAATAATGAGGGAGAGAACTCTATTGACCGTAATTAGTCAACGTATACCTTTTTCGTAAATAGTCCATTTCAGTCCGTAAAAGGGGTAAACTTATACTGAAAGGACGATCATTCATTTACTTTAACGTTCGAATAATCAAGTGCTTGGAAATCTTTTCATGTTTAGAGAGTCTGAAAAGGGCTTAAAAGAGGACTCCAAGTTTTCGTTTTTTCGTAAATTTTTGAAAGAGTTCGAAAAAGTGATAAAAATATGTTTTTTGTTGAAAAATGATCAATTCTCTTGAAAAATCCAATTTCTGCACAAAAACTTGAAACATTACACATACCTGTTTAAGATAAATAAAAATGCTTTCAAAAATAACCTTTTTAAAGTGAAAAATAAACAAATTAAAAAATCATTTATTCGAAAAAACTTATAAAAAGGGCTTTTCTAATTTCATTTTTACCATTTGAGTTAAGAGTGAAAAGTAAAAGCTTTTGGGTTAAAAAAAAGTTCCTGTGAAGATTCTGGAAAATCTATCCAACGAAATCAAGAACCGCCTGCTCCAAGTAATCCACGACCTCCTAATCTTGCATTTCATCCATTTACATTTCATTTTTAGGCTTTAGATTTCATTTTTAAGAGAAAAATATATTTAAAAAATCACCCGCGGGGGTCCGCAGGTGCAACACACGGGCCCTGCGGACCCCGACTTTTTCCTACATAGAAAAAAGTCGTGGGTCCGCACTTGTCTCACAGCGCCCGTGCGTTCCTACGCACTGTGTATGAGAACAAAGTGCGGACCCCGCGCAATTAAATTTCAAATTTAAATTTCTCAATTGCTGCCCAAAATTTTTCAGATTAGATTGTTCTAATATATCTTTTTATGCATTGTAGGATATACAAGATGCTAATTTGGAGAGAATGTGAGCATGAAGACGTAGATGATGCCACAATGCCGCATTTGCCTATAATGTAGGCATTAAGAGCATGCAGTTTGTATAAATTCTGGGCCATTCAGGGCATGAGGGCACGTGTAGACCTCCTAACATGGCTGGTGAATAGGTGGAACGTACAGGACCAATGTTTCATTATTTGCGGCCACTGGCTCGAAATTAAGCTGAAGGATATCTATTTTTTGACTGGTTTGTCAAGGAGGGGCGAACAAATTCTCTGTTTGGGATTAGGCCAGGTGGCCAAACTGTCGCTAGTCTTCGACAAGAGTTTTGTAATGATTAGGCAGACCCTAGGGACAAATGGATTGACATAAAAACTATCATCCATCCCGAGCTAAAAGTTATTGCATTTACTGTTACCAGATTGTGTGGGAGTGCAGTGTTGCATGTGGCTACCGGTTCCGAAATGCGCATTGCTGTAGACTGTTTTCGAGGCACCATTTTCAACTGGTGCGAAGCTGTGTTGGCCAACGTAAAAGGCCAAATAACCAGAGAAAAGAATGGAAAAATAAATAACTTTGGATATGGATTCATTGTAGTCACCTTTGCTCTAGAGAGGATCCCCATGTTAGCTCTGCAGAACATTCCTGTTGATGCTGGACGACCTCGAGAACCTAGGATGGTTCATTGGGTTGCATTGATGGCTTGTCATACTGCTGAGGGTGTTGAGGTTGTTTGATTTCCTTCTTCATATTTCCGTTGGTTGGAATGCCAACTTTTTGTTATAAAGGATTTTCCATACGTCGGGATAGATTTCCGCGGCAAACGAGAGATGGCTCTCCCAGCAGGGGAACAGTGGGATGAATCAGGTAAAATCATTTTCAACAATTTCTAAGTTCTATTTATTTATTTATTTTATTTTGATTGTCTTGAAATTAATAACCAAAAGTTTTAAATGCATATGTGGGCCCACGGCGACCAGCCCATCTCCAACCTTATGAGAGGAGGCATCCAGCTGCCGCAGCACTAGCCCCAGAGGGCCAATCAGTAGATATTCTATCTGATTTAGAGCATCACCTAGAGCGCCTGACTCTAGACATTCCAGAGACTGGCATAGATGATATCCCACTCAGATTACAGAGATACGTGATTGGTGTCCCAGGACCTTTTAGGAGGTTCCTATGTAGGGTGGCCCGGGCAGTGGTCTCTTATCGTGATCACCATCAGTGATAGGATGATTATGTCGTAGACTCATATTTTTGACCTTTTGTATTACCATTTTTGCCGATCATAAGGTGTTTCCAACCTATGATCGAAGACGATGGATTTTTTTGAAAACACTTCTATACTATGATATATCACTATTTACCGGCTATCTGTGTACATGTTATGAATGTTGTTTAATTTACTATTTTGATTATTGCAAATGTCGATTTATCATACTAAAAGCAACTGCATCTGCTAATGTATTTAAATGTCTTGGAATATGCTGATATTCAATGTAATCAAATTCACGTTCCAAGAGACGAACTCTTAAAAATAACCGTAATAACACTGGATTTCTAATGGCATAAACCCTGTTGAGTTATAATACAACAAGTTAAGAATCCAACCTAACAATCAAACTCCGAATTCCAAATGATATGGATTCAGATAATAACTCAATCACTGCACTATAATCTGTAATGTTATTCGTTGTTTGACCAAGGCTTACCCCATGCATGGATACTAACTCGTCAGAGGGTGAATAGATAACCCAAGTTGCGGAAGAAATGTTCCGTGTACTATGACAAGCACCATCAACAAAACCAATGTAGGTTTGAAGAGACGTTGACAACTGCAATATCAAGAGTAAAACTCAGATAAGCAGGAATAGTGATAAAAAAAAAACACTCTAAAATAGGCACACTTTTCTAATTTAAGACACACCAGCAGTAAAGAAATCTAATCTAATAAATCTCCACACCAAATTTAAGCATAATATCTCTTTAAATAAAGCCCATTTCTGGGTTTATCTAAAGAGACACCGTCGAAATCTATGAGCTCATAGGCCCCCTTTTCCAACTTTCACTTAACAATGAAAGGACCATGCCACATAGGCATGAATTTTCCAGCTCCTAGCTTATCGTTGGCTTGATCATAAACTAAGACTAGGTATCCTTCTGAAAAATTTCGAGGGGTAACACTTCTATCATACTGAGCTTTTATTCGTTTGACATGAGCCTCATTTGCTATTGCAGCATTTCGTCGATTCTCATCTAGCTGAGCCAAGTACAAAAAACGTTTATCCTCTTTAGACGTAGCTAGGAGTAATTCTATGGCTAACTTCAAAGACGGAATTTCGCATTCAATCGGCAACACAACTTCCAAACTGTAAACAAGTTGAAAGGGAGTGAAACCAGTTGATGTTTTTACTGAGGTCCGATATGCCCAAAGTGCTGAAAATAACATGTAATGCCAATTCGACTTATGAATACCAATAATTCGTCTGATCATAGTGACTAAAAATTTATTGATAGCTTCAACCAGACCATTAGCCTGCGGATAATATGGAGTAGAACTATCGTGGCGCAGGCCAAGTTGATCTGTTAATTCAATCATCATGATATTTCGAAAATGACTTCCATGATCTGTAATAATGGCTTGAGGAACACCGAATCTAGCAATTATGTGATTGAATACATAAGTTGTAGCAGTCTTGCTGTCTACCGAAAATGTAGGCATCACTTCGGCCCACTTAGTAAAATAATCTACCGCTAAGATAATAAATGCATGTCCCCTGGCCGAGTGAGGGTTACATGTAATAAATTTAATACCCCATTTTGCGAAAGGACCGACAACAATTATAGGGTGAAGAGGAGCGGGTGGCGCACGCATGTTACGATCAAAGAGCTGACAATTGTGGCATTTCCGGACTGCATAGATACAATCTTTGAATAACGACAGCTAGAAATAACCAGCGCACAATATCTTTTGGGCTGTGGCATACCCAGAGATATGACCGCCACATGCTCCAGAATGGCAGTCATTTAAAACCTTTTCAGCTTCTTCATGAGTAAGACAGCGTCGGAAAACAGAATCCGCTCCACGATGATAGAGTGTATCACCAATAATATTGTATTTTTGGGATTGGAAACATATTTTCTGTCGCTGAGATCGTGAGATGTCAAGCCGAAAAGATTGGGTTTGGAGATAAACGATAATATCCCCATACCATGGATCAAGAGTACTGATAAGAAACAAGGATTCGTCCGCAATGGGCTCTTCCGCCACAGTTTCGGTATCAGTAGAGGGGAAATCACACATTAGTTCAGCAAAAACCAAAGATTTCTTTGCCTTGGATTTTTCAAACTCCAAGTCAAATTCCTGCAGGATAACTATCCATTTGGAATACTTGCCCCCTAGCAATTTTTTGGCTAAAATGTACATCATAGGGTTACAGTCAGAAATCACTGTGGTTTTGTGTAATAAGATGCAGTGTCTAAATCTTTGGACAGCTTGAACAACTGCCAAGGCCAATTTCTCCACATGTGTGCATTTGATCTCAGTCGGATGCAGATTTCGACTAAGATAGTAAATCACATGTTCAGTGTTGAATTCGTCTTCCTGAACTAAAACCATCCCAATTGTGGAATGAGAGGCGGCAAGGTACAAAACATAGTCCTGGTTGTAGTTGGGAGGATGCAATAACGGTGCATGGGTCAACGCGTGTTTAAGTGCGTCAAAAGATCGGTTAGCGATCTCATCCCAAAAGAATGGAACGTTCTGTTTCAATAACCGGGTAAAACCCTTTGTTAGCTTGGCGTAGTTAGGAATGAATCGACGTAAAAAGTTCACTTTCCCCTGCAAACTTTAGAGTTGGCGCAAAGTCGAAGGAGGAGGTAGATTGACAATAGCTTCAATCTTCAACGGATCAACGCGAATGCCTGCTTTCGAAACAACAAATCCCAGTAAGCGACCCGATTCTACACAGAAAACACATTTGTGTGCATTTGGCCTAATTCGATAATGCCTACATCTCATAAAGATAGCTCGTAAATGAGTGAGATGGTCGGCCCTACACGATGAATGAGTAGGTAAATCATCGAGATAAGGCTGCACAATGTGCTTAA
The DNA here is from genome assembly GCA_034641835.2 of Pinus albicaulis. Classification (NCBI taxonomy): domain Eukaryota; kingdom Viridiplantae; phylum Streptophyta; class Pinopsida; order Pinales; family Pinaceae; genus Pinus; species Pinus albicaulis. The sequence goes on along the minus strand of MU968493.1, from coordinate 2,905,314 downwards.
TGTCATGAAATGAGTAAGACATAGCCCTTTGAAAAGTTGCTGCAGCGTTCTTCAATCCAAAGGGTAGTTTGCAATAAGCAAATGTCCCCCACAGAAAAATGAAAGCTGTTTTTGGCTGATCAGCAGGGAGTATGTTTATTTGATTGTAACCGGAAAAGCCATCCATAAAGGAAAACATTTCACTGCCGGCATAATCATCAATTATTTGATCGATATAGGGGGTTGGATAATTGTCTTTAGGACAAGCTCAATTAATATCCCTATAGTCGATACATACTCGTATCGTTCCTTGTTTTTTAGTAACACGAACAATATTCGATACCTAATCAGTTAAAGGAATTGGATAAATGAAACCTGCACAAAGTAATTTCTCAACTTCGGCTTTGATAGCAACAACTTTTCTAGGATGTATTTGACGTAAATGTTGACGGACAGGTTTGGCATCTGGGTAAGTCTTGATTTCATGTACGACAATTGACGGATCGATTCCTGGCATTTATTCATAGGACCAGGCAAACACATCACGAAATTCTTGAAATAGGGCTTTATAAGTTTGAATTTCATCTTCCGTACAACAAGCACCTATATGAATGTTTTCAATTATTCCTAGCTTTACTGAAATGTCAATTGGAATCGTTCGAGAGATATTTTCCAAATTTAACTCAAAATCAGGATTTTGCAGTTCATTGACATATTCAACAGTAAATATTGAAGAGAAATCATCTTCAAAATGATCCATCTCAGGTAAAAATGAAGATCGATGATGTAGATCCTCCCATGGTAAATCGTCAACAGACAAAAGTTCACGAATATGCTCATCAGTATGAACAAGATCAGGAAATGTCGTTGTGGCTGAACTAGATATAGAAAGTGATTCCTCATAGATCCCATTCATTGGATTAGTTTCGGTTGAAGAGGGGTCGGAAAGTGATTGTACAGCCTAATATGCAATCTCAAATGGACTCAAAGGCATCATGCCATCAAATGAATCTAACTCAGAGTCGGAAGGTACGATCCAAGGATCATCAAACATAATAGTATATGGCGAAATCATTTGAATAGTTGCAATAGAAGGCGATATCAGCTTTCTTTCTTTTGAATTCTTTTTGTTTTTTATTCTTCCCTTTCTTTACCAATTGATTTAGATTTAACAGATGTTCCCTACGATATGAATGTCAAAAAAAATTTTCGGTAAAGATTCTTCCTTTCGGGAATCGTAAAGTTATAATAGAAGAATTCTTTGAAGATTTTTCTGCTTTTAGTATTGATCTTATCATCCATATCACGGGGCCGCATGAGACCTGCTGAGCCAGCTATTTGACCTTGTTTTGGAAGATTCGGAGATTTTTTCATGTAAAGTACCCGATCGTAGATGAACGCAGGTCAAGGTACTAAGCTGAGCAATTACTTACTCAAGAACGCTTAGCCTTAGCTACTGCCTTCATGATTTGGGTAATAATGATTTAACAACCATTCGGGCCAAAATTTGATCTCGTAATGTAACCACCAAACGCCTTCTACGTCGCCATTCATGAATATGATCAGAAATATATGTGGACGTGGATTGCTTTAGTGAAGTTAATAGTTCCGTGTCATTGTCGTATCTGACAGGCAACTGAAAATGAGTCAAGAAGGCAGTTGCTAACTGACTGAAATTATTAAAAGAGCCTCGTGGTAACTCAATGTACTGTTTGGCGGCAAGACCAATAAGAGTTCTTTGGAAAAGATGTAAGCGAATTGAATTAGACGCACACCAGAGGTGATAAGTCATAACGTGATTTGATGGATCCTCTCCTGAATTACCTTCGAATTTTGGTATATCACTGGGCAACTTATGCGGCATTGGCAGCCAGTACGGATAATAGAAAATTGGATCATTCGTAAGGCGTATCAAATCACGTAAATCCAAAGTTGAAATAAATGGTAACTAATGGTTAGGGTCGCGAAAACCTTGAGTAGCCAAAGCAGTTCCGGGAGGAGGATACCCAGGATAACTGGGAATCGGATTTGCATTAGGAATTGTGTAACCTCTCGGGTAACCAGGATTAACCGGACCAAACTGGGGTTGTTGAGGCTGTTGATAAGTATAGCCAGGGTACGGTTGATACTGATAAGCTGGGTCTTGTGAAATGGGACCGAATTGAGGCTGTCCCTGGTACAGTTGATATGTGAATTGCGGTTGACTTGTGACCACCATACTTGTACCAGCTTGTCCCACAGGCATCTGAACTGAAGTCTGAACTGAAGATCTTGACTGGGGTACAAATACTTGAGGGATTTGCACGGATGCAGGGATAGAAGAACTCGGAGCTACAGATACTCCAGAAACAAGTGTTATAGGTTGAACAGACATTGCAGGAATTGCAGCAGTTTGAGGCTGAGTCTGAGGTGTATTAGGCCCAGACTGCTGAACAGAACTAGGTGCAGGAGTTTGAATAGTAGGCTGAACAGGTTGCTGGGTTGGACCAGAAACCAAAGGCTGTCCAGGTTGAGAAGACAACTGCACATTAGGCTGTTGATATTGGGACGGATCCCACACCATATTCATTCCGGGGTATTGTCCCGTAGAATGTTGAACATAAGGACCATAGCCTGGTTGAATGTAGGGTTGATAAGTAAGTGGTAATTTTTCGGCTCTTTGTACATATGATTGACCAAGAGGCTGTTGGAAACCTTGAATTGGGTACTAAACTTGAGGTTGATAACCCTGAGGCGCATACTGAAGCTGGGGTTGATAAGGACTCTGAGGAGCATATTGAGTTTGGGGTTGACCTCGGGGTATGTACTGTCCTGAAGGTTGATAACCTTGAGGTATGTACTGTCCTTGAGGTTGTCCTCCAAAATAATATGATTCCACAGTTTTTCCTGGGAAAAAGCTACCTTGAGGTTGCCCCCTAGGTGGTAATTGACTGCCTGAAGGTTTCCCCCCAGGCGGTAATTGACTACCCTGAGGTTGCCCCCCAGGCAGTAACTGATTTCCTTGAAATTGCCCTCCAGGCGGTAACTGACTGCCTTGAGGTTGATGATTCGGAATATTACCAGACATCATAAAGATTTGCTCTGTGTTCGACGTTTCAGTTTTAATTCCATTAAGACCAGATGATAATACGTGTTCAATCGGTCAAGGAGCTACTCCAGAGAAAGTACCAGATAGAGCCTGATATCCCGAAGGAACAGAAGGACCACCGTATAAAAATGCTTCCGGTGTCTGGGAAAATATGGATGACTCTCCTGCCATAATGGATGACGGATAGTAGCCTCTGGGTGTAGGATGAAATGGAATTTGAGGTGGAGAAAAAGCAAGACCCAGATTCTCTAAAAAGTTTGTCAAAGATAGATACCAAGCGTCCGTTCGAATAGGGCTGTAGAAAATAGATTCACGCTCCCTAAGATTTAAAGACTGAGGGGATTCGGGAAGAGAGAACTCTTCGTCTGGACTAGTAAGTTATTCAATAGAAATAAGGCCAGGTGGAAGATCTTCAGTGACAATATTTCTTACCTTAGGTGAACCAGGATCGCTAGAAGTTGGCGTAATAAATCCTAAGGATGTTTCCAAAACAGAAGGTTCAGTTTCAGGCTCAGAAATTTCAGGTTCATCAGCTAGTTCACTGGAAGGAGAAATACTACCAGTAACTTTTGAAACTGAAATTGGTTCTTGAATGTGTTCTGTCGTGGGTGTTTGATGATCAGGATGAACAACTATAGATGAAGTTCCAACTTCTGTTGATCTAATTCTACCGCTACTAGATGATGCTAGAGCATGCAGCCCTTCAAGTTGACTTGGTGCATATTCAGGGGGCTTCCCCCGAAGTCTCCGGGATTTTCTCAGTAATTCTGCCACGATTAAATATTAACCAATCACACGCAAGCAAAGAAAATCTCAATAAAAACACATAAAGTCTCTAAAGAAACAAACAGCTGAATCACACGCTTAAAAATCTAAAAGTTCAAACCACACACAAACAGTAAACTTCCTGTACTAAAAACACTAGTTGGTGATGAAATCTAACTTAGTAGAAATTTAATACAGAAAGAGAGGTTGGAACAGTTACCCTGACAACCTGCTTAATGAAACAGACTGGCACAAGTTTCTTCACAAAACCATCTCGTGTGAAGAGAACCCCCCAGAGAGTCCAAGTAAGTCTAGTCGACGTCTGCTCCAGGTACAGTGAGATCTTTCCTTCACCGTCACCTTAGGAAATAATCTTAAGTTTTTGGACACTAAGGTTACCAACAGTAACAAATACAGCTGGGGGAACAGTCTACGATCCGATCCCACATGCAAGGGCAGAGTAACAAAGCTCAATCTGCTTGAAGGCTCCTCGACATGGTTAATTCGAGGTTTACCGACAAGTGACCCCAGGCTCCTCGACAATGGTTAATCCGAGGTTTACCATTTGTAATGCGTGCAAAATCTTCTATCTTTCCAAATGAAACATAATTGATTGTCTCAAAGGTTCGGACATGATCTCGTGATTGACTTCTTTAAGAGAAGCTTCCCAGATTGTACCAATTACAATTGGATTTATTTCCTACCACAATATTTATCTACTTGTTTGTTTTTACTATCTTGGAGAGTTAATTACTCCCTACTCCAAGATACTAGCCTAAGCTATGTTGGTGATAAGAGCCCTAGAAATAAAAAAGATTACTAGATGAATTTTAATTAAGCGTTACTTTTATGAGTTGTTTATTAAGTCAATAGGTACGAAAATGAAACTTTGATGGTGTGAAGACTCGACTTCCAAAAACACTAGAAATGCACCTAAAAATGATAATCAATTCGTTTTCTTTCAATGAAATTCTAGCTAAAGAAAGAGTCCGAGAATGCAATTCTTTTAAGAAGTAATTCTTTCTTTAAACATAAAGAATAAATGGAAGAAAATATTTTTGTCTTTTCAACAATAACTCAAAATGACACAAATTATCAAAACTCACAACAAAATCCTTTCACTTTCAAAAACTTGAAACTACAAAAAACAATTTTCCTTCAAAAGAAATCTACAAATTTTAAAAGCACTCAAAACTACAAAACTAATTTTGAGATCTACAAACTTTAAAAATCTAATTGAATAAAAGCTTTAATATTTTTTGAAGAATGTTTTACTTAGTTATTCAGTAAACTAAGGATCTATTTGTCCAGAATAACAAACAAATAAAAAAAACACTCAGATATGTTTTCTTTATAAAAATGAAATTCAAAACCTATACCAAATTTTTTCGAAGATATGCAAAGAAACAAGTAGATCCATTTCTCAATAAAGGATGGATTTCAAAATTAGGTCAGACTCAGCAAGAAGGCAAAAAGAACAATGTAATCTGAGGTATTTCAAACTGCCAATGCTTTGAATCACTACAAAGACCAAGTGAAAAGCAATCCAAACCACAAAACTTCTAGAAAATCATCAAAACACAAATACTACTGGAATTCATTCACAAAAGGCTTTTGATAGAAACAACGTCAATATGGGCAAATACTAAAAACTCTAAATCAAAATAAAGATAAACCGAAAAAACAAATCTGGAGTTTTTCCAAAATTTTAACAGGGTCCGCAGGCTTCCAGAAGTAATAGGTGCGGTCCCGCACTGTTTACTTAAGGAAAGTGTGAAACTGCCCGCATTGTGCAAAAGAACAAAGTGCGGTCCCCAGAAAAGTTAAAGAAAAACATAAAAGATTTCAAAATTTTCAAAAACTGAGAAAACCTAAGCTACCTAGGCAGATATCTATCAATCAAAAACCAGGAAAAACTTTTCCTCAAATCAAAATAAAAGAGAACCAAAAACAACAAGTTCTTTCCCCAGTGGAGTTGCCAATTTGTTGGGCGGATTAATCAATCTTGTGGACAAGACCGATCTCCCTAGTACCAAAAGGTAATCTAGCAACAAACAACTAAATAAACCTATCTTTCTCTAAACATATGTGATTTACAAAAAACACTATAGAGGTGTCAAAGACTTACCGTAGGTCCAGTGCTTGTTCGAAGTAGTTGTTGTCCCTCGTGCACTTGAAGGAGTTATCTTCATAAACTTGCAGTCATAAACAAGCAAACATTAAATAGTACCTGTATAGTAAACATCATAAATCATGCTTATCATGGTGATCAATGAATCCATGAAATAAAGAGTTAAGTAACAGCTTATTAAGAAAAATGAATTCATTTGTATTAATTTTAAAAGAAGGAAAACCTTACAACCTTAGCCTTGATGTTGAGCAGGCCTTCCCGGGGTCCGAAGCAGGAATCTCCTCTACTATGATAAGCTTTGCACTCCTCCAACCAAGACAGATAGAGGTATGTGATCTCTCCTCACAAAAATCTCAGTTAAATGAGTCTGAATCCCAACAACACTTAACCTCAAATAATCTAAAGCTTGAACTCTCCTTGAGGCTACCCAATGCCTCTTTTTATAGTGGAAAAGAGGAGGTTTCAGTTCCAAATATGAAGGGGTAGAATCCTCCTTCAAAGGGATAATCTCCTCACATCAAGGGGTTAGCCCCATAAGGTAAGGGATACATGAACCTCAAAAGAGCGGTTTTGCCACCGCAAGATTATTTCCAGAGGCTTCTAGAATTTACTGAAAGTGAGATTTTTTGAGTTTACTTGCGCCTTTTTAATCTTTATAGGGGTCCACACCCATAACACAGAGAAAGTGTGTTGAGGTATGTAGGAGTCATGAACATTAGGTGCGGGACCGCAGGCAAGATACAGAGAAAGTGCGATACCAGAGTTAAGGAGATTTTTAGGAACTTTTCTCTTATTTTCAAGGATTGACATGAGGAAATGATATATTAGACTTGCAAAGGAGGAAGTATGAGTGATAATGAGCTCATACACATAGCAGAATGTCAGGATGACAATTTTTAGTGCAACAATTCCCCATTTGGGAATATTACATCCTCGTAGCCCCAACACCGCAGAGGGAGTTTTTGCAATTTACTAGGTTCTGGTTTGCTTGGAATCTCAACTTTTCTTGTTTCCCCTTGTGGTCTAAATTTTTGCTAACTAGCAATTGCACCACATGTTGCAAAGGAAACGCCGTAAGGTTGTGGTATAGGAAAGAATAACATATAAGAAAGAAGAGGTAGTAGGCACTTTCTCGGCTACAACTGATCCTCTAGAATAAGGAGTGGAGAATTATGTTTACTAGACCTCAAATCAAAATATCCATATTGGGTAATTGATGTGGAACAACTTCTTTGTTATTAATTGCATGTAAGATGTGTTTTTTCATAATGGATGAGACATTTTGGCGAAAGTACTCAAGACCTCTATATGGCGAAATCTGCATGTTTATTTTTTTTCTACATGAAGGATGTGCTTGGTTTTTATGACCAAGTTGAGAAGACTTCACCCTTCCACGAAATTATTTACTTCTATCACATTCGCAATGTTAAATTCTTCTGATAATACTCCTAAAACTCTGACTCTGCTCTACAGCTAGAATTACTTAATGGAATAAAAACTTATCACTATGATATGTTGACGCCTTACGACGTAATTAGGATAAACAATCTCAAAGGAAAAATAACAATGCATAACAAAGCCTAATAAGTTATTCTAGTATTTGTCCATTTTTTTGCTAACACAACTTGGCTTTCGCATCTAAAAGCATTATTAAGTCCATCCATTTAGATAGCTTGATCGCATCTCTCTTCAATTTTAAGTGGCCTTGAGGCTTCATAAATGTGTAGCAAATCATGGATTCCAATAGAACCTGAACTATGGTATTATTTCCATAAGGTAATGAACTCTCAAATTAGTTCATAATTAACTCTTATTGTTTAATACTTATTAATTAAATTAATAATTTACATTGAAGACTTAGCTTTATTTGGAGAATTCATCAAGTTATATACTAATATTCCTTATCTTGAATTTGTTATTGTATATATTATAGAGAAATGCACATATGCTTTGCTAGATATTACTTGTTTTTAATTGGAATTTTTACACAATGTTTTTTTTTTAATTGTACTTAATCCAGATCTGAGTTCAAATTTCTATATTTTAATTATGGTTTACACCAATAACAATGGGGTGGTTAAGTCACCAAAATCTACTGCCCTGGATCTACATATAATACGATGATGCAGGGGAAAGATAGAGTGCATATTTCCCATCCAGCAAGGCAAGGCAACATAAATGTCTAAGCATACTATGCAAGCTCAAGTTTGTCACCAATAATCTCCACAACTACAAACTCCATCCCTGAAATGATGAAAACGATTTGTGTCCCTCACAATAATTTCTCTCCCAACAATCTTGGAAATGAACTTGGAGGTTATATGACAATCACCACACATTTGAAGGTTTTTGTTCATTCGGATAGATTTAGTGGGGAAAGTACTAATAAGACCAAAAGTTATTATCTGTCTTTCATTGTGAATACAGAGGATGTATTCCTTCTGCTCTTCATCTATATTTTGAAGCACAAACTTCATATCGAGAATATACCCAACCTCTTTCATCTGCCTTGATAAGCTCTTCAACAATGAATATATCTCCTCCCAATGTGGGTGTGTTCGGTCTTCTAATTGGAATGTGTGGACTCTATTTTTCACCTCAATCCAACTGCATGCTTTGAGAATTTGAGGTAATAG
>MU968493.1:2760556-2896615 GCA_034641835.2 Pinus albicaulis | reverse complement strand
AGAAACATCTAAAGCAAACTTTTTAAGGTTCCATCTTTCCACTCCTTAATGATAGGTTTAATAAAATAATCAGTTCTTAATGAAGGTGCTACCTCCCCATTAAGTTATAATCTTTTGTTCCCACATTTTAAGAGTAAAAGATAGCATCTCAAGGCACTGGGGCTGTTATAAGTGAAATTGTAAGTAGATAGATTGTGATGTTCGGAATTTCTAAGTGACTGGTGTGGACTTCTTAAGCCATGGGTGGTTATTAAGCATGGAGTTAAGCTTGAACCCTGGGGTTTTCCAGTTCATAATTAAGATAAAATCTATTCAATGGTCATAAATTGAAAATTCAGAAGTTGCGTGAAGAGAAACACAGAAGAAGCACCTGGCTAATAGTCTTGGAGAAGAAAGTGTACCCGCAATAGAATGAGCATCGACTCATGCTCAATTTCCAAAGGCCAAAATTATAACCAATATGTATGGTAGAAGCTGGGAGAACCTGATAAGACTGACCATCCTGGGCAGAAAATGGTTTAGGAGACACCTTGGAGAAGCCAATTGAAGAACCAATAGGAGAATAGGACGTCTTTATCTTATACAGGTTTGCAACAAGATATGTATTCCCTGATCCTTTCTCTGAATCATGGCTCTTCACCTGAGAACAACTTGTGGGTATTGACCTAGAGGTAGAATGAAATCGGTGTGTCAAGCTTCTGGGAATAAATATATTGAGAAGAAACGGTTTAGTATTTTCTCCCTTACTCTTACTTGACCCATTTATATAGCTTCCACTTGTCTTCCTCTTGTCCTGCTTTCTTGAACTCCTCTCCTCTGCTTTATGTTTTTCTGTTTGCACTTCCTCATTTGATCTCTTCTGCATGGCAGCCTTCTGCTCCACCAGATCACTCAGGGACAATTCATAAGCTAATTCAGGCATTCCTTCAAACATTTTCATGACTAGCTAAGATAACACAAGTAACAAGAAGTCAACAAACATTCACAATTAATTATCAAGTTAAGAGAAATCTACCCTAATCTACAAGCATCTTGATTTCTCAACATGGTATCAGAGCTAGGTTGAAGGAAAGGCAGATTGAAGATAACAGTTTGTTGGCTTATTTGCTTATCCCTGTGGCACCTTAAGCAAAGTATCATACAAATTCTGTGACATCCTTTCCTTAAAATACGAATTGAAAGAGGCACAGTACCTCTGTGATTCAAGTTGAAGAAAGACATCAATATTCCTGTGAACCGAGCTCATCAATAAAGGAAGGACCGAAATACTTAATGGCTAGAAAAAGAGACCTATAATACATGCAAAGACTCTGGCATTATCTCTGTAAATCAAGGATGAAATTCATATCTCTGTTGTCGACAAAATATTTGGCATAGGTACACATATTTGAGTCTCTATGTTGATTTATGAAGTAAGTTTCCTGTACTAATGTGAATTTCAGAGGCACCTTCTCCTATGATAAGCATACAATTCATTATCTTTATAATCTACAAATTACTCAAAGAAAAAGCAAATGGCTTATATGAAATCAGTTAAAAGAAGACAACCTATTGTGACAATACTTTCAGTGGCAATCTGAGCATGACTGTGCGCTCCTTTCTGAATCAAAAAGACCAAGTGTATTCATGATATTTGTATAGTTTGAGTAACCAAAATACTGTAGCTGACATCTATTACTGCTGAGTTCAAAGGCTAGTCTGAGAGTATGAACAAGTCCAAAATTGCCATAATGATTGAAGCAAGTTTGTTTGGGAAAAAATGAATATCTGAGGTACTGTTCTTCGATCAATACAAAAAGGTTCTGTGACACTTCTATGAGGTATCTGAAGCTTACTATAGCAACAAATATTTGAAGATTCAAGGCATCAATGATGACACCAACATGAAACGATACAAGGTCTATCTAACACTATATAAGGCAGCTCGACTCATTTGGGAGACTATCCATCTTTGACATCTAAAAATACCATCATCTTCGTAATCAATGCAAATCTGTGGCACTGTGAGACGAAGGATAGAAGTGTATTGTGATCTAAAGTTAAAAGAAACCAAAACCATGTGGATCGTCTCTGAGGCATTTAAATGTACAAATGATGAACTTAAAGACATGCAAAACAAGTCTTATCTGTGACATAAAGGACTGAGCATCTCTTTACCTTTGTGCAAAATGAATCAAAAGTCTGCGATCTACTCTATGCTACAGGACCAAAAGACTAAGGTACATAGTCTATAGAAGGGACCAAAATCATCACTGTGAATAAAAGCCAAGATTCTGATCAATTCCAAGTCTGAAGCTGCACTTAATGACAGAATTTACATTTGTGAAAATTCTGAGCATCTCTATGACAAGTAGAACATGTATATTTGTGATTTGAACTATACAAAGACATACAAAACTTTTTGAATCATCAAGAATCAGAGTTTAGTGGCATCCTGTGCGAAAACCTGAGGGATGCTACTTCATGACAGAATTTATTATGATGATATAAGGCCCATCTCTGTGACACTAGAATATGTAGCAGCATTATATCTCTTCATAAGGACTGTGAGGGTATAGGGAATCCATGATTTATAATTTTATAGCAGGAGGAAAAAGGGCATATCCAATTAAGGTCAAGAAGAACCATCTCCTCCTCCTGAGAAAAGTCAAAGTGAAGTTCCTAAGAGAATTCAGAGTACTACAGAAACATCAACTTTGAAAAGTTCAGATTATGGTATTTCATGCTAGACAACAATTGTGAACGTTCCAATGCCTTTGGTTGAACTTGTGAAGTTTCCAACATGCAAGAAACAAATTGGATAGACATTATGATTTGAAGTTACAAAATCTCAAAGATCGAAATTATATGGGAAAGAGGATCCTCATACTATCCTCGCGTCAACCTATTGAAGATCAAATATGAACCCTTTGCATGAGCCCTCTTCATTTCATTGGTGGTAACAGTTTGGATTTTGCACAACTGTAAGCTAAACTCTGAAGACGCCATGAATGTAATGGCACTCGAAGTTCCAAAGAAAATGGATTTGAAGACTTCAAGACCCTATCGAAATGTATGTGAATTTGATTCCCGAGAGATTCCTTCAGTGGGTTTGATCAAGAACCTCCAAGTCCATCCAACAGCTTAGCCTAATGTCTTCATCATTATAGACATAGTAGTATTGGACATTCGTGCAACAAGGGAATGCTGTTGTCACGCAAATGGACATCAAATATGGACACATACAAATGAATTTCTCATATACTACCATCCTAACTCCTTTTTTTGAGACAATTATATTGTACAAAGAACCTTTCAGTGAAAACCATGTTGAAGCCCAAGGAAACTTGAGAACTATTTCACTTGTTTGGAGGAAAGCATGGGATCATACACTGTACTTGCAGCAGAGCTAGCACCAAGGACAAAATTTACAGAATTTACATTTTTGAAAATTCTGAGCATCTCTATGACAAGTAGAACATGTATATTTGTGATCTGAACTATACAAAGACATACAAAACTTTTTGAATCATCAAGAATCAGAGTTTAGTGACATCCTGTGCGAAAACCTGAGGGATGCTACTTCGTGACAGAATTTATTATGATGATATAAGGCCCATCTCTGTGACACTAGAATATGTAGCAGCATTATATCTCTTCATAAGGACTGTGAGGGTATAGGGAATCCGTGATTTATAATTTTATGGCAGGAGGAAAAAGGGCACATCCAATTAAGGTCAAGAAGAACCATCTCCTCCTCCTGAGAAAAGTCAAAGTGAAGTTCTTAAGAGAATTCAGAGTACTACAGAAACATCAACTTTGAAAAGTTCAGATTATGGTATTTCATGCTAGACAACAATTGTGAACGTTCCAATGCCTTTGGTTGAACTTGTGAAGTTTCCAACATGCAAAAACAAATTGGATAGACATTATGATTTGAAGTTACAAAATCTCAAAGATCGAAATTATATGGGAAAGAGGATCCTCATATTATCCTTGCGTCAACCTATTGAAGATCAAATATGAACCCTTTGCATGAGCCCTTCTTCATTTTCATTGGTGGTAACTCAGTGCTGCTAAGCAAAGAATTACAGAGCTAGAATTCCAGCAACAAGGTGAACTAGACTCAGTTAAAGAGTTCAAAGGGAAATCACTTGAGATCCAAGAGGAACTGAGTACGGTTCAGAAATAATTCTACAGGAGCATTCAGGGCATCAAAGATAAAACTCCTAAGTTTGATGATTATATAAAGAGGATGATGCCTGTCAAGGAAGAATTGGAGAATATTCTAAATATGCTAGATGACATCATTCAATGGCAAATACAGTATCCTGATGAGGGGGTAGGCATTCCTCAGCTCTGTGACTTGGAGAAAATAATCTGTTTTTCTGAAGCTTGTAAATGTCTCGACAGGGCTAGAGCCTTAGAGGAAAAGGCTGAGGAAGCTTTCAAAATTTGCTTCTAGTTTGGAGGAGAGGTTGATGCAGTCTTAAATAACTTCAAGTTGCTGATGTTCCAGTCAACCTTTGGTCCTGTACGTGTGGAGCAGTGCATAGAATAAAAGGAGAGAGTGATAGACAGCTGCAAGCAGGAGATCCAGGCATTAAAATTTATCACCAGGGACAACACAATTTATATGAAGATTTTCAGAATACAATGCTGATCCAAATTAAAAGGAAGGTGTCTCTGTTTCTAACAAGGTTTGCATAGGTACGAGGCTATGGCAGTAAGCGAAGAATGTTGAGTAGTTAATCTAGGACCTGGGTTAATCTAACAATTTTTTTTTCCCTTTATCTCATATAATTTTATAAAAATAATTTCATATAATTTTATAAAAAAATTGGCCAGATGAGAAGTTTCTGTTTCTCTCAAAGCCTAAAAGATATTAAATTTTTGGCACTGTGCTCAAATGGGTTTAAAATTCATAAGGTCGCAACTCCACTAACATTTACAAGCAACCTCATAACATAAATAAGCAAAGAGAGACGGAATCAAAGAAAACCATCATATACATACTTAAGTGTCTTGTCGCAGCTTCCAGTTGCAAGCAAGTTCATTGCTGGAATCCATGCCATTTCCTTAATAGGTGCATCATGCATAGCCAGTCACTGGCTGGCCCCTAGTCAGCAATGGCCACATTTTTGGGGTTGTATTACAGTAATCCTAACACAACTCTAGCTGCTTTGAAAGACGAATATAATCAAAATTGATAGTTTTTCCAGAATGCAGAAAAAGAGTTCATCCTGCAATGGATTTTATATTGAACAACGCACATATCATTCATATCATTCATGACCAGTACATTGTTGTAACAGCTTCTAGCTTTCTTGTTGTATAACCTTGAGCCCTGCAAAATATCTTACCCTTACCCACGGGCTTAAAGAAAAAAAGACATATGACAAGAAGCACTTACATTTCATAGATCTTGCATCAATAGAGACAATGATGCAAAGAATGAAAGAATGCATTAGTTTCATTTGTATCTCGCAAATTTGTAATTTTAGATCAGATTAAAATCTTAAAAGTTGGTCTAAGATTGTGCAAACACCAGAGCCAAAAATCTATGGTACTAGTAATAGCTGACTAAGTCCTAAGATCCTAACCAAGAGATGAATTGAGTGATTATGGTCTGATTCTTTAATAAGTAATCTGTCATGATTAAAAGTTTGAGTCAAATATGATGGATAACTCCATGATATTTTGTTACTCATTTATATATTGCAAGTGTAAGTTTAAGCATCACTTTACTGTCTATTTCAACCTCATTTGTGCAGAAGTAGTTTCTTTAATGCACATTTCTTATTGTATTGCTTGCATTGGGTGTTCAGTTCTTGCAGGTATGGCAGCAAAAGTGCACTGTGAAACAAACTTGCATGGAACTTTCTCAAACAAGAATGCATTCAAGGAAACACGAATAAAATTGAAGTTTGTAGATCTTTGGCCACACTGTCCTGAAGTAATACCATCAAAAGACAATCAAGCTTGCTGTAAGGACCAGAATTACAGTGACTTCAAGAAAGTAAGGATGGAAGGAGATGACGCGCAGCATAACAAAGAATTTCTTAAGCAGACAATGCTTAAACAGGAAGAAATTTTTCGAGGACAGGTACAGAAGCAATCTGAACCGAGAAATACGGATATTTGAATTATAAATGCATGATTTCACTAGGTTTGAACATATTTTGGTCATTTATTAAAAAATTCCCTGATAATTTTTCCAAATTATAATGTAAGATGGAAGGTAATTCTATTCCGGATTTTTTGCAAAGGTCTGAAGCATTCTGTTTGTTGTTGGGTTGATGCAGGTCCGTGAGCTGCATCGTCTCTATCATGTTCAGAAGCTATTAATGGCTGAGCTTAGAAACAAAGATGACACATCAAAGTTTGCTCCACCAGTGAGACAAACTAGTCCTCTCATGTTTCAGTTTGGACCGGACCATATACAATCGGAAGGCAAAAGGAATTTTTGGGATGCTCTCACCGGTTCTGTGACAGATAAAGACAATATAGGTTATAGACAGCCTATTTGGGGTATGGATCGTCAACAGAGCATTGGTTCTGATTTTCTTGGACAGAGCATACCAAATGTCCTGCAAGAAATCAAAGATGACTCGCAAGATTTCTATAGGTTGCAACCTAGCAGAGCGAGATGCAGAACATTTGATCTTGAACAGCCAGCCGTGGAATATATGAACGATAAAGATACATATCCAAATGAGGAAGATACAACTTTAAGAATATATGTCGATGATACCGCAAAATTGGACAAATCATCGAGTTTCCGCATGTGTCTTGAACCTGATACTGATGTGCAGCTGACCTTGGCTACTGGAGGGAAAAAAAGTAAAACAGAACAAAGTGGTAAACAAAGTCGTCCGAGTTTAGGATTGTCCTTTCCAGAATTACCAAGAGAACAAACAAGTCATTCTGCAGGTCTGATATGCAGTGGTGAAGCAACACTCTTCCCTGTAGCTTCTGTTCGGCCTGAAACAGCCGATCAAGAAAAAATTGGAATGATGGAGGGAACCCGAGGAACTGGTGAGAAATATAAAAATAATGAAAATTACAGGGCTGAATGGCAAAGGTTTGATGTTGAATATGAGAGAAACAGGAACGAGAATCAATCCCTTGATCTCCAAACAGGTGAGATATCAAGACGAGAAAGTCTGAAACAGCCTCCTTGGCTTGTTCAAGCTTTGAATATGAACAGGACATGAGGTGTATTAGAAACTGTGGCTTTAGTCCTACTTTCACCAAAGGCTTGGTCATATCAGAACCTTAAGAACATGAGCCATATATAGAGGATATTACAGAAATCCCTGTCAATGCCTCAAGGGGGCACAATGGAGGAAATTTAAGGAAAACAACCACAATCAAGGTATTGAAAAAAAAGGAGAACATAGTAGATGAAAGGGGAAGGGAGGCAATAAATATTGATCATGGCAGACGGATCTTCTCAGTCTAACTTTGGTTGAAATTTTAAGATTTTTTCCTCTATAGTACCATTTCAGTGCAATTGCTAGTATATAAAATTTTAAAGGTAAATATAGTGACCTCATTAACCAAGACTAGATCTTGTGGACTTACAATAATTCACCTTTTTGTGCAGGAAGGAAATACTTCCAAACATCACCAACTACAATAAAGTATATAAAAATGTTGCTGCAGTTTTATGCAGTATAAAGGAAGCCCAGTTTCAATTAATAAAGCACACTATTCATAGGCAATGAGGGCATGGTGCTGGACAACTTCAGATTCCATTCCATTTGTAATTTCCAAGATAACACCCCTATTTTTGTGTGCTGAAATGTTTAAGCAATCTCACAACCAGGCATGTCTTGAAAACTACCTAGTTAAATGAGTTTTAGTCCAAAATACAAATGCTTAGAAGGAAATACTCCCACATTTCACCAACTGAAATACAGTATACAAACCCAAAATAGCAACAATGCCTCCACTTAGAATTCAACTAGGAACAACGCACATATCATTCATGTTTTTGAAGTATGTTAGTTATGGGGAAATTAGCTTGTTAATGAGCTTGCTCCAATTCATCTAATACCAAGTGAATACGTTCAGGTTAGCCATAAAATGAAGTATTGTTTATTGTTGAAAGTGCAGGGTTTGCTATAAAACACATGCAAGATAATAAGAAGGGAAACTAAGTTCAACATTATGTTTTGCGGTTACTCTGTTAACGCTGGTTTAACCAATTTGTTTTACTGTTTCAGTCTCTTTTGTTGGCAAGCATGGTTGTGCTGCTTGGTATGCAAGTAACACTGCTATTCTCTGTTCTGGGCATCATAGAAAAATCAACATCTTGGTATTTTGGCTGGAAATCATAGAATAGGTCCCCTATTTGTTTCAGACTTGGCAATAACCTTGCTAGAGTTGAAAGAACAGTGTTTGAGTTGTCCAGAGGAATCAATACACATATTGTGCAGTCTAACTTTCATGTCCAACAAAGCTCCAGCATACCCAATATATGATACAAAGTATTTTTTTTTACAACATTCTATTTCATCGGCAAGGCCAGTTGTGATTGTTCTCCTAATTCGAACAAGCCCAAACCTCTGCACAGGCCGGAAACTACTTCGCCCAGATTCAAACGCGAACGTTTGTGCTTAGCTCCCATATCATAACTAAGCATCATGGACATACCTGCAGAACTGGCTATCTCCCTTTTCTTACCAGTTTCATTGCAGTTACGAAAAAGAATTAAATAACGATCTGGAATCGCTTATTTGATAAAATTTGTTGCAGGAGCCGCCGTTTTGAGGAGCAGAAAAATGGCGTGGCTGAAGAATTGTTTTGGTGAGGTGCACTAAGCTAAAGAGTAATGTGATGGGGCTGCTAAGATTCGAGCTACGATTGCAAAGTTGAGGTGTAAGACTGGTGCGCAGGCTTGCAGAGCCTAAATCCTTCAGGTGGATATGACTCTTCATTGCTCAGGATACATTTCTCCACGCCCTGATCCATAATCTTCCTCCACCTCTCATTTTTCATGGCCATTCGGAATATTCACCGTTTTCCTTGGTGGATTCCCACTACTCTGGGTCTAGGGCTGCATCTTCCAGTATTTTATTCAGGAGGAGTGTTATTGAGCATATGATACATATTTTCAATTGATAATTCACCATTCCTACATAAATTAGGGTTGTAGATCAGCACTGTATCAATAGATGCTTCCTTTAAATATGGCAGTTAACATTCTCCATCAATATCTAAATATATCTAAATGTGAACTCTTCTTGTTCTACCTGCATCTTCTCTCACTCTCGCTACTGTTGTTGCTACTTCCACTTCTACTCGTGTTGTGCAGTGGATAATAAAAAGGATAATTTATCCCGAAATCGTCAGGAGGGTCCATTGCCATTCAAATTAAGTATGTTGTTCTGTGTGAGTATCTTATTCTATATGGCCAAGCTATTGATTTTCTCAGAGATCCATAAAAACAAGATATGTGACTTCTGATTCAATACATTCGACTCTTCCTATTAAATAATAAAAAACATGAATCCATAGAAAACTGGAACAAACAAAACACAATCCATAAAATACAAAACCCATATATTAACCCACAACAGAAACCCATCTCTGGATGGAAAATCTGTTTATCGAAAATTAGTCAGATTTTCTGCTATGTATTTTTTGCGGGTTTATGACCTGTGAGAACAACCAACAGAAAAAACCCTAGTTCAAGTTTCTATTATTAAATTTTATATCAGACCGTTTCCATTATGCATGTGCCTAGTTCATCAGCATGTTTTCTCAACCAACAGAAAAGGCCCTAGTTCAAGTTTCTATTATTGAATTTTAAATCAGATAGTCTCCATTATGCGTGTGACTAGTTCATCAGCATGTGAGTGAAATTGGAGTGAGTATTACTTCATCTATTATGAGAACTCGCCTAACCTCACAAAAAACCAGAGATTTGGCGCGTGTTCACTCAAATCGTTGCTGTCTACCACAAGAATAGGACACACTCAAATCGTTGCTGTCTACCACGAGAATAGGACACACTCAAATCGTTGTTGTCTACCACGAGAATAGGCAGACTACCTTGTTGCACCCATTTGGATATGGGGTTATGAACATAGGGCAGTTCTCAGGATGATGAGCTGCCTTTAGTTAGGAGGTCACAATCACAATACTACCGATCCTGGTCAAAGCAGTCCCCATCAAAAGCGAGCACAAACAAGGAAGATTTCTCGGAAGAGTCCAACTGTTGGCTTAGATAGGTCATCCATGGACAATACAAAAAGTGTGCCAGAAAACAACCTTGAACTTCCAAGTGCTTCACCAAATGACATCACACATGATCCAGAGTTGGCCACATTCAATGGTAACACGGAACTCTTTGGAGGTGCAGAAGTCATGGAGCAGTCAAATATGGATGAGGTTGGAGAAGACATCCAGATTGTGAAAAGGAGGCAGAATGATAACCAAAAAAGGCATTCTGGGATCCAAGTTGAGGACTTGATCAGCATGATAAAGGATGCAGAAAAAGATATTCTGCTACTCAACCAAGCACATGCCCGCGCTTTGAAAGAGCTTGAT
The DNA here is from genome assembly GCA_034641835.2 of Pinus albicaulis. Lineage (NCBI taxonomy): Eukaryota > Viridiplantae > Streptophyta > Pinopsida > Pinales > Pinaceae > Pinus > Pinus albicaulis. Next base: position 2,886,076 of record MU968493.1, on the reverse strand, counting down.
CAGGTTCATGCTGAGAAAGAATCTTTACAAGGGGAAATTGATCTCTTATCGACACGCTTAGCAGAAACAGATGCAAAACTAAAGTATGCTGCACAGGAAAAGATAAAAACTGAGCTTCTTGCAGATGAAGTTGAGATTTTGAAAAAAGAGATTGCTGAAAGAGAAAGCATTTGGAAAGATGGAAAAGATTTAAAGGTTAACAACACAACTATCAAGGAACATGTTAGTCAGTCCCCTATTATTGCTGGTGAGCTAAAGGCCTTAGAGGCTGAAAATGAGTCACTTAAGGAAGAGGTAAAAGTCTTAAAATCAAAACTAATTGAAATCAGCAAAAATGGTCAATATATTGCAGAGATGGAGAAAGACAGGTTAGCTCTGGAGGAAAGTACTAAACAATTACAGTCCAAGCTTGTGATTGCTGAGGCAAATGCAAGTGACCTTGCAAAAGTGAAGTCTGAGTGCCAGGTCTTACAGAGAAAGGTCGAACACTTACAAGCAGAGCTAGAGAAATCGACTGAGAGAATGCTTTTGCCAGATGATATTACAAGAAAAAACCAAGCTCTTCAGGAGAAGATTGACAGACTAGAAGAAGCTCTGGCTCAAGCTCAAGTGGATAAAAGTTTATTAGAACAGACATAGGAAGAAAATTTACTTTTAAATGAGCAGATTAAAATTCTAGAGCAGCGGCTTCTTGAATCAGACAATGATATAAAAGCACAGCTTCAAATATATCAAGAAGAAGTACAGGCATTTCAAAGGAGTCTTGAACAGCTGAAGCATGAAAACAACAAACGATTTTTAGATGGACCTGTTCAAGACTTGCCTTGGGATTTTTGGAGCAATCTACTTCTTTCTCTAGATGGCTGGATGCTTGAGAAGAAGATGGCTTTTGATGATGCAAAAATATTAAGGGATATGGCTTGGCGCAGGGAATCACGCATTCGGGACGCTTATGCACAGTGCAAGGATAAGAACGAGAAGGATATAATTGCCGACCTTCTGAAACTCATAAAAGCAAGTACAAGGCCAGGATTGCACGTGGTGCATATTGCAGCAGAAATGGCTCCTGTTGCCAAGGTCGGAGGCTTAGGAGATGTTGTGACTGGCCTTGGCAAAGCACTACAGAAAAAGGGGCATCTTGTGGAAATCATACTTCCAAAATATGATTGCATGGATTACAGCCGGGTAAAAAAATTAAAGGTTCTGGACATGCAGATTGATTCATATTTTGATGGTCAGTTGTTCAAAAGCAAAGTTTGGTTAGGGACAGTTGAAGGTCTTCCTGTGTACTTCATTGAGCCTGACCATCCAGCAAAGTTCTTTTGGCGAGGACAGTTCTATGGAGAGGGTGACGATTTCAGACGTTTTACATTCTTTAGTCGAGCTGCATTGGAGTTTCTTCTACAATCTCGAAAGAAACCAGACATAATTCATTGCCACGATTGGCAAACTGCATTTGTTGCACCGATGTATTGGGATATCTATGCCCCTCAAGGTCTTAATTCAGCAAGGATTGCTTTTACATGCCACAATTTCGAGTATCAAGGAACAGAATCTGCCACAGCTCTGGCATCCTGTGGTCTGGATGTTCAACAACTAAACATACTAGACAGAATGCAGGACAATTTCAGGCATGACAGAGTAAATGCTGTTAAGGGGGGTATCGTTTTCTCAAATATTGTAACAACTGTATCACCAACATTAAACCCAGGGTAAACTCTAATAACACATAAGGGAAGAAGAGAGTTTGACATTTCTCTGGAAAAAAATTGAAGAACAATAGCCTATCGGGCATCTCACCTAAGTATTACATTTTTTCAACAGACAACAAGGGTTTAAGAGTGAAAAGGAATTTCTGTCAGCAGACTGAACCTTGAAAAGAATTATACCTCGGCCTCTTCGTTACCGGCGCCTTCCTTGAACTTCTTGGGAGACCCTCGATCAAATCTTTGGCCTCTGGTGAGCGAATGGATAACCTTGATGACGCAATTCAAGCGCTTGTCCAGAAGTATTATCAAGTTGCGAAGAGAGATGGAGAATTTACGGATGGGCCAGTGCCTCCAGGCTGGGGAATATTGTTCAGATTCGTTCTGATGAAAGAAATCACCGCAATTGAGGCAGCTCTCCTCCTCTTTCCCTGGACAAAGCAGCGGGAAATGAAAAAAAAAAATGATATTTGAATTTTTTTTTTTTTTTTTTGACTCTCCAATAAAAGGGAAATGAAAAAATTGGATATTTGAAATTTTTTGATATTTTGATATGGAATGCGTGTTTTTTTTTTCCTTTTTTTGGGGTCACAAAGAAGACATATATGAAGGATAGAATCCAACTTAAGGGTGAGTAGGAAGGCAGGATCATTTTTTACAAAGTTTTAGTACGGAGAAAAATTCAATTTAAAAAAAAATATGAAATTATAGAAGTAAATATGTAAAAGGTTGAGTATATAAGGTTAAAGAGTCAGCGCATATGTTTTTTACACCTAGTTTTCTAGATAATTTGCATATCTCTCTAAAGAAATAGACTTTTTGTAGTCTATTTGTGTGGTGAGTGGCTTATAGTTGGTAAATTCTCTATTATAATTTCGAGTTTTTTGAGGTCACTCTAGTTTCCTATATATGCAAGGTCTATAACATACATAAATATATTCAATATTAGGGAGAATTTGTAATGGGGTTGCATTTGTTATTAGTTTTTGGTGTTCACTCTACATTAGAGTTAGGTAATACTATGCATGTTATTAGTATAATGGATTACTATTCTACCTATGTGTTTGTATTTGTACTATATTTGGGTGATCTATGTTAGTTTTTATTCATAATGATGTTTGTTATAGTGGTTTAAATGGATGCTAATAATATCATAATGAAAGTGATCCCCACTCAAATATTTAACATTTTGCACGTTACTTATTGGGAATTATTATATGTGACTCAAGTGAGACCTTCTGGCCCCTATTAGGTGGAATATAATAGGACATTAGACAACAATAGGCCATATTTAGAAGCATTCCATTAACCTTGAGTCTATGGTAAATCCAACACTCAATAATGGGAAATAATCGTCTAAAATCTTTCAAATATGGTAGATGAGTTAAATTAGGGTTCAATTACCGAGGGTGTTCGGTTTAACCTACAAAATTTCTTCAAGCGACTTGATTGTTTTTAACCATGACCCTAAATTTCTCCTAAGCTTATTTAGGATGCAAGTTATCCTTGTAAATGCGTTGGGAAAGGTAGAAGGTGGCATTGGGAAGAGATGCTTGAGGAAAAAAAGTCATTTTATTGGCTCTTGGGAAAAATGGAAAAGAAATATTGCTTTTAGGACTTTGTTTTTTATGTTAATGTATAATTTCTATCTCGGGATAGATGAATTTGTGACTAAGGCATTATGGCAATTGGAGTAGTTAAATACTACTCAAGTATTATCTAAGTGGATAGAGGAGGATATGGTATATTTAGCCATATTTGGGTATTAAGCTCCCATTACTAAGCTTGACGTTTTATTTGGGATGAAGGTGGTGTTGTAAGCCAAAGAACTTACAATTACAAAAGTACTAGACTAAGTTTGATATTAGAACAATTGATGACATTGTTGGGTAGAGTATAGTTCTTGAGTGAATCTTCAATGAGTTTAAATCGTGTGTTCTAATTGAGATAAATCATTTCTTGGAGGGCAAAGAATATTTGAAGGTGTACCTGGTAGGGATGAAACGCAGGTCTTTTGTGTGATTTTCCCCCGCAATATTCCATTCGTACAACAAAAACATTAATATGCCCTAGTCTTACATTGATCATTTCTTTAGGAGATGGAGATATGAACTAGATCCATCCTAATAGTGGATGGAAAAGGAATGCACTAACAATTTTCCTTGTTGGCGCAAGGGATGTTGTTAAAATGTATGTTTCTATGATTTCGTGTGGATTTGATTAGACAAATTGTGTGACAAGAAACAATCTAGAAAAAAGTGCTATGGAAACTATCTTTTTCTAGACAATAACCATAACCATTTGACATTCATTATTTTAAGCATAGAAAATATTGTTTCTACTTCTTAGATGATTACAAAAAAAATTAATTTCCTCATACATAAGTCCTCACCATAACCATTGAAATATTCAAAGCAATGTCTTACAATTTTTGTTGTAGCTAGAGCAACTTCTTCAATAAGGGACCCACTAGGACCTCAATGTTCAGTTCCTATTGCATCCCAAACTTGGAAAATGAAAGAAAGAAATGACCACTTGTTATTTAAAGATGAACTTTACTTTCAAAAAAAATATTTAAAAAGAATGAACTTAAGAAAAAATAAATGCATTTCCTCCACAATAAAAAAAATGTCATTTCGAGCACAATAATTTTAATTTAGTCTAGGTTTTAATGATGTCAAGCCAGTGTATGGTTGTAATTCAATATGTAGACAAGTGCAGAGACCATTTCATGAATATATTTTATATTTTTGGTGGTGATTTTTTAAAGCTCTATTAACATTCAACGTTTCTTGAACAATGAGATGAAAATTTGTATTTCCTTTATTTTCCAACTCTAATTGGATTAGGAAATTAACTAAGGGCTACGTTACTATTTTGGTCACTGTCGAATCATCTAGGAAAGCATAGTTTGTTCTTAGAAGAACTACCTTGAAAGGTATGGCATCTGATCCTCGTAGAGGTATAGATATGCTCAATGTTAGAGTCATGTCTACATTATTTCGAAGTAATTTATCTTCTCTCGATTGAAGATGAGAAAAATAGATGAATTTCAAAAATGGTTTGTAGTCTTTTATTTTATTTTGTAATGCTTCTTTTTATATATGACCATTTTGCGCAAGACAGGGTGCCTTGTGAATATTTCCTTCCACGTTAATGCGGGCTCAAGTACTTACTAGAGGAAGCTCCTTATTGAATACGAAAATGGAGATGCAACCTAAACTAGGTGGGTGCTTTACAAAGTTAATTAATTTCCCATTGTATAGACTACATTGATTACTACAATTATATTATGCAAGGGTTACAAGTTTATATAACAGGTTTGTGTTTCACATCTCTTTAGGGAAACCTCAATACATGGAAACCAATGCAACAAACATGGGGTGCAAATTGGGCTTTGAATAGTGGCCCTTTATGTGTTGTGTTTTAAATTTGCCTCAGAACCCTCTTAGCAAGGAAAATTCTCATTATAGATAACGTTATTCTAGAGAATTGGCACTGAAATTCTACATACAATACCAATGCCAACAATCAAGCACTATAACTCTCTTTTCAAAGTCCTTTTCATCTTTTCCTCACAATACTTGTTCGTTATCAGTATCTTGTCCATATTTAGCCTTAGACTGAATTTACCACCCAATTAGGGTTACATTCCCAAACAACTTGACTCATCGACAGTGTCGCATGGTCTTGCTCTGATAGGTTAGTCACCCTATCAAGTTCCCCATTCAAAGAGACTTGGGCCTAGTATATTCAAAATAGGAGTTGATCACCCTACAAATGGCCCTTAGTCAATCTTCAAATGGGTCTGAAAAACTAATCTTATACTGCATTACCCTTCACACAAACTAACAATTCCACCCATCCACCATGGATCCAACATCCTCGAAACCATACAAAGGAAAAGCCCCTACGAGGGAGCCGCATCGATCCCCAAAACAAGTTTTCGTTCAAATTTCCTCCCACTAAGGTGTTCTTGATCCAACATAATACTCATGTGTTGCCAGGTGTGAAAACCAAGAAAACTAACAATCGACCACCATATAATTGACCCATGACCAATTTTGAGGTGAACCCAACTTCTAGCTCATTATAGAGTCACACTCTTTGCACACACAACCAATTTCCATCACCATTGAAAAAATGTGGTTGTGACTCTTCACAACATTCCAACTAATTTCCAACTAACAAAACAGAACTAACAAGAAACTCGGGTGAAAAATCATCAAGACTGCATAGAGAGGAAGCACCTGCAAGGGAGACACAACAATCCCCCAAAAGGGGGTTCCTATTCAAAGTGTCTCCCACTAAAGTGTTGACCCAACATACCACGTCTCATGTGTTACCTTTTCCAAAATTTCATATTAGTGCTTATGTTAACTCCATCAAGTAAGATTTTTTTTGGATTTATGAGGCTTGGTCTATGTTATTCTTCCTTCAATAGACAAAAAAAAACTCTAAAATTTATGCTTCTTCCTTGATTTTTCATCAAATATAACTTAGATCATCATCATGGAGAGTCAGGTTGTTATTAGCTTGTATCGTAATTCAGCTTACAATAACCTCAATCATATTGGCTTACATTCATATTTGTGCTCAGAATTGAGATTTTCCTAATCTCGACATGTTCTACGCTTGTAGTAATAAAACAAGACCATTGGTCCTTCTATTATAATAGATATATTCCGACCCTAGTAGAATAGAGATAATTTTAGACGTGTTAGCAACAATGCTAACGAATGCTAGAGTGTTAGGGAGGCATGCGGTCAGGATGTGCCAACGCGTGCAAGGAATGTTAACTAGGAGTTGCAAGGAAACACAAGGGATCACTACATCAAAATGCATGGAAATTAACAAATAAGAGTTTGTGATTGGAAGTGTCAGTGAGTTCCACATGTGCTAAGGAGGGAGTGACAAGGTATGCTAGGAAGTGTTAAGGCATGCTAGAGGCTAGGGCGACATGCCAAAATGTCTTAGGTGCTAGGGTGTACCAACACGTGCCAAGGAGTGTTAATGAATCTTATGGAAAGACAAGGGAGCACTATTTAAAAATGCATGGAAATGAATGAATAAGAGTTTTTTATTGGGAGTTTCAATGAGCTATAAGTGTGCTAAGGAGAGAGAGACAAGGTATGGTAGGTAGTTCCAAGGAATGATAGAGTGCTAGGGAGGCATGCCACGATGTTCCAAGTGTTAGGGTGTGCCAATGTGTGCTAGGGAGTGTTAGGGAGTGTCAGGTAAACACAAGGTAGCACTAGATCAAAATGCATGCAAATAAATGAATAAGAGTGGGTGATAGGGAGTTTCAATGAGTTCTAGGTGTGTTAAGGATGGAGTGACAAGGTTATATGCTATGAAATGCCAAGGTATGTTAAACTACCAAGGTGAGTCAAGAAGTGCTAGGCTGTGTTAGAGAGTGTAAAAGCATGTCAAGAAATGTAGGGGATGCTAACACATGCCACATAATGCCAAGGAATTTAAGACATGTTAGGTGTTATGGCATGTCAAGATGTAAACCATGTTGCTTAATTGTTTTACGACCACAGTTGGATGTGATGAGCCTTGTCTTGGTAACTTGTTAAGTGGGACCAGTTAAGATTGGACATGAGTAGTCTAAGATGAGTTACATGTAGTTCTTAGGTGAAAAACGCATATGTTGAATTTCCACGACACATGAGAATCTGGGTTTGGTCTTAGAATCTTTGATGAAAACACACTCATGTGCCACAACACATCTACTTTGCACAAAGAAATCTACAAACATGAGGGAATCAATTAGTTCAGATGAAATATTTTAAAATTTTCAAACCATTCTTCGTTAAATTACAAACTATAATAGAATAGGCTAGAGCTCTCATACCAGGGATCATGGCCCTTTACAATCACACTGATACAAGGAATACAACTAGGGCTTGGTGTTACTCCTTTGACAACCAATCTACCTTGAACAAGACAACACTTAACCCACTTTTTGATGGTGGACACACATATCCCTTTCAATCCACATGTCTTGAACACATCTGGAAGGTCCTCCTGGCCTCCATTATGCAACTCCTCAATCTTCCTCTACCAATGAACTCAACTCCTTTAGGTTACTGAACTCAATCCTCCTCTACCAATGGTGCGTTCATTTTTTTATTCTCCTAAAGGAACTATTTCTAGACATGCACCTCATCAAACATAAATCATCGAGTGAAAATGAATGAATAAGAGGGTGTGTTGGGGGTGTCAACGATTGTCAAGCGTGCCAAAGGGGGAGTGACAAGGCATGCTAGGGAATTATATGGAATTTAAACAAGTTCGAGGGTGTGCTGATACGTGCCAGGTAGTGTCAATAAATGCCAGGCATGCCAAGACATGCCATGTGTTAAGGCATGACGAAATGTGCCATGTGTTAGGGTATGCGAACATGTCTCAAGGAGTTTCAGGTGACAAAAGGGAATACCAAGTTGAAATGAAAAGAAGTGAACACATATGAGGGTTAGTAATTCAAGACCTTACCTTTTCAAGAGGGGAAGGCTAGGCATACCAACACTAGTGCCAATACATGCCAAGGGCCATATTTTAGCTTGTATTAAGTGCCAAATCATCCTCTATTACTTCTCTCTTAATTGTGAATAATTGATCTCAAATAAATTTTATCTTTAACCATGCCAAGGAATTCCAAGGCATCCAAACACATGCCAATAGTTTTTAAGTGCCACTAAGTGCCAAGAGCCAATATGTGCCAATGAGTTATAGGGAATTATATGGAGTTCCAAGTTTTCTAAGGAGGGACTGAAAAGATATGTTAGATATTTCCAAGGCATTCTAGAGTGCTAGGGAAGCATACCAAGATGTGCCAAGTGCCAATGTGTGTTGAGTGTTAGCTAGTTCCATGGAAACACAAGGGAGCATTACGTAAAAATGCATGGAAATGAATGAATAAGAGTGTGTGACATGGAGTGTCAGCGAGTTCCAGGTATTCTGAGGAGGGAGTGACATTGTATGCTAGGTAGCATTAATTCATGCTAGTGTGCCAAAGTGGCATGTGGCCAAGATGTGCTAGGTGCCATGGTGTGCCAACACATGCTAGGAAGCGTTAGGTAGTCCTAGAGACACACAAGGGAGCACTAGGTGAAAATAATGCATTGAAATGAACAATTAAGAGATTGTGATAGGACGTGTGAGTGAGTTATAGGTGATCTAAGGAGCACACACTTGCCTTTCTACCAATCTTGTTGTCCTTCACAAGAACAAGAGTTAGGGCTCTTCTATGACAGTCACCTAACAACCCTCCAACTGTACTTGGACTACCATCAATCTGGCCAACCACAATAAATTCTTTTTACTGATCTAGGGCCCACAATATTGTCTTCATCCAAGGCTCTTCAAATCTGCCACTTAACAATGGTTTGAGTCCTCTCAAAGTCATTGTTCTTGTGTATCGATAATTTGATCTTTTTTGTCAAATATATGAACAAATATGAACTACTCCTATTATCATCCTTCTAACAATCTGTTGATGACTGAACTAGGGTCACAAATAAACCACTAACAATCCAATGGATACTTTTTTATAGGTTGCTTCAGATCTTTGTCTAAAACTCTATGGACAATCCACCAAAATCAAGTCCTTTGCATATCAATCCATTATTCATATGGCACATTTCTTCTGCATGCTTAATCTTCTGCTTAGGTTCCACCCTCCTTTGGATCTGTTGTCTCCACACATACTGAATTTGCAAACCATCTTCCAGATTTGCGGTCTGTATTGCAGAAATAAACCTCGCTCTAAGGGTCATAACACGTCTTCTTCTACACAAATTTGTCACAACCTTAAAGGCATACCTTATGAACTAAACATGCTAGGAAACTGTCCTAACTAGGGCATTATACTTATGTACTTCTAATTGTTGTAGAAAAAACCATATCCAACCTTAGAAAAAACACGACTCTTTCCTCCATAAGGGACTCGACCTAACTCATATGGATCCATAGATTATAGGCATTTCTTTGACTGAATCTTGACATGAACTTCAGATTTCAATGTCAACCCTCAAACTAGGGTTAACTCAATTAATATTACGCCTACGTCGACTTCTGCTATGGCTCTAAATTACAGTGCAAGCCCTCCTCCATTTATGTTGGTCTTTATCACAGACCTTGTGGCCTACTAACCACCACAAGGCAAGATGGTATCAACACTCTCTTCTATTTCATGTAGAAAATCTAACCAATGGGATTCAATCTGATCTTGTAATGTACTAAAACAAGATACTGAATCCTTCCTACAATTTGTGGAAACAAAACACGATCGCACATGAATCACATGTAAGTATGAGAAACAAGTTATCAATCGCACAACGCAAGATGTATCTAGGGAAGCAACTACTCAAAACCCTCTGTCTCTATTTTTTATTAAGTCAAGGAATCACGAAACAATACAATGCTTAATCTCTCTTGAGATTCTCCAACACTCTGCCAATTGTCTCCTCCTAATCTAGGCAAAATCGGTCTAGTACTTAGCCAATTCTCAGTCTTCCTTCAGCCTGCCTTGCTCACACAATTCCTATGGAATTATCTCCATATTAATTAGGAAAATCGACCTTCCTTGATTGTGCAATCCATCATGGCATCCTAATCACTTTATAATTGCACATGGGAAATTTTCTATAAATACAACTGATAGTTATGTTCCTCTAAACTGCGTTACAATAAGGATCAGGGGCCTTTTTATTATTTAAAATAAGAGAAAACCCTAAACAACCAAAACCCTAACCCGAGGAGATGTAACACCAAGGGTTTATGGCCCCGTTGGGGTTAGTTGGGCAGCCAACTTCCCGAGGTCGTAACTTGGTCATATGATCTTCATTTGACGCACATGATACCTCGTTAGAAATATCTCTCCGAGGAATAAAACTGCTAATGCGATTTCTATGAAATAGCTAAACCTTTCATGCCCAAAAAATGTCGTTTAGGGCCTCAAAATGGCTTCGAAAGTTTAGGACCCGAAAAATTGACAAAAATAGTAAATTGTGCTATAAATAAGGAAACTGAAAAACTGAAAGAGACAATGGCGGGGGCCCAAGTGGAATAGGTTGGTGGCCACCAATATCCACCTCGATCACCTTAAATTGAATTTCTTGAGCTAACTCAATCATCATGACTTGGTTAACTGACACAAGTTGTTATGAGATGAAATTACAATTTATTGTCCAATTTATTTAAGGGAAAAATAAATTAGACGCCTCACATTCCTCACTCTTGGTACATAAAAATTCCTCACCAGTGTGGGTGCATTTTCTTTTGTCCTTTCTAGTTTCCAATTTCACTATTTCTTGTTGCAAATTTCAACACTCCCTCTCAACAAGAAATGAATTCAATCTATCCCCATCCGGTACCTTTGGAATTTTCTACATGCTACACTTCTCTAGTGTTGTTTGCACCTGCAAATCCTGAAACTGAATAGCCTCCGAACAACTGAATCAGTATAATGCATCTGTCATCAGATTCTTCTGACTGTTGCTAGCTATTGCACCTGTCTAGTATTGGATTCTCTGTGCTGCTGCTGACATCTGCATCCGTGCCCTTTGAATTGTTGCTAACTCTGATTTCTGCTCCAGTATTTGACATCTTTCACTCTAATTTCTATCTTGCTGACATCTGACTACCTCAATCTAACTGATCCTTCCTACTACTGTTGTACTGTGGTCTCCTCATAGCCAGGTTCGATCCATGAGACACGCCATCTCAATGGACCTTGCCCAAATTTCTTATCTTGGGATTATGTCTACAAATCACTCCACCTTACACCTCGAGGTATGGCTACTCCCTCTTCCCATCTGGCTCGAAATTCCCCCCTCATGGAGGTCTCTGCTTGAGTGGACGCTTCCACTTGGTATCCTCTCTACTTCTCCAATTGTGGCAGCTACTCCACAACCTTCTGAGACTGCTTCTCATGAGGATGCATGTTGAGAGGTAATGTATGCTCCCTCTAAACCACCAAGTCTATAACTTCTGCCTTTCTCCTCAAAGCTTTGCATGCATATAGGTTCTTAACTCGTGCACATTGTAATTGTCCTGACATTACAAAAAGTTTCTAAAAAAGATTTAATTTTAAATCAATGATATCTCCCTCATCCAAGCTCTGATTCGACCGGTTTTTTTTTCTTCCATTTGGGTAGATTTTCGCAAGGAATCCAAATATTCTATTTGGGTACATGTCAAGTGGCATTGTGTGCCAAGTGCTAATGTATGTCAATGCATTCAACCAAGGTGTTCCAAGGCATGCTAGGGACTATATGCAACATGCCAACACATGCTAGGAGAGTTCCATGTTGTGCTAGTGCATGCCACCATGTGCTTGGGCGCCAGTGTCATCACAAGATGTTCTAGGTACAAAGATGTTCCAAGACATGTGGGGTGCTAAGAAATTTTAGTGTGTGCCAAAGCATTAATTTAAGGTGTGCCCAGATTGTTGAGGAGTGTTAGGTCTTTCTCATTAATAGAATTGTCAGAGCTTGATTATGTATTAAATAATATATTTCCTACACACAATAGTGGAAATTTATCTAAAGGGAATTTTCTAGATAATAAACATAATAGATATGAATCATGTGTTGACTCATAGGAAATCTCTATTTGACTAGTCATTACTTGAGGGAGATAATACACACTAATTACTTCTTAAAAAATTGACTGACCCTAACCACTATGGCCTTGGACATATTATAAAAATACTCCACAATAATGGCATTAAATCGTTATCTTTTGACAAAAACTATATTAACAGGCACATAGCGTCATCAAAATCTCATTGGAATGATCAATGATGACAAACATTTTTTGACCGTCACCAAAAGTAACAAAAAGAGCATTGGTGAGGGTCATTAAAAGTTCGTCACTAGAAGTTTCACCCAAGAGAGAATTAGTGATGAGACTTTAATGACCCTCACCAAAAGTGTCATTGAAAATGTCTTTGGTGACGGACCATAAAGGACCATCACTATATACACTTACAGTGACGATTTTTTAATTATCAATGATGACGGACATTTTTTGACCGTCACCAAAAGTAACAAAAAAAGCATTGGTGAGGGTCATTAAAAGTTTGTCACTAGAAGTGTCACCAAAGGGAGAATTAGTGATGGGCCTTTAACGACCCTCACCAAAAGTGTCATTGAAAATGTCTTTGGTGACGGACCATAAAGGACCATCACTATATACACTTACGGTGACGGTTTTTTAATGACCGTCACCATATGTGACATTGGTGACGGACCTTAAAGGTCCGTCACAAGCATGACCCTCAACAATGTGCTTTTTTCTTGTAGTGCTTAATTCAGTTTGGGAAGAAGATCTTAAATTCACTAATGTTTCTTACTGTGATCAACATTTGCTTACTGTGGTATACTCTTTAAATCTAAACCTAGTCTTTTCTCAATAATTGTTTACTCGTTGCATGTGATGATATATATGAATGAATCATTTGTTTGGGTTTTGCAGGAAGTATGGGATGAGGATAAATTCGCGAAATTAAAACGGAGGGACTTCCTGGGTGAAGCTAAAATCGACCTACAACTTCTTCAAGAGGTGACAAATGGAAAGAAAGTAGTGGTTCAATCCAATAATAACAACCTAAAGGATAGTTGGATCATCAAGCATAATGATGGTCGAATAGTCCAGGACATGTACTTGAAGCTCGCTAGTGTTAAATCTGGTATCTAAACGGAGGGACTTCCTGGGTGAAGCTAAAATCGACCTACAAATTCTTCAAGAGGTGAAAAATGGAAAGAAAGTAGTGGCTCAATCCAATAGTAACAACCTAAAGGATAGTTGGATCATCAAGCATAATGATGGTCGAATAGTCCAGGACGTGTACTTGAAGCACGTTAGCGTTAAATCTGGTATCTTGGAAATGAGACTCGAATCGAAGCTCGATGTACTATCAGTAGTTTTTTTATTAGCAAATAGCAATCTAGCTAGTAGTAGGATTCAAAGGTTCTGACTGAGTACCTTTTTGTTTGTGCATTCGATTGAAGAATATTCTTTTGCTAAGTCCTGAGTCTTGAGTCTTGAGTCCTGAGCAGTGAGGAATGGCTCTTTCACTGCAGGTTTCAATTGCAAGCTTGCAGTTCTTCTCCAACATGATGAAAAAGAAAATCCTTCGTGTTGAAGCCTGAGTCCAAGAAAAATATCACTGTCAAGCGTTGAGAATGAGCCTGCGAGTGGCATTATGATGGTTGTTGGCTTGGAGTTGGAACTTGGCACTACTAACTAGGAAGTTACAGACTTGCAGTCAATCTAAACTCAACAACCTCTCCCCTGCCATTAATCTCTTTCAATGCTGCAACAACTTTTAGGGTTTGAAGTGAAGTTTTGAACAGTGAAAAAAATCTGAGTCCAATCACCATTCACGAACGAGTCACCAACTCACGAGTCACTACCATTGACCTGTCACGCGTTACTATACTTAGGAATTTTAAAAAATGTGACACAGGCTACAACACTTCTTGTGACATTTTATAATATTATTCATTTTTTTTTAACTTGTGAAAATCCAAATTTAATTTTTTTTTACTCGTAAATTCCTTTCCCTACTTCTCTGACGTGCCAGAGGCCTAGCGTGTTCAATATTGAACACTGATTATGAGAGAGTTGTGAAAATCGAGATGCCAAACAATGAATTGTTACTTGTTTGAATTCAATTTATTGTCTATTAGGAATTTTAAAAAATGTGACACAGGCTACAACATTTCTGGTGACATTTTATAATATTATTCATTTTTTTTTAACTTGTGAAAATCCAAATTTAATTTTTTTTTACTCGTACCTGGCGTATTCAATTTTGAACACTAATTATGAGAGAGTTGTGAAAATAAAGATGCCAAACAATGAATTGTTACTTGTTTGAATTCAATTTATTGTCTATTAGAAATTTTAAAAAATGTGACACAGGCTACAACACTTCTGGTGACATTTTATAATATTATTCATTTTTTTTAACTTGTGAAAATCCAAATTTATTTATTTTTTACTCGTAAATTCCTTTCCCTACTTCTCTGACGTGCCAGAGGCCTGGCGTGTTCAATTTTGAACACTGATTATGAGAGAGTTGTCAAAATCGAGATGCCAAACAATGAATTGTTAATTGTTTGAATTCAATTTATTGTCTATTTGGAAAATTGGTGTTCTCAGTGCAAAAGCAATTATGTTCATATTGTTCATTTACTTGTCTAAATCAAGTATGTTCATATTGTAAACCAAATGCAATTGATTTTCGTATATTAAGATCTATTACTCTTTGTCAACTAACAATCATATTAACATAATTATCTATTTAAATCCCAAATTACATACATTTATTGACAAATGTTGGTAACTAGTTGGATGGATTTGGTTCTAAATAGAAAATTAGATGCATTTATTGCTAATTGTCGAGAATTAATAGCTAACATAAATTCATCTTAAGGACGGATCTAACATGACCCTGAGAGAGATAAAAGTGCAATTTTTTTAAAGTGAAAAATACACTATATAATTTTTTTTTGTTTAAATTGTATTTTTAAATGTTATATAGTATATATATAGGCCCAAATAAACATTTTAACCATAGAAACTTTTATTTTTCATGATATGTATTAAATAATATTTTATGTACAATAATAAAATATTTTATTTTAACAATTTTTTTCATATATATAGATATATATGAATTTTATATCTACATAAATATTTTTGTTTAAATATCTACTCACAAATTTTTTTTTCTACTTCTGATTACTTTAGAGCATATTCAATTTATTATTATTATAGCTAACATTATTTTTCTATTTAGAGCATAATTTATTTATTTTTATTTTAAAGGGGCATGTGTCAATGGACAAACTTACACATCCCCCTCATACTGGGTTGTTATAAAACGAACCTCTCGCGAAATTAATGTGGTTGGGTGCAATATTTATGTCTCACAAGACATTTAGTTATGGTAGGTGTTTAAAGTAAAAAAATTAAAAGAAATGAGAAAGTTATAGTTCCTTGTAATACATTATATCATAGTTGCACTTCATTCCAAGAACTTAATATAATATTAAGGTACATTCTTTATATTAAGGTACATAAATATATTTACGAAGAAATATTTCCCACCATAATTTATACAATTCTTTGCAAAAAAATTAAGTAGAAATAAAAATGTAAATATGTAGATTTACCAAAATTAGTGCCCACTAAAATTTATGCAAATCATTACACAAAATTTAAAATATTATTGATATTAATTTCCCTATAAATTCAAAATTAGATAGTAAAGATTAAAAAGAGACAACAAATTAAATACAATCCCACTTTACAACCGAAAGCATCTTTCAATTCCAAAATATACATACTGGTTAAATATCAATATAACAAATCAAATTAATCTTTAATTTTAAGATTATTTTAAGATTATTATATGAAAAAGAAAAATATAACATTATACACAAATAATAATTAATTTTAAATTTTTAAAATTATAATATATAATCTTTATTTTATTATCTTGTATTTATAATTTAATAAATATATTTCCAATTCTTACAACCCAAAATAAGAAAATTAGTTATTCATTCCCAGGAAAAGGATTTTTTAACTTTAAAAATACCATGCGTTTGAGATTTCTTGATGAAGAGAACACATTTAATATAAATAACCAAAGGCAGGTCCACGTGAGATAGTTTAAAACAAATATGATGTTAAAGACAAAAATAGGTATAGATTATGTTTAAGATGAAGATACAACGGAAATTGGATATAATATAATTTTGTAGGCAGATATAAATTTTAATTTATTATGACAACTTCCATACCTTAATTAGTATTTAGGATTAAATTAACAATAATAAATATCATGAATTAATCGGTAACCATATTGGCATAGAAAAACAATGAATGCATCCTAGAAACTGGATTTAAGAAAAGAAGTGCCTGAATAATCACTTGAAAACAGGGAAAATATTTTAATGACGATATCAAGAGTATTGCGTTCAGGTGAAAAAGAACAAAATTTCCCTGCGAAAGAGATGTGTTACGCCGATGTTTTATCATCCACTGTCAGAGCGCATGTTAATAATGCATCATTTAAGGAATGATGTTTTTCCCAGAAAACAATGGAAATTCGATATAATTTTGATAAAGTTTAACAGGATTATTTGAAATTTGGGCGGTCAAGCATGGGGAGCTGAGAAAAGCAGAGGCACCCTAAGAGCAAGAGCAAGGGGATTATGTGAGCGGCACGTCTTTGGTTATACTGTAATGTAATCATTGCTATCGAGCAGGACAAGCTCCCGTTAGGAAAACTGTTATCGGAGCGATGATAGCCAAGGATTATATTAAAGCATTGTTGGAAGCCTGTAAAAATTACAACAGAATTCCCAAACAACTAAAGGAAAAGATTCTGAGATAAGAGCAGAATCCCCAGACAATTAAAGGTAAAACCCGTGGACAAGCAAAGGAAAAAGCCTTTAGATAGCAAATATTGGAAAAATCCTTTTAGATAACAGCAGAATCCCCAAATAACTAAAAGAACAGCAAAATCCCCAAATAAATAAAGGAAAAGACGAGAGGATTTGTTTCAGAGAGAGACTGTTCATGTGGATTCGGAATAAAAAAATGCAATCCTATTGTCAAGTTAAATAAACGATGACATTCAAAATCTGAATCTAATAATCGAAAATAAAACGGATAATAATAGAAGTTAGAGAAGAGCGTGGAATTGGAGAGGACTTACCTGGAAATGTGGAAGTTACTTAATGGAGAATACTTAATGTTGACAGCTACCCGATGGTGATGATGGAGTATCCCGCCATTTTCTATTCTTATTTTTAGAATTATTAGCTGTTGAGCACTTGCAATAGCTGTTAGTAATTACCCAACCTGCCAAACCATGCTCAATACAATGTTTTATGTTAAATTAATACCACATATCAGAAATCAATGAACAATTTGAATTAACAGGAAGATGAAAACGTTAGAAAAATTATTTTGAAATACCTACAAATAAATAGGATCACTTAACCCAGAGATTTCTCTTCCCTCAATGAACTCGCACACTCAGGCAGGCAATGTAACAATCTCACATAGACATCACAAAATTACATAAACAAAGATACGAACACACACAACGAACATAAAGAAACGAAAACACAAACACAGGATACGAAGAGAGCGCTTCACTAAACAAAAATACATCAAGCCTGCCTAACAGAAAGCAGGAGCGAAATCGTTTCTGCACCTCCAGGACCTTTGGCAAACATAAATTAATCTTGATATTTTAAGTTTATTAGACTATCATATAACCAATTGTAACTATTATATAACTAATTGTAACTAATTAATACAGGTTTTAAATCTGATGGTACAGATTATTTGAATCGTCTAACACCTAAATCAAAGATATATAAAGAGACAGGTGGCATGGCAGGAAATTTGTTTTCAAATAATAACGCCTTATGGCGTAATTATTTCCTAAAGGTCTCTTCTATTGTTTTATGTGCACATTCTTAGCTCTGGTAGCTTTTATATTCTTAGTATTTGGAATTTTTTTTTTCCCATTTTTATTTTTCCAACATTTTCCATTTTCCCCTTTCTACTTCATTTGTTGGTAGCAGATTCTGTTGATCAGTGGTTGTCATTGATGTCAACCCAAGCATCACTAGGGGATACCTCGATCTTGCAGGATATTTGGGATGGTTTCTACTTGTTAAGATGTTTCCGTTGATATATGGCATGCCACGTAATTCTTCACGGTTTGAGAGATATTCGTGTTTGAAGTTAGCAACCCCAGTTAGTGGGCGAAAACCCCATGGGGTTGTAGCCTGACACTAATCATTGGTTGTGGTAATTGAATATTCAATAATTAAATTTTTTTTTTAACTCTTAAAATTCCTCCAACATTCACTTGTTGAAGACCCTCTCAACCTAAGAATTTATATAAATTGTGACCCTCATATCCTCTTGATGCAAGTATTTCACTACTTAAAACAGGACATCGTGGAATTTTTGCTATAAATTTTTTTTCTGCGAAGCTTTAGATGCTGAAACAAAAACCCATTTGAGCCAAAATCCTAATGAAGCGTGTGTCCGAATTTCAGATATTGGTTCGCTATATTTTCAGAGATATAATATGAGGAAGTTAGGGTTTTTGTAGGCTCTCGAATTTCATGTCAAACAGGTGACCTTGGAAAAATCGTTATAACTTTCTCTCTGAGAATTGGATTCAAATTTCGTAAGAAGTGACAGAAAGAGGATAGTCGGTAGTTTGTTAAGTACCGTTTTCAAGACCAAAGGTTGAAACAGTGACACGTGGCACTTTGTACAAGTTCGCTCTACTAAATCAATCTATAATCAGGTCATCGTAGGAGATTGGGCATAACTATGTCTTGAAGAATCCAATATTTATCAGACCTATGGGGTTGGAAAAAGGACTCAGAGGGTTAACACAAGAAGAAATTTCAAACCTCGAAGATCTGAAATTACATAGATAAAGAAGATTCAATATTGAGCTTCTAGAAGGCAAGAAAAAATATGCATTCAAGGATCATTGCAGTAAGGACAACACATCAACAGTCAAGGGTAAGTCTGCTACAACAAGGTATGTATCGTTAGTGTTTTAATTTTAATTTGAAATACATATTTGACATTTGTTTTTTCACGACAGTGTACGTATTTTTTATGTATGTTTGATTGGGTTTTGTTCATAAATGTTGAACATATTTACATTTGAATTTTGAATATTTCTCTGACATATGGTTTGCAGAAAAGAGTAAGTATATTGTTTGTATATTGGTTTGGGTCTTGTTCATTAATGCATGTGCAGGAAAGAGGACACAATAGGACAACTTAGACACATACTAGAAGGACAATGCAACGCCAAAGTACCATGACTTGAAGCAAGCACAATAATACCTCAGCAGTTGCTAGTGTTCAAAGAAGCAATGTCAAGTCAAGTATAAGGTTGTGTCAAAAGTCAGTATTGTAAAAATCATCATTGTAAAATTTTAAAAGAATCAATCTGCCTAGAGTTGGAGAGGCATTATTGGGAGGCATAAGTGTCATTTTTGGATAATGTTATGGTTGGGTTGCAGGTCATAGTGTGATTGTGTGATTGGTCTAGTCAAGAAAATCATTGTGAATCATATTGTATCATGGATCATTGTCCCTGGTATGCGAGTCCACACTCTTGTATTATTTCTGATCATTATAGGGTGGCAGGGAGGTGCTAGGTTGGTGCATGAAGTCACCTACAGGTTGGAGCCTGTGAACACTTTAGGGTGGTAGGTCGGTCTAGGGTGTCAGGGCATCCATTCAGTTGACTACTAAAGAAACCAGGGTGTTGGGGCGTCCTTTCAGTGGGAGCTGGATAAGAATGCTTTTCTAGAATTCTAGGAAGTTGTACCTTTCATTTTAGTTGGGGCTGAAGATTAAATAATTTATTAGAAAAGCGTTCGGTGGTTTTTGACCAGGAGGGGGTTTTCCAACTAAAATTATTGTGCCTATTCTGTTCTATTGTTTGTTGTTGTTACTAGATAAACATCAAGAATAATTGAAGATTAACTAATGCTCTAAACATATTAAAAGTGCTAATTGATAAGAAATATTGATTCACCCCCCCTCTCAGTATTTCCAACAATCGGTATCAGAGCTTGGTTCCCTCAATAGCAGTCTAACAACTAGAAGGAGATCATGGAGTATACTAAGAATATAGTTCCTCTGTTCAATAGAAATAACTGCGCACTTTGGAGTGGAAGAATGCAGGTTCATTTGATGGCATAAGGATATGAAGTATGGGAAGTTGTTGAAAAAGGCTTTACAATGACCTAGGATGAACAAGGAAAGAAAAATGTGGTATATGATGCAAAGGCTAAAGATCTCATTATTATTGGGCTTATAGAATCTATCTATCTTAAGGTACCGTGTTGAAAAACTGCTAAAGAAGTATGGGGCAAGCTTGAGATTATATATGCAGGTGACTCAAACGTGAAAGAAGTAAAGCTTAAAATTTATAGGGAAAAATTTGAGCAACTAAAAATGAAGGAAGATGAAAATATTGATGCATAATTACAACGTGTTGATGAAATAAAAAATGCATTGGAAGGTTTAGGAGAACCTGTTGACATGAAAATTGTTGTCTGAAAGATCCTTAGAACCTAGTTGGCAAGACTCAACCCAAAGGTATCTGTCTTGGAATACAGGTCAAATATAGCCAATCTCATCAAAGATGAATTGCATGGAGTGCTCACGACATATGAAATGAGGATTGAATAAGAGGACGACACATATTACCTAGAAACAACATTCACCGCATCCGAGAAAACTAGTAAAGACAAGCACGCTCCGAAAGCGAAAAATTGTAGTTTTAAGGAAGAAGAAAAGAAAGAAGATGAAGAAGAATTTTCAGATAAAGAATTTGCCTACTTCATGTGAAAAATGAGAATGTGTATGAGTAAATTCAAAGGTAAAATTCCATTGATATGTTTCGATTGTGGTGAGGTTAGACATTTTTCAGCCAAGTGTCCTCACAAAAATGAGGTTGTTACGAAAGGAAAGAAAGGTCTGAGGAAGTTCAACAAGCAAGGAAAGAAGAAATGGTTTAAGAAGAGTTTCTTCTCCAAAGAAGATAGCTCCTCATCTGATGAAGACAATGATAACGAAGAAGAAATCAATAGAAGAGCATTGTTTATAGCCAAGCATAATAAGCAAGAAGCATCTGACGAATAAGAAGAGATGACAGAGGTTGAATTTAAAAACGAAGTGATCGGGGTTATTGAAGAGCTCATGGTCAAGAATAAGCATGTCAACACTCTTGAAGACGAATTAAATATAGAAAGGGAATAGGTCCTAAATCTTAAAATCAAGGTTGAAGAATACAAATGAGTTGAAGAATTGCCCAGGGAAGAATTAAAGGAAAGAAACAAGGAAAGATAAGCATTGGAAGCTGAAATAGTTTCTCTATGAAAGAAAGTAAAAAATGGGAAAACTTTTCAAAACCACACCAATAGCTCCAAGGCATTGGAAGAAATCATCAACAATCAACAATCAAACAATGACAAGACTGGTCTTGGTTACAAATAAAAATATGAAAAGGAGCCAAGTCCATCTATGACAACAAAAGAAGATGGATATGCAAAATATAACAAACAGGTAGACCTCCCAACCAACTTAAGAGATCAGGACTCGCAGGAAGAACCATGGAAGGAAATTCCTTGAAGAAGATTTCCTCCCAGGTATCAACCTATCTTCTATGGTCATTATTATTCATGTGGAAAGTTTGGACATATAGCTATAGAATTTCGCACGTATGTTTGGAATAAATACAGTTTCGGGAGATCTTTCAAAAATGGATATTTCGGAACTCAGTAGAATATTAACATATTTTATCATTTGAGATATTATGTCTAATGTTACAAATGTAGCAATTTTGGACACCTGGCTAAAGATTGTAGACTTGGAAGTTATTCAAAGAAATTCTCGCAAAATCAGAATGAAAAAATATGGAAAAAGAAGACTGAAAAATGTGCTATTTCTCTCAAGGCTCAAAGCAACAGAAATGTTTGGTATGTTGATAGTGGTTGCTCAACTCATATGACTGAAGATAGGAATAAGTTCATATCCTTGAAGGAAAATAAGGATGGAACAATGTCTTTTGGAAATGATGGGTCTTCAAACGTCATAGGAGTAGGTACAATCACACTTGGAAGTAAGAATGCATTAGCGAAAGATGTGTTGTTGGTTGAAAATATGAATCACGATATGCTCAGTGTTGGACAAATGTGTGATCAAGGACACACAATGCTATTTAACTCTAAGAAATGTGAAATCAGGCAAGGCAAGTTCGGTAAAATTGTGGCTACAGCAAGTAGAGCTACAAATGACATATATATTTTGGATGAGACACCTAAAGGGTGATTTTTAGCGAAAGAAGACGAAAGTTGGTTATGGCACAAATACATGGGACATATAAATTTCGAAAATTTGGTCAGGATCAACAAGAAAGAAGCAGTAAGAGAAATACCTAAAATTTCAAAACCCACCAATACGATATGTGAATCTTGTCGGCACGACAAGCAGAAAAAATTTGAGTTCAATACAAAAGAACACTTTACATCTCGTCCATTGGAATTAGTACATAATGATCTATGTGGTCCTATGAGAACAAAAGGTTTAGATGGAGAATTATATTTTATGCTAATGATAGATGATTACACCAAAATGAAAACCGTCAGCTTCTTAAAGAAAAAGACTAAGGCATTCGAATGTTTTAGAATCTACAAGGAATTGGTTGAAAATGAAATTGATTTGAAGATCAAATGTCTGAGATCAGATAATGGCGCAGAATTCACTTCCAACATATTTTAGCAGTACTATGACTAAAATGGAATAAAAAGGACATTCTTAACAGCCAAAACACCACAACAAAATGGAGTTGCTGAAAGAAAAAAGTTAACCTTACAAGAAATGGCAGAACAATGTTAAATGACTCAAAAATTAGATGATAAATTATGGGTTCAAGCAATCAATACAACTGTATTCATTATAAACAGAGGTTTGCTAAGGAACAATTGTAACATGACTCCATACGAATTATGGAAGGGAAGATAGGCTAACGTCAAATACTTCAAAATATTTGGAAGCAAATGCTAGATCAAAAGAGAAGATAAAAAATTGGGCAAGTTCGATTCCCAGGTTGATGAAGGTATTTTCATTGGTTATTCACGCAAAAGGAAGGCTTATAGATGCTACAATATGAGGTGAAAACATGTAGTGGAAAGCATAAATGTTACTTTTGATGAAGATTGTGTTACAAAGGATGACAATGAGATTGCCCCTTCAAGAAAATCTAAGGGATTTGAGGGAGAATCTGAGAAGGATGAAGAAAAATCTCTAGAAAAAGACCAATCAAATAATGAAACAACAATCAAACAAGAGGAAATAAGAAATGATCAGCAGGATGTACAAGAAAATTCTCTAAAAGCTTTAAAAGAATGGTGTCAAAAGAATCATCTGTCAAATAAAATCATTGGAAACATAAATGAAGGAATTGGAACTAGAATAAGTCGATAGCTTCGTTAATCACCAACAAGCCCACCTTGCTTTTTTAGCAACTTTTGAGCCTAGAAATTTTGAGGAAGCTAGTCAAGATGAACACTGGGTAGCAGCTATGAATGAAGAATTGGTTCAAATTGAGAAGAACAATACTTGGGGATTGGTTCCATGACCAAAGGATAAAATTTTTATTGGAACTAAATGGGTCTTCATAAACAAATTGAATGAGGATGGACATGTTACCAGGAGTAAGACACGATTAGTTTGCAAATGATATGCACAAGTTGAAGGAATTGTTTTTGAAGAAACATTTTCTCCCGTTGCCAGAATGGAAGCTATCAGAATTTTTCTTGCTTATGCATGCTCGAAAAAAATCAAGGTATACCAAAAGGATTTTAAGTCAACCTTTCTAAATGGTGATTTGGAAGAAGAAGTTTACATTGAACAACCCAAAGGTTTTCTTCGCTCGAAAAGAATTTTGTCAGCAGTTAAAGAAGGCACTATATGGTCTCAAGCAAGCTCCTAGAGCTTGGTATGCTCATCTTGTTGGATATCTACATCAACAAGGATTCAAGAAAGGAAGCGCCGACAACAATCTTTATGTGAAAGTGGATCAATATAACCTAAAAATT
This sequence comes from Pinus albicaulis, assembly GCA_034641835.2. Taxonomy (NCBI): domain Eukaryota; kingdom Viridiplantae; phylum Streptophyta; class Pinopsida; order Pinales; family Pinaceae; genus Pinus; species Pinus albicaulis. The sequence continues at coordinate 2,861,676 of MU968493.1, read as the reverse complement.
ATCGAGGTATATATAGACGATATAATTTTTGGAAGTAATGATGACAGATTAAGTAAAAAAATTGCCACAAATATGCAAAGTGAGTTTGAAATGTCTCTACTTGGTGAGCAGACATACTTTTTAGGGCTTCAGATATCTCAGTAGGATAAAAGAATATTTATATATCAAACCAAGTACATCAAGGAAATGCTCAAGAAATTCAAGATGGAATATTGCAAGCTTGTCCTTACCCCAATGGTAATAGGTTGCAAGTTAAGTTTAAATGATTCACCAAAGGATGTGGACCAGAGGTTGTATAGATATATGATTGGCACTCTTCTATATGTGATAACTTCTCGGCCAGACGTAATGCATGCAGTTGGACAAGTAGCAAGATTCCAAGTAGCACCAAAATAATCTCATATTATTGCCGTCAAAATAATTCTCCGATATGTTAAGTGCACAACATAATATGGTTTATGGTATCCCAAAGGAAATAATCCAGTTATCCAAGCTTATACAGATGCAGATTGGGCAGGAAGTGTTGATGATCAAAAGAGTACCAGTGGAGCAGCATTCTATCTAGGTGGTTGCCTTGTTTCATGGTTAAGTAAAAAGCAGTCTTCAATCTCGTTATCCACAACAGAAGCATAATATATCGCGACAACAACTTGTTGTACTCAATTTATCTGGATGAAGTAAACTTTTTAAGATCTTCAAGTCAAGTTTGATGAGCCTATTCCCATGTTTTGTGATAACACCAATGCCATAAGTATCTCCAAGAATCTTGTGATGCATTCCAAAACAAAGCACATTCCGATCAAATATCATTTCGTTAGAGAGAAGGTCACTGGAAATAATATCAAGCTTGAATATGTTGACACAAAGGAACAAATTGCTGACATCTTTACCAAACCATTATATTTATCTCATATACATAATGTAATTTCCTACATAACGTGTTAGCCACACAATTTTGTTTTCCTTTAAGATGCCTAATGTCAAAGTCAAATTCGCTTAGAAAGGTGCCCCAAATGGAAAGCGAGTGTTCATATTAGGTTTCTTAAAGAAAATTTCCAAATTACTATGATCAAACATTAATAGGAATATTTTCCCTAATAAGTAATGTCTCCATATCTTCAAAGCATGGAATAATGTAGCTAGTTCTAAGTCATAAAGCATAATATATTTTCTTGTGATTTTTCAACTTAAGTGACTCATAAGCTATTAATCTACCTTCTTGCATAAAAATTCCTCCAATAACTTCTTGACACACATATGTGCAAACTGTAAATTGTTTCTCTGGCTCTGTGATTTTCAGAACAGGAGTTGTAGTCAGTAAATGTTTCAATTATTTGAAATTATGTTGACACTCTGATGTCCACTTGAAGGCTCTTCCTTTTTTTGCAAATAAGTTATAGGGTAATAAATTCTAGAGAATCCTTCTACGAAACAGTGATAATACCCAACTAAACCCATAAAATACTGAATGTCTGCAACATTTTTTGGAACCGACCATTCCATGATGGTTTTAATTTTCTCAGGGTCTACAACTATCCCTTCACATGAAATGATGTGCCCCAAGTATCGGATTTGATCCTTATAAAAATCACATTTACCAAATTTAGCATAAAGTTGATTTTATTGTAGGGTTGGCAACACTATTCATAGATTCTCTTTATGTTCTTCCAATGTCCTTGAGTAAATCAAAAGATCATCAATAAAAATTAGAACAAATATGTCCTAGTAGGAATGGAAAATACCTTTCATCAAAATGATAAATGTTCCTGGAGCGTTAGTAAGCCCAAATGGAAAGACAACACAGTCATAATGACCGTATTGATTTCTGAACATTGTTTTAAAAATATCCTTATCTTTTATTCTTATCTGGTGATAACTTGAATGCAAATCATTTTTTGAAAATACAGTGGCACCTTTAACTTGATCGAATAAATTGCCAATTCGTGGCAATATATATTTATTTTTTATAGTTAACTTATTTAGTGTTCTATAATCGATACACAATCATAAAGTTCCATCCTTTTTCCTCACAAACAACACTGCACCCCCCCAAGGTGACACACTTGGGCGGATATAACATTTGTCTAATAAATCCTACAATTACATCTTAAGTTCAGTTAATTCAAGTATGCTCATATGATAAGGGGATTTTGATACTTGGGCCACTCCTAGGATTAATTCTATGGTAAAGTAAATATATGTTTTAGGAGGTGCCCCTGGAATTTCCTCCATAAATACATCCACAAATTATTGAACATTTGGTATGTTTTCCGTCAAGTCCCACTAGAAAAATCGGTTGAGGACGTGCCTCGTCAACAAAGTGACCCGGGATCAAACCTCACGGGGGTGGTTGTGCCTTGTGTTAGGGGGATGAGACATGCTAGAAATCCAGTCAGCTAAAGGGTTGGTGTGGCCTAGGTTGGGAGTGATCGCCGGGTGACTTTGACGACTTAGATTTCCCTAGGCCGTGGATCCTAAAGCCACAGGTCAAGCATGGAGGATCACAAACAACTTGGCAGATAAAAAAAAAATATTTGGTATGTTTTTGAAGGAATTTATCTTATCCTTAGAATTGGTATAGCCCACCTATATAACATATATTTTACAGCCCTTCCGGATGAAATTTCTCAACTAGTTAGTTGTGATCGGTCGTAATTTAATGGATCTTATAATCCCCTAAATTTGTTGTCTAATACCTTCCTTTGTGAGGAAACTAATTGTTTTTTCTTTACAGTTCACCAAAGACCAATGTCTTTCTAGACAACCCATTCTGATTAACACATCATAGTTCCTAAGGGAAACATATTTAAATTTACTTAAATCTTTTATCCTGCTATCTCAACAAAAAATTTCTCTACTTTCACAATCAATATTATTTTATCCCAAGTATCCAGTTTCAATAGCCAAGGGTTTTTAAATTTAACAACTTTCAAGCGACAAAAATCAACTATTTTCGGACCGACATAACTCATGTTAGCACCAGAGTCTATTAAAACAGAGAATGTTTGGTTAGCTATTTTACCTTCAAATTTTGTCATCACAGGTTGGTACTCATCATAGTGATCCTCCAATGCAACATTAATTTTTGGTATGGTTATTGCTACCTTCGCAACTATAGAGGCTTCTTAGATATTAGCAATTTATTCTGCTTTGGTATGATAAGAGAAATTCTCATAATAATGGGGCTCCTCATAGCCCCAACATTGCAGAAGGAGCTTTTGCAATTAACTAGGATTTGGTTTGCTTGGAATCTCAACTTGTATTGTTTCCCCTTGTGGTCTAAATTTGTGCTAATTATTTCCTATAGGTATCTTCTGTTGTTTTATGTGTGCGTTCTTAGCTCCAGAAGATTTTATATTTTTAGTATTTGGAAAAATTTTCTGCCCCTTTCTATTTTGCCAACATTTTCCATTTTCCCCTTTCTGCTTCATTTGCTGGTAGAAAATTATGTTGATGAGTGGTTTTCATTGATGTCAACCCAAGTAGCACCAGGGGCTACCCCGATGTTGCATGGGAATTTTTACTTGACAACTTACTCTATTCCAAGTCCAGGATATTTTGGATGGTTTCTACTTATCGAGATTTTTTCATTGATATATGGCGCGCCACGTAATTCTTCACGGTTTGAGAGATATTCATGTTTGAAGTTAGTCACCCCAGTTAGTGGGCTAAAACCCCATGGGGTTGTAGCATGACACTAATAATTGGTTGTGGTAATTTAATATTCAATGATTAATAATTTTTTTAAACTCTTAAAATCCCTCCAACGTTCACTCGTTGAAGACCCTCTCAACCTAAGCATTTATATAAATTGTGACCCTCATATCCTCCTGACGCAAGTATTTGGCTACTTAAAACATGTCATCGTGGAATTTTCGCAATAACTTTTTTTTCTGCGAAGCTTCAAATGCTGAAAAAACCCATTTGAGCTGAAATCCTGATGAAGTGTGTGTTTGAATTTTATATATTGGTTCGCTATATTTTTGGAGATATGATATGAGGAAGTTAGGGTTTTTGAAGGATCCTGAATTTCATGTCAAACAAGTGACCTTGGGAAATTTTTCATAACTTTCTCTCTAAGCATTGGATTCAAATTTCGTAAAAAGTGACTGAAAGAGGATGGTCTGTAGTTTGTCGGGTATCCTTTCCAGGACCAAAGGTTGAAACAGTGACACATGACACTCCGTATAAGTTTTCTCTACTAAACCAGTTCTCTCTGAGCATTAGATTCAAATTTCATAAAAAGTGACAGAAAGAGGACGGTCTGTAGTTTATCGGGTATCGTTTTCAGGACCAAACGTTGAAACAGTGACACATGACACTTCGTATAAGTTTGCTCTACTGAACCAGTCTATAATCAGGTCATCATAGGAGATTGGGCATAACTATTTCTTGAAGAATACAATATTGATCAAACCTACGAGGTTGGGAATAGGACTCAGAGGGCTACCACAGGACGCAATTTCAGACCTTGGAGATCTGAAATTACGTAGAAAAAATAGATTCAATATCGAGCTTCTAGAAGGCAAGAAAAAATATGCATTCAAGGATCACTGTAGTGAGGACAACACATCAACAATCAAGGGTAAGTCTACTACAACAAGGTATCTATCATTAGCGTTTGAATTTTAATTTGAATATCATCTTTGACATGTGTTTTTGCAGGACAATGTAAGTATTTTATATGTATGTTTGATTAGGTTTTGTTCATAAATGTTGAACGTATTTACATTTGAATTTTGAATATTTCTCTGACATATGGTTTGCAAGACAATGTAAGTATTTTGTTTGTATATTGGTTTGGGTCTTGTTCATTAATGCACGTATAGGAATGAGGACACAATAGGACAACTCAGACACATGCTAGAAGGACAATGCAATGCCAAAGTACCATTACTTGAAGCAAGCACAACAATACCTCAACAACTGCTAGTGTTCAAAGAAGAAATGTCAAGTCAAGTATTAGGTCGTGTCAAAAGGTAGTATTGTAAAAATCATCATTGTAAAATTGTAAAGAGTCATTATTGTGAAAGAGTCAATCTGCCTATAGTTGGAGAGCCATTGTTGGGAGGTATAGTGTCATTGTTCGATAATGTTATGGTTGGGTTGCAGGTCATAGTGTGATTGGGTGATTGGTCTAGACAAGAAAACCATTGTGAATCATATTGTATCGTAGATCATTGTCCCTGGTACGAAATTCCACACTCTTGTCTTATTTATGATCATTATAGGGTGGTAGGGAGGTGCTAGGTTGGTGCATGCAGTCACGTACAGGTTGGAGCCTGTGATCAGTTCAGTGTGGTAGGTCGGTTTAGGATGTCAAGGCATCCATTCAGTTGACCACTGAAGAAACCAGGGCATTGGGGCGTCCTTCCAGTGGGAGCTGGAGAAGAATCATTAAGGGAATTTTGAGGTCTAAAATAGGCCTCCTAAGAAAAATGTACAACCAAAACAAAATTTACAAGAACCAATAGGATTCAAGATGATGATGTCAACCATGGGGGATGATTCACCATTTTTTAAGTAAAACAGTAAAAAGATTAAAAAATAATAAAATAATAAAACTACTTTTTCAACTAGTATTTTCAACTTATCTCCCAAAGTTTTTACTCAAATTTCGAGTGAGAGTACTCGTTGGATGCAAAATTTAATTCCTCATCAAAGGAGTACCCATGTTGCATACTTTTGATGGACCCTGCTACACAAAAAATGAGAAATACATGAAAACGTGATGGTAATCATGTTTTTCATGTATTTCTCATTTTTCATATAGCAGTATCCTTTATGAGCATGGAGTACTCCAGATGAGGAATTAAATTTCATCCAAGTACTCACATGGTAAAACAGATAAGTTGAAAATAAGTTGAAAAGTAGTTTTTTTTTTCCTCTAAAATTTGATGATGTAATCAAATCTTATTTTATTATTTCCATATTATTTTATTATTTCTTAGGTCCATTTTAGACCTCAAATTAAATTCCTAATGGACGCTATAATCCTAGGGAATTTTTATTTCATTTTAGTTAAATAAGATTCTAAAGAATTTATTAGAAAACGTTCAATGGTTTTTTTTTGTGAACGGAGGGGTTTTCCACCTAAAATTCGTATGCCTATTATGTTCTATTGTTTACTGTTGTTACTAGATAAACATCAAGAATAATTGAAGATTAACTAATGCTATGAAAATATTTAAAAGTTCTAATTGATAAAAAACACTGATTCACCCTCCTCCCAGTATTTCCAACAGATTCGAGCTTTCCGGATATCTTCATCCATCGTTCTCGGATTATCAAATTCTAGTATTTACTTCATGAAGGTTGGTAAACTACTGAGAAAAATTTGCACCTTATATTTCTCTTCACAGATATAAGGAACATACCTCAATAGAGAAGTGAACTTACTATTAAATTCATCCATGGACCATTTTCCTAATCTCAAATCATGGAACTATTTTCATTTTTCATCATAGACTCATTTTTTTTTTATGTACTTATCCTTAAAGTGTTTTTGGAAAGTGTCCCAAGTCACTTCCCGCTCATCAAATCCTCAAACAATTTTAGTTTCTTCCCAGCACAAGGTGGATTTGCCTTACAACTGATAAATTTCCAACATGACCTTTAGATTGTCATCATATTCAAAGATACAGAAATATTTATTCATGTTGATTAAACATGCCTCAACAAATTCCTCCACTTCTCCATCAAATGTTGGAGGTTTGATTTTATTGACTTCTCCTTGAAATTCAACCTTATGCATTTTAGTTCCTTTTTGGCCAAAAACAAATTCAGATCCTTCTTTATTATCAATTCAACCCCCTTCAATTTCCAAGTTTTACTCCATTTGTTGGTGTATCTCATGCTTATTTCTGTCACCGGGTCTCATTTTCGATTCTCTTTGGTTCTATCTCTTAGAGAGTCTCTTCAAAATCCTTTCCCGTTCTTGCCTCAATCTCTTGTTATCAACTCTTAAATTTGTCATCTCCTCTCGTAATTGTTGAACTGTCTCCAACAAGATAATATTTGTATTACAATTCTCTTCTCCCAACTGAGCTGACATCTCTAGATTACCTTCATCCACTGGCACAGGCCCAGACCCCACTGATGGTCTCTCGAATGGAGTGATCCTAGTTCGTCTCCTCATGTTGCTTCAACTATGTGCATCATTAACACTTTTTTATTTTCCAATTTCCTAAACAAGCCACAATGTTGAAACCATGGTGCTCCGATACCACTTGTAACATCCGTCCTTACTAAATTTTTTTTTTACTATTTTACTCTACGATAACAAAATAAGACTCCATCATGAATTTACACATATACAATGTTATAGGGTTAAATTGCAATATGATATGATTAAAAAAAGAGTTTGAATTTTTATAACAATGGCTTTTGTGCTTAGCATAACTCCTACACTAAGATTGTATATTAATCTATCAACTGAAATTATATTCTTAGTCAGGAGGTTTTCCCTTCCAATGGCCCTCAACTATGACTAAAGAATGTTGTTTTAAATAGATATATAATCATTTTGAGTAAAATTCTTGCTTTCCTATATGATAAATGCATGCTATTTTTATTACACTTGGGTCACAATTTAATGAGTTTCTCAAGAGTTTGATGAGGGCACGTTGCCTCTATACTGCGTGGTCAAGTGGGACATTTAAGAGTTGTTGATCCTAGATTAGGAAATCATACGGTCAATAGAGATCTAGTAGGTTATGGGTGTAACCACCCTTACCCACGTTGCTCCGGTGTGTCATTCTTCATTGTTCTCTCTTGGAAATACGCAACATTTGTAATCAAAACCTAACCCTTCCGACCATGAATCTGGTGGCACAAGGTTCTGCAAAAGAGCTTCTTCCTGATTCATTACTACATGACGAGAAATATTTGATTTGTGATGGTTGTTTTCTGTTATTCCCTCGTAAATTAGCCCACGGTTACTGACGTTGTTTTTTTTCCTGTTCTAGGTTACTCATAAATGAGGGCTCACTATTTCTCGATAGACCCGAGTCATAAATGGGAAAGTTAGGCCCCTCTTGGCATCATATTTTGGACCAGGGGTTTGCCGTGAGTGCTTTTTTTATGCAAGGGTTTTCTATGAAGGAAATTCTCATGAAGAGGTAAGCATGAGGAATTTTGTTACTTCTGGTTACGGTTTATACTTGTATACCCAATAATTACATACATACCCTCCATTAGGTTCAACAACACTGCATTACTTGATCTTACCAGGAGTTATTTTCCCTTGTAGGTTATGTGCATGGAATTGGTCTTCTAATACAAGTATTCCTCATTTTTCTCTCATTCAATTTAGGTACTTCAAGAACAAAGGTTTCTGTCTAATCGCGTTCACACTTCTGAACATGTGAGTCCCATTCGGGTTTTCTAACAATTCCCAACATGATTAGGCATTTTATTCATTGCAAACATTGTATCATTCTCCAGGTTTTCCTAAACTTATTTGCATATGTTTTTCATACAAGGTTTTCATATTGCCGTTGGGACCAATGAGAGTTTTGCATAATTGTCATGGGCATGTAGATAAATAGTTCTCTCTGTGTTTTCGGGGCTTCAACCACATACTTACGTCCCATCTTTGGGATTTATTTTGTTGTAACTCTTCAGGCCTAAGGTCTCGACCATAATACAAGATATTTTATCACTTCTGATTTTATTTATTGACTATATTATTTTGTAATGTGTATGCAGTATAACTAAACCCTAGTTTCCTCCTCAAATTTGTGAGGGTTTCTAATGTACCATCATTTTTTTATGTTAATAGTTTGTGAGTTATACACTGCATGCTACAAGCATTCAACAAGTTCTTGGTAAATTATTCTATTATGAGCTTGACTAGTATAACCATTGAGTTTAAAAGTTCTCATACATTTTTCTGCAATGAAATTCTATATGTTTGGAATTTAATTGTTTGGACCGAGGACTCTCGGTCGACTGTTGGAAACAGCTGGGTCTTTAGGCTAAGTAGGGTCTCATGCTTTATAGGTTTTTCCCATGTTAGCCACCTATAAATTTTGTTATACCAAGAGGTGGCTAGACTTCGTCTTCAAGCCTTCAAGAGATAGTTTCCTTTGAAAACCTATCATCTTTTTGAAGTCTTATTATGTTCTTTATCCTTTGAATTAATCTTCACTGCTGTTTCACTATAAGTCCTCAAGTACCTGTTGATTTACCAAGAGAAAGACTGCTTGAAGAAGCTCCATTTTCCCTCATTACACTTTTCCATTTCATTCTCCATATTCATCCATAAAGACCTTCATTTGACTTCTAAACCATTCCAAGATCCTTTTTAAACCATATGTTCCCCTTTCATTTGGTTTAAAAAACCTTCTCTCATCTATCGGAACCCTGTTTTGGCTTTAAAAACCTTTGTTTTTGGCATAAAAAACAATCTAATGCGCTATAATAGTCTTAAGCCCCCGAGGGCTTATACCCTTCAGCCCTTCCTCCATATGTCCTAAAGCCATGCAAGCGGGCACTAAAAGACTTGAAAACCCTTCCCGAATCCTTACTTTCCTTCTATTTCCCTCTTTCCCGACATTTTGGTCTAAAAAAATCCAGACCGTTGATCTTTGAAGATCAACGGTCATCGGGCCTCATTCTTTCCGCCCGATCACCTTCCCTTCCTTTCTTCCCCTTCCTCTCTCAATCATCACCGTCCATTCTATAAATCCAACGGCTAGGATCTATCTCGACCATTCAAACACTCCCGACAACCCACCCGCTCCGCGACAAAGAAGAACACGTCATCGTCAGGCCCACTACATTCCTCATCCGCGCAACTTTCCCATCGCACTCATTTCGCGCCGTTGGATCTGGAGCCTCCGATCCAATGGTCGACGATGCATATCGAAAAAATTTTGCGCCCAAAGGTTAACGATAATTTTTTTTGCAAAATGGGCGGTATTGGAAGGGACATGCATCAGACATTGTATGGAATCACATTCCATTTTATCAAAACCACCTCCCCCCATTTTATTTTTCGAAAACCATTCCCGGTTTTCCACCATACTGCCGCCCTCCACAACGGTTCTTTCGCTTTTAATCCCAGCTGTCGATCTCTGAGATCGCACGACCCATATTATATCGCGATCTCAATTCATTTGTTTCCCATCCCTCCTCTACTGCGCTCATCGAACGATCTCCACCATAGATCACTTGGATCTAACGGTCCTCATTCCTCGTCCCACTCAAACCCCATCGTACCTAGTTAGCTGCTCTGCCAGGGTTTTCCTCCCATTTTTCTGCCTGCATAATCACCCTTCCTCTGCATCGCTCCTCCGCTCTGCCCAGCCTCTAAAGCAGTCTAACCTCTATTCGCAGGATTTAAATAACTTTGTTTGTTTGTGCAGGTTTGGATAAAATTTCAGGGGTTTGTTTTACACAGTTTAAAAGGGTCGATGAGTCATGATCATCAGCTTTTTGAAAAAATCCTATGACAAAACCTCTGCGCACCTGCAAACAACAAACACAGTCAGAGTTAATTAAATGAAAGAATATCAGTGTCAAGATGAAGATCATAGCATAATCAAAGGTTTAAAGATGTTAATCAAAGCTTAAAGGATCAAGGCATGAACTCTAGAATCAAAGGCCTAATCCACAAATCAGATCCAGAAGACCTCAAATGCCACATCAGAGGGGCTAATTGAATCCCCAGCTACCAAAATTGCCACCTGCAGCCTCTCTGCCTCAAAGGAATACCTAGATCAAATCTCAGTCAGTAACATTAAAGACAAAGGCAGCTAACAGTTATTACAAGAAAAATAAAATATTCCAAACTGTCAGTAGAGGTTATTGTAAAGATAAGAAGAGCCTTAAAGTCAATATTTTTACCCACTAAGCCTAAAAATCAGAAACAATGTAAATGAAACAGAGTTGTAATTCAATGCATTCCTGCCTTATGCCTTGCATGGTTTTCAAGGCTAGGAGTTGCATTTAGTATAGAATTAATTACACTTCAACCCTAGGAACTCTTCCAGCTCCTCATTTTCTTATAAAATCTCCTTGAGGAGCACCTTGTAAAGGGTTGGTTGGTCACTAGTTGTAATACTGAAACTCTCTGAAATAATACATAGTTTGTTTGAAGTTGAAGAAGAAATTGAAGTCTTGGAAGCTTGATGATGTTTTGACATGCTTGTTCTTGAGAAGGCTCTATCATTGGATCCCTGAGCTTGGATGTTGGTGATGTATTCTGAACTGTTTGCTATCTTTCCTGTTTTCATTATGTTTCATAAATTCTTACTACATTAGGATGAAAAGTTTAGGCTAAGAAATGACTCTTGGAAGCACCTTAGACCTGTTTATCCTTTACTGTTTTATGTTTTCTTCTGCTAAGGCATTCTAGAGTCTTTAATAATTCTCTTGAACCCTTATGCTTGTTTATTTCTCAAATAGTTCAAATAGTTGGTTCCAGCATGATTTATGGTTTTCCCTGCTTGTTTGCTGCCACTTGAAAACTGTTTTTGAAGTCTCCCTTTGAAGTACCATTTTTTATAGTTATCCAAGGAGGTTTGTTTCGATCATACCCTTTGTCCCTGCTTGAATAATTGTTTTAAAGGTCTTTATAGTTGTAATCATAGATGTGTTAGGTGTTCCCTCTTCTATGACTACAATTATTAGTGAATCTTTGATGTTTTCTAACTCCTTTGAAATAAAATCTTTGAGGAAATAGGATGTGCTCCCACATCTTAGATTTCATTTTAAAAGTTGTCTTAAAGTCATAATTTGCTTAAAGTGTGGTTTGTAGTATTCATGGTTAGCCCTGTCTATCAAATACCTCTTTATGTTCAAGTTATGTTTTTAAGTTCCCTTTGTTGAGAATTCAAACTCTCTTTTCAAATCATTAATGTCCATCTCATTCAAAAAAACTAAAGGATCCTGTGGCCAAGTTAGAATTGCCCTTTGATATCCCATATCCACTTATGAGCCTGTTACCAATTTCATTTTGACTCCATTGCCCAATGAACCTGACACTTCTTCTTTCTATCTATACTACCTAGACCTTTCATGTTCTGGTGTACCAATTCAACCAAACAAACAAACCAAACAAAAACTTGCAATTAATAACTAGTCTAAAATCAATACTTAAAAGAAAACAAGATATATCTTTGCAAAATATTTGAGAGATCCCTCTCTGAGAACAGGAGGACTAGATCCTGGAACTCTAAAGATTGGTTCTGATGTTGTCTTGTCTTTGGGTTAGCCAATCTATCAAAACACAGGATACCAACATAATGGTGATCACGGTGGGACCTATTCAGTATATAGTTGCTTGAATACCTATTAAAACTCTTTAGGCCCTTAATCTGACAAAGAATACCCAGGGAATTGTTATCCCACCTCATCACCAACATAATGGCGATCACGGTGGGACCTATTGAATCTATGATAGCCTAGCAAACTATTATAACTCTTTAGTCCTACAAATCTCTAAGAAAATCAGTCAGTAAGCCATAGAGTAGACTCTGTTTGTTTGAGCACCCTAGCTAAGTGTTAAAATCAGACATAGGACATTCTAATAACCATAGAAATATATAAAATCTAAAAATATTTCAGATTGGATTCATAATAAATATGGTGGTGGAACCATAAAACATTTTACCTTCACAAAAGCTAAAAAGTTTCCACCTGGCGACTCCATTGGCCCTAGTAGGCTTATTACTCATCTAGGTCTCCAGATCTCTTTAGGACTGTGTTAACCAGCCTTGAGGAAGTTTAGAAGCCTAGTCCCATACTAGAATAGACATTGTGAGAGGCAAAATTTTCAAAAACAATCCTTAAAAAACTTCAGCCTCTCTCATTTTTGAAAAAAAAATAACAGTCTGGCTTCACATAGGATCAACACTAGATCTCATCCAGACCCTAATCCTCCTACAATAGTTGACAATCTAGAGAAGATTTTGTGGCAGACTTCTAAGTCTGGAAAATCAGCTACTGATAGGAGCCTCTTAAGAACAAAATCTGTCCCTGAAAACCTTGCTGTCTTAGAGGATTTATACTTTGACTTACATCATACAGAAAACATATTCAGAACCAGATCTCAAAGTGATTTAAACCAAGTTTATTTTGAAACTGCAGGTTTGCAACAGAGCTTTAGTAGAGAAGCCTCACCTTCTACTCCTCCTGATTCCCAGCTTCTTCACAACTTTAGCCTCTTTTGTAACAAATCTGCTCAAAACCAGTTTGCTGGCCCAAGTGTTTCTTCCACTCCAATCCATACCACCATTGTCCAAAACACTCCATCCCAGCCCACTTTCCCTCTTGTCAATCTATGCCTTTTAAATCCACCTTTCCTTCCAGCCATGGCAGCATGGTATGCTCCATTAGTGTTACCACAACCCATGGTTCCCTTACCAAATGATTACCAATCCAAAATTCCTCATTTCACTGGAAATGAACCTACTACTGCCCAAAAACACGTAGATAAAATGAATGATGCCTTTGATTACATGGAGATAGAAGAAGAGAGTATTAAAATGAGAATTTTTGCTCAAAGTTTAGGAGGAGAAGTCAAGAAATGGTTTAAAAACTTAGCTCCTCACAGCATAAATGATCTTCCTTCTCTATATCAAACATTCATAAACAAATGGGAAATCAGAAAAAACCCCCTCCAAATCCTTTCAGACTATACTAACCTCAAAATAAATATTGGGGAAAGTGTCCATGATTACTGCACTAGATTCAATAGTGTGTATAATGCACTTCCTCCAGACATGAAACCTCCACTAGGCTTAGCCTTGGCTAAATTCCCAGAAGGCTTTGACCCAGAAATGGCCTATCAGTTAAGAGAAAGAGACCCCTCAACTTTAGAAGATATGTAGATGGGAGCCATGAGTGTGGAGGCAAATCTGATTGAAAAAAGAGCTAGGTTGAGGGCAAAGAAAAGAGTTACATACAGGGATGATACAATGCCATCAACCTCAGTACCATATACTAAAATTAATAACTTAGTAAAGGTAATGGAGAGGATGCTTGAAAAGATAAATCTAATTGATAAAGTGCCTCCTAGAGAAAACCAAAACAGAAATAGAAACCAAAATCTGAGAAGAGACCTTAATCAAGATAGGCAGAGAGACAATGACCAACAAATTAGACCTCCCTTCCAACAAAACTATGTAGATCAAGAGGAAGAAAGGGAGATTGAAAGGTTGGAAGAAAATAATGTAAACTTTATTGGATCAGACAATGGGGATGATGTTTACCTCACTGAAGAAGAACAAGGTTTCTTCTCCCCAGAACAAAATGAAGATACGTATGAGGATTTTGATGATTATAGATTGGGGTTTGAAAATGCAATCATGGAGGTGCACAAACAATATGATCTTAGGAGTAGAGGGAACATAGATAATTCAAATGACAAAAACACTAGCACTAATGTTAGGAAAAATGCAGAAAATTAGCCTAAGAAAATAGCAGAGAAACCCAACATTTTGGCTAAGAAAACAGATTTAAACAAAGAGAAAAGCAGCCAGCCAAATGTTGAACAAAGCAGCCCTAGCACTTCAGCTAGTGGCCCTAAGAAAATTGTCCCAAATAGTAGTCCAAACAAAGTTTAGCAAATCAGAATTGCTAAAAGGAATTCAATTGAAAAAACCGATGTAAATATGACAAAATCAATAGTTCCTTTCAGCCTTGAGAGAGAGATTGCAAAGATAAAAATTACCATACCTCTAGCTGAACTAGTAACCCAAGAAGTGTACAAAAACCAAGTTTTGAAAGATTTGAACTCAGGAAGTGACACTGATACGTTAAACTTGACAGATGACAAACCTGAGTTGTTGTTTGGTCCAGAAGTTGAAGGAAAATACCAAGAAGGAGCTGTCCCTCCCTTCTATGTCAGTTTGAATATACATGATAGGATATTACACAATGCCATGTTAGACTCTGGAGCTTCACATAATCTTATGCCCAAAGTAGTAATGGAAGTCTTAGGCTTAGAAATTACTAAACCATACAAGGATCTGTATTCCTCTGATTCAAGCAGAGTCAAATGCTTAGGTTTAATCAAAGATTTATGTGTAAACTTATCTTAGATCCCTGCTAAGAGTCTAGTAATGGACATAGTGGTAGCTGACATTCCCCCAAAATATGGCATGCTTTTATCAAGATCATGGGGAGCCAAACTTCAGGGGAGCCTTCAAATGGACATGTCTCATGCTACCATCCCACTATTTAACCAAAATAGAATATTATATAGGAAATCCCACATGAAATACATGGTGAGCAACATAGATAAACCAAACAACTCTCCAATATATTCCATTAAGTCAAGTTTAGATTCCTTTATCTTGTAAAATGAAGATGAAATCACTCAACAAGAAAAGGAAAACAAAGAAGAAATCAGTTTACTAGATAAGTCAAAATTGCCTTCAACTCATATACAAAACATCAGCAATTCTCAGCAGCAAGAAAATGAAAATGAGACAGAAATACTTTGGATAATAAACTTTGATGGGTCTTGTAATAAAACAAGTGCAGGGGTAGGTGTATGGATTCACAATACAAATTAGGGTTATTCATATAAATTAGACTTTCCATGCACCAATAACATTGCTGAATATGAAGCCCTGCTCCTTGGCTTGTAGTTGCTTAAACAACTAGAAGCCCATAAAATATCAGTCCTAGGAGATTCTGAACTCATCATTAGACAAATCAAAGGAGAATATTCAGCTAAAAACCCAAGACTTAGATAATATTGAAATGCCGCCCTTAATTTATTAAAGACCTTTGAAATATATGAACTCATTTTCATTCCAAGAGCACAAAATCATCTAGAAAATGAACTTGCCTTCAATGCCAACAATTGCCAAGTACCTCAGATAAATGAACATCTTAACATAAAGGTCAAAAACAGGCCTGCAGTGCCTGACAATGAGGACCACTGGCAAGTGTTTGACACTGACAAACACATAGATGATTTCCTAAAATAAAAAAATGATTTTGCCATACCAGCATTAGAAACTAGCCATGAAGAAAATTGTTTGGATAATGAACAAATCCCAGAAACAAAAATGACATATTCTGCTGATATAAATCATTGTGAGAATATTTTTGAAGTAGAATTAATTGACAACGCAGACTAGAAAGACTTGGAAGTTTTAAAATGCAAGAATGATACAATTCCAATAGGTCTGACACCTTTGGAACACCTTTTTGACTTTAATGATGCAGCCAAAGAACCAAGAATGGAGCATATGGAAACAAATGTAGAAGAACATAACATAGGCAGCCTAGCAGAACCCAAGATGATCAAACTATCTAGCACACTCCCAGCTCATATAAAACTACAATACATAGAGCTGTTCAAAGAATTTAGAGACGTGTTTGCTTGAGGATACAAAGATCTGAAATCTTATGACACTAGCATCATTCAACACAAAATTACTTTTAAGGAAAATCAGAAACCTTTCAAACAAAAAATAAGGAGAATAAACCCTGTTTTATTACCTTTAGTCAAGAAAGAAATTGAAAAAATGTATGATGCTGGGTTTATAGTATCCCTTAGATATTCAGAATGGGTGTCAAACCTAGTTTTTGTTAGGAAGAAGACAGGGGAAATCAGGCTCTGCATTGACTTTAGAAATCTAAATAGAGCCTCCCTGAAAGACAACTACCCCTTGCCCAAGATGGACCACATACTTCAAAGGGTAGTTGGGTCTAAAAGAATATCACTATTGGATGGGTTCTCAGGTTACAATCAGGTGTTAGTGCTTCCAAGTGATCAACACAAAACTGCTTTTACTACACCTTGGGGCACCTTTATGTATGTCAAAATGCCATTTGGTTTGATGAATGCAGGGGCCACCTTCCAAAGGGCCATGGACATAGCCTTCTCAGAAGATATTGGCTATTTTATAATCATTTACCTTGATGACATAACTTTTTTCTCTAAAACTGATGAAGAACATTTGATTCCTTTAAGAAAAGTTTTTGAGAAATGTAGGAAATTTGGCTTATCTTTGAACCCCAAAAAGACACTCTTTGGTCTCCAAGAAGGCAAACTTCTTGGTCACATAATTTCAGAAGAGGGAATCAAAGTAGACCCTAAAAGGATTGACGACATATTGAAAATCAGCCATCCAAGAAGCCTCAAAGAATTGCAATCTTTCATTGGGAAGATAATTTTTTTAAGGAGGTTTATCGCCAACCTTGCCGAGCTACTAAGAAACATTACAAACATGCTTAAGAAAGAGGTAGGTGTGAAATGGACTACACAAACTAAACAATCATTTGAACTGGTTAAACAAGTTCTTACTCAAACACCAGTCTTGATTAGTCCAAATTTCACCAAAGATTTTTATATCTTTTCTTTTGCATCAGAACATACAATAGCTGCAGCATTGCTTCAAAAGAATGATTTGGGGCAAGAACAACCAATATCCTTTTTTAGTAGGGCCTTAAGAGATGCTCCTCTCAAATATAACATCATGGAGAAGCAAGCCTTAGCATTAGTGAATGCATTAAAAGACTTTAGAGTCTATATTTTACACTCTCACATAATTGCTTTTGTTCCACATACTGTTGTCAAGGATATTCTAAGTCAAGACCCTGATGGTAAAAGGGGAAACTGGATTGCTACTATTCTTGAATATGACTTAGAAATCAGGCCCACCAAACTAATTAAAGGGCAGGGATTAGCAAAACTCATGGCTGAGTCAAACTTCCAAGCACTAGATATGAATATGGTAGATGTGTTGGAAGAAATAGAAGAATTCACTACTCCTTTCATTGAAGAAACGTTTTTGAATTCTCCTTGGTATGTTGACATCATTTATGTGCTTTTATATCTAAATGCCCCTCCTTCTTTGTCTAAAACTAAAGCTAGATTTTTGAAACAGAAGGCTTTGAATTATTGCATATTAGATGGGGTATTATATTGGAAAAATGCTGTTGGAATTTTGCTTAAATGTTTACTTGAGGATGATGCAGGAAAAATCATGCATGAGCTGCATGAAGGAGAATGTGGAGGACACCTCTACTGGAAGACCACAACAAACAAAATCCTCAGATCTGGTTACTATTGGTCCACCCTTTTCCCAGACACTCAAAAGTTAGTCATGTCTTGCCATAAGTGTCAAATTTTTGATGGCAAAAGAAAGCTCCTTCCCTTACCCTTACATCCCATCAGTGTTGAGGCACCCTTTCACAATGGGGCTTGGACTTCATTGGGGAAATTCACCCATCTTCATCAGCCCAACATAAGTGGATCCTCACTGCCACTAATTATTTTACCAAGTGGATAGAAGCCATACCATCTAGGAATGCTACTGACTTTGTCATTATCAAGTTCCTTGAAATAAACATCCTATTCAGATTTGGTTGTCCTAGAAAAATCATCACAGATAATGCTGTTGCCTTCAATTCTAAAAGAATGGTTGATTTCTGTTACAAATACCACGTCACCTTGGGCCACTGTACTGCCTACTATCCCCAAGGAAATGGATTAGATGAATCCTCCAACAAGAGCCGCATCAATATCATCAAAAAGATGTTGGAGCAGAATTAGAAGTCATGGCACAGTAATCTGGTTCATGCCTTATGGGCTGATAGATTAACTACTAAGAAGTCAATAAACATGTCCCCCTATTAGCTGTTCTATGGCATGGATGCAGTTTTCCCAACCTCAATGGGAGTTCCAGTCATGAAACTCCTCCAAGAAGTGCAAACTGAAGAGAATGATATGCAGAGAAGAATCAACCAAACAATTCACTTACAACAGTCTAGAGAAGAAGTCTATGAAAGAACACAACTAGTCCAAGAAAATATCAAGAAACTATTTGATAAAAGAACTAAGGCAAACAATTTCCAAGTTGGAAATGTGGTTCTCAAATGGGATTCAAGAAGGGAAGAAAAGGGAAAACATGGCAAGTTTGAGAACCTGTGGAAAGGACCCTATATTATTCATGCTGAGAGGGGTCATAATGCATTTTTCTTGAAAGAGTTGAGTGGAGAAGATCTATATGAAGGTCCTGTCAATGGTAGGATGCTCAAGCATTACTTCTGTCAAGAGTCATGAGTTTCAAAGCTTTTTACTTTCCATTGTAAATTATCATTATCTGAACATTGCATTCAAAGTTAGAAAAATAAAAATACAAAAACAATAGAAAAGAAAAGAGGGCAGATAAAAACAAGAAAAGTACAACTCCATACCAAAAAAGAGAGACAAAGTTTGAAAGTGTGCAAGCTCAAATTCCACTCCTAAAAACACACTTCTAGTTAGTCATACAGCCTAATCATGACTAATTAGCTTTTCAATTTACTGCTGATAGGTTAGTGAATTAGATCAGCCAAACAACACAATCTTGGGTTATCAGTAAGGTAGATTAGGATAGAGGAAACGAAGGTTCAAACAAATTCAATATCTGAACCTATGAATCTCAAAAGAAGAATGGCTCTAAATTAGATTAAATCTTGAGCCAAATATAGAAAACAAACTGGTTCCAATATGCTCAAAACTTGAACCAGATGAGAGAGAAAATACAACTCAAACAAATTCAAAACTAGAGCTAAAGAGATAATGAAGGATGTTTTAGTTTTCAGATCCTAAGCCTTCACAATTTTGTTTTACTTTTCTGCAAATAAAATCTATGAGTAGCTTGTTTTTATGCCATAGATCTTCTGCAAGTCAAATTGCTTAAATCCTGGCTTGGCTGCTTTTAAATTTCCTGTTTTAGAATATAAAGAATAAAAATCTGTCAGACAGTATAATCCTGACAAATAGTAGTTAGGTAGAGAAACTTATGAGTTCAACTGCTTAATCTGAACTCATGGAGGAATAAGATTAGACTTAGATTAGTTTCCTGTTTTTAAAAGAATAAAATTTTTATGAAGAGAGTTTGCTAGTCCAAAAGCACTCTGAAAGAAGAAAAAATGTTAGGATCATTAGGAATGGGTAGGTAGAGATGTTGTTTTGATAGAATTCCATTGTTTCAGATTGCTGCAAAGATTATCAAATCAAAGAAAGGTCAGCTAAAGGAAAAGAAAGTTGCTGCCCAATGGATTAAGGCACTGGTTTACTGAAAAGCCAGAGATCAATAGCTGAGGTTCTGGACACCTAAAAAGAAATAGCTGTCCTCCCCAAGTGGAGCCACTATTAGCCAACTATAAAATTTTTTATACCAAGAGGTGGCTAGACTTTGTCTTCAAGCCTTCAAGAGATAGTTTCCTTTGAAAACCTATCATCTTTTTGAAGTCTTATGATGTTCTTTATCCTTTGAATTAATCTTCACTGTTGTTTCACTATAAGTCCTCAAGTACCTGTTGATTTACCAAGAGAAAGACTACTTGAAGAAGCTCCATTTTCCCTCATTACACTTCTCCATTTCATTCTCCATATTCATCCATAAAGACCTTCATTTGAATTCTAAACCATTCCAGGATCCTTTTTAAGCCTTATGTTCCCCTTTCATTTGGTTTAAAAACCCTTCTCTCATCTATCAGAACCCTGTTTTGGCTTTAAAAACCTTTGTTTTTGGCCTAAAAAACAGTCTAATGCGCTATAATAGTCTTAAGCCCCCAAGGGCTTATACCCTTCAGCCCTTCCTCCATACGTCCTAAAGCCCCGCAAGCGGGCGCTAAAAGACTTGAAAACCCTTCCCGAACCCTTACTTTCCTTCTATTTCCCTCTTTCCCGAAATTTTGGTCTAAACAAATCAAGACCGTTGATCTTTGAAGATCAACGGCCATCGGGCCTCATTCTTTCCGCCTGATCACCTTCCCTTCCTTTCTTCCCCTTTCAACATATATGCTTCCTCTCTCAATCATCACCATCCATTCTATAAATCCAACGGCCAGGATCTATCCCGATCATTCAAACACTCCCGACAACCCACCCGCTCTGCAAAAAAGAAGAACACGTCATCATTGGGCCCACTACATTCCTCGTTCGCACAACTTTCCCATCGTGCTCATTCCGCGCCGTTGGATCTGGAGCCTCCGATCCAACGGTCGACGATGCGTATCGCAAAATTTTTGTGCCCAAAGGTTAACGATAAATTTTTTTGCGAAATGGGCGGTATTGGAAGGGACACACGTCAGACACTTGTGACGCTGTATGGAATCACATTCCATTAGCTCAAAACCACCTCCCCCCATTTTATTTTGCAAAAACCATTCCCAGTTTTCCGCCATACCGCCGCCCTCCGCAACGTCTCTTTCGCTTTTAATCCTAGCCGTCGATCTTTGAGATCACACGACCCATATTATATCATGATCTCAATTCATTTGTTTCCCATCCCTCCTCCGCTATGCTCATCGAACGATCTCCACCGTAGATCACTTGGATCTAACCGTCCTCATTCCTCGTCCCACTCAAACCCCATCGGACCTGGTTAGCTGCTATGCCAGGGTTTTCCTCCCATTTTTCTGCCTGCATAATCACCCTTCCTCTGCATCGCTCCTCCACTCCGCCCAGCCTCCGAAGCAGTCTAACCTCTATTTGCAGGATTTAAATAACTTTGTTTGTTTGTGCAGGTTTGGATAAAATTTCAGGGGTTTTTTTTGCACTGTTTAAACGGGTCGATGAGTCATGATCATCAGATTTTTGAACGAATCCTTTGACAAACCCTCTGCACACCTGCAAACAACAAACATAGTCAGAGTTAATTAAATGAGAGAATATTAGTGTCAAGATGAATATCAGAGCATAATCAAAGGTTTAAAGATGTTAATCAAAGCTTAAAGAATCAAGGCATGAACTCTAGAATCAAAGGCCTAATCCACAAATCAGATCTAGAGGACCTCGAATGCCACATCAGAGGGGCTAATTGAATCCCCGGCTACCAAAATTGCCTCCTGCAGCCTCTCTACCTCAAAGGAATACCCAAATCAAATCTCAGTCAGTAACATTAAAGACGAAGGCAACTAACAATTATTACAAGAAATTTCAAATATTCCAAACTATCAGTAGAAGTTATTGTAAAGATAAGAAGAGCCTTAAAGTCAATCTTTTTACCCACTAAGCCTAAAAATCAGAAACAACGTAAATGAAACAGAGTTGTAATTCAATGCATTCCTGCCTTATGCCTTGCATGGTTTTCAAGGCTAGAAGTTGCATTTAGTATAGAATTAATTACACTTCAACCCTAGGAACTCTTCCACCTCCTCATTTTCTTATAAAATCTCCTTGAGGAGCACATTGTAAAGGGTTGGTTGGTCACTAGTTGTAATACTGAAACTCTCTGAAATAATACATAGTCTGTTTGAAGTTGAAGAAGAAATTGAAGTCTTGGAAGCTTGATGATGTTTTGACATGCTTGTTCTTGAGAAGGCTCTATCATTGGATCCCTGAGCTTGGCTGTTGGTGATGTATTCTGAACTGTCTGCTGTCTTTCCTGTTTTCATTATGTTTCATAAATTCTTACTACAGTAGGATGAAAAGTTTAGGCTAAGAAATGACTTCTAGAAGCACCTTAGACCTGTTTATCCTTTACTATTTTATGTTTTCTTCTGCTAAGGCATTCTAGAGTCTTTAATCATTCTCCTGAACCCTTATGCTTGTTTATTTCTCAAATAGTTCAAATAGTTGGTTCCAGCATGATTTATGGTTTTCCTTGCTTGTCTACTGCCACTTGAAAACTGTTTTTGAAGTCTCCCTTTGAAGTACCATTGTTTATAGTTAGCCAAGGAGGTTTGTTTCGATCATACCCTTTGTCCCTATTTGAATAATTGTTTTAAAGGTCTTTATAGTTGTAATCATAGATGTGTTAGGTGTTCCCTCTTCTATGACTGCAATTATCAGTGAATCTTTCATGTTTTCTAACTCCTTTGAAATAAAATCTTTGAGGAAATAGGATGTGCTCCCAAATCTTAGATTTCATTTTAAAAGTTTTCTTAAAGTCATCATTTACTTAAAGTGTGGTTTGTAGAATTCATGGTTAGCCCTGTCTATCAAATACCTCTTTATGTTTAAGTTATGTTTTTAAGTTCCCTTTGTTGAGAATTCAAACTCTCTTTTCAAATCATTAATGTCCATCTCATTCACAAAAAATAAAGGATCCTGTGGCCAAGTTAGATTTGCCCTTTGATATCCCATATCCACTTATGAGCTTGTTACCAACTTCATTTTGACTCTATTGCCCAATGAACCTGACACTTCTTCTTTCTATCTATACTACCTAGACCTTTCATGTTCTGGTGTACCAATTCAACCAAACAAACAAACCAAACAAACACTTGCACTTAATAAATAGTCTAAAATCAATACTTAAAAGCAAACAAGATATATCTTTGCAAAATATTTGAGAGATCCCTCTCTGAGAACAGGAGGACTAGATCCTGGAACTCTAAAGATTGGTTCTGATGTTGTCTTGTCTTTTGGTTAGCCAATCTATCAAAACACATGATACCAACATCCTATTTACGTGGCAGTTGTCAGTCTATCTCACAATTTGGGTCCTTACTTATTTACAAAATTTTAGCACAATTAAGCTAGAGTTCCTGTATTATTTCCTAGAATCACTAGGGTTGTTCAGTTAATATGTCAAGGGCTTATATTAATTATTTACTCGATAACTTGTTGAATTTTGTCGACCGAAAATGGTTAAGAAATAATTTCATTTATTGTTTGTTATATTCTATTTTGGTTTTTCCTGTATAACCATATCAATCCCAGGGGTTTGGAACAACATTCCCGGTGGTGATTTCCACTCTGACTCCACTAGGGTTGCTAACACAAATATGTGAACTATTTTCTTGGGGCATATTTTTATTTTTCTTTTTCTGAATAAGAATAATTCTATTAAGCGATCATATGGTATAAGATGAGATTACAATCAAGCGAGGCAAGAAACGGGCCAACTGAAAATGATAAACTATCAACCTCAGTTCCGAAGAGAGAAAATGAAACAAGCAGAAGAGCCATGAAGTGTGACTAGGAAACAAAAGAAGATAGAAACTAGGTTCTACCCCGAATGGGAAGAAGCCTCCATGTGAGATATTTTTCCTTTCTTTTTGTTGACATTGACCCATCCAACATGGTGTGGATGGGCAAGAAACACTTGTAAATTTTTGTTGACTGTGGGAGGCATCTCCTTATCCATATTAGAAGAGGAGGACTCATGAGTGTGTTTCTAAGAGGTCATTGTGGCTAGGGGTTCCTCAGGGACAACGGAGGACGAATCTTTCATCTGCTTTGCATGCTCCATTTCTGCATCAATCTTTTCCTCATCTGAACTCAAGGACTCAATGTCATCAATGGGAGGCGGGTAACATGGTATCCATCTTTTGGATTTTGATTTGGGATTGTTTCCTTTTTTTGGGCAAGGAACGTGGGGCAAGAATTTTGAAGGTGCCCTGTTTGGTGATAGTGGTGGCAGTGGAAGGCGGTGTTCTCATAATCCAGAGTCTGTGTCCACAGGAAATCGCCTATCTTGAGATTAATTTTCTCAGGAAAACCTTTACTTATGTCTATTTCAACACATATCCTGCCATATGTGTATAGCCCTTGGTACTCCAGAAGGGGATCTGTTATCAGATAACGACCCAAGGTGTTTCCTATTCCTTTAAAGACGGAAAGGTGCCATAAGTGGGCAGGTAAATTGGGAAGCCTGACCCAGACTGGAATATTGGTGATGACTGCCATAGGGGGGTCTAAATGTGGGAACCAGGGGGTGAGGAATAGCCCTGTTGTTCCCAAAAACCACAAAATTTTTGTTAAGGCCTTCTTATATTCCTTGCTGTGATCGAACACTACTATGAAGAAACCCTTTGAGCAGAAGATGACTATGCAATTGTGGGTCCAGTTGGCATAGATCCACTTGTAGAGATCCTTTGTGCGAGGCCAAAGTCCATTGAATCTACAGATGATAGAGGCCTCTGCATATTTTTGTACCTGATATGACAGATCTAGATGGGAAATATCTATGGAGGGAACTTCCTCCATCTTATCAACCATAACAAGTTTGGGGGACGTAGGGGATTGAGCAAATTTCTTGGGCTATGCATGGAAAACATCCTTGTAGGAGAAGGATAGTGGAGATGATGAATGCCCCACAACCCCTCTCCCTCAAATGAAGGGATAAGACTAAAGTAGCATCTCTTCAAATGTTATAAAATGAAAGGGGGAAAGAGGCATCAAGTTGTTTACATCCATAGAGTAGTCTCTGAAGAGTTGAGGGAATCCCTAGCCTGTGCTCAAGGGCTTGCAGGAGATTCTGAACTCTGTCTGTTGAGCGTACCCAAAGCATCGTGGATCTTCTCGTAAGGAGCGAGATCTGGATTTGAAAGGTAGGGGAAGGTAGATCTGAGAAACCCTGACTGCCAAGATGCATTGTAGGGGCCAGATTTATGTTCCTTGACTGATCTTTGCTTTCCACGACCCTTTCTATTTTCCTGCCGCAGTCCCATGAGCGAGGAAAGCTCATATTTGATAGCTCCAAGGTATTTCGCAGGATCCTTGAGTTGTTGAGCCGCGAAGACCGGTTAGAGCACTCAAAACCTGGGTTGTTATAAATCCCTGCGGCGAGGTTCCATGCAACTTTCAAGAGATTCACGGGGATGGGGGCCATATTTTTGTTGTTTTCATGGCTGTTGGGGTTCCACAGGTGAGAAGGAGCCACCTCCATTCCTGCTTTAGCATGCGCGTGGCTTACAAGGATCCCAACCTGTGCATTTTTTTCATTTTGCATCTCTTTGTAGCACACGTCTTCGAGATTTGGTGTCGGCCTGCGCTGAATCAAGGCCCAGCTCGGTCGTTGGATGCCATGAGCTGCAGGCCAGGTAGTGGCTTGACGACGACGGAGGGATGAAGGAATGTTAAAAAACTAGGGTTCATCTTGCCGGCGTGGAGCATTTTCTCTTACCAAGTTCAACCGCTGAGAGTATTTTTTAACAGTTAATTATGAAGTCTTTTTCTTGGGGCATATTATACATATTGTTGAACCCTTGGTTAAACTGAGAAGGGGGGTGAATCAGTTTAATGCAGTCATGTTCTTATTAAACTTTCTTTTATACTCATTCACATCCTCATTTTGTGATGAACTTAATATACAATGGAACAACAATCTTAATAAGTGAGCAGCAGGTATTAAGCAGAATAAATATAGAGTATCAACACATAATCATCATGCATATAGACAACAGATATAAGTGGAAACCCATAAGGGAGAAAACCACATCTTATTATTTTTGTGATGCAAAGGCGAGCTCCAACTCCCTCTCACCACTGATTTTTTATAGGCTCCTACCTACAGGAGGCTACAACCTCAATTATGCAAGCTACAACTTGCAAGGAAGCTCCAACTCCCATCTATTTTTTGCAGGCTACAACCTATAGGAGGCTCCTACCTTAGTTTTAGTATGAATCTTTCGTTGGAAAATACCACTTTAGCTACGCATAACAAATAGCCCTAACATCAATTATGGCTGCCAATATCTTTAAGTTTGCAGTTAGTTGATCCAAATAATGCTGCACAAATCCAGATCTAAGCATAAAAGACATTAAGCAGTAAAAATAAAATATGGCTCCATACATCCAATAGACAAGACAAGAACGATATATTTGAAA
This sequence comes from Pinus albicaulis, assembly GCA_034641835.2. Taxonomy (NCBI): domain Eukaryota; kingdom Viridiplantae; phylum Streptophyta; class Pinopsida; order Pinales; family Pinaceae; genus Pinus; species Pinus albicaulis. Next base: position 2,835,155 of record MU968493.1, on the reverse strand, counting down.
GATTTTTTTATATTAAAAAGGGGCACCTGAGAGGAAAACAAGAAAGGTGTTTTCCGGTTCTCCTCAATGGGATGGGTTCTTGAAAGTCCTCAGCGTTTCAGGCCTAAAATTTCTCTCTTTCGTTGGTGTAGAAAACCCAGACAAGCATAGAACTCAAAGGGAGCTCACAAGGCAAAAATGGAGAATGTGACCAATAGTATAGATCTAGAGTGATCTAATGCAATGAAAGGTGACTAATGAATGGGGAAAACCCTTCTATTTATAACAAAATATTAGGGCGATCTAGAACTTGGTGCATGAATAAAATATTATTAATCAAATTCTAGAACCACCCTTTAGGAATATTTTATTATATTTGTTGGAGGGAAAAGGATTTTGACTTGGGTCAATTCCTTTATTTATAAATAATAAATAAATAAATGATTTATTTACTATTTTAAGGAAATGGTGGGAATATAATTAAATAAATAATGATTATTTAATTATTTATAAATGATTTAGTCAAATTTAACTAGGAATATTATTTAAATAGGATTTAAATAACTTATTCCTAAGAAATAATCAAATAAATAAGGATTTATTTAATTGATTTCCTTGTTTTGGGTTAAATATGACCAGGAAATATAAACAAATATAGATTTGTTTATTATTTCAATTTGGGGTTTCCTGTTTAGACCATAAACAACTTAATAAAGGTGTTTTACTAAGTTATTTCACATAGTGAAAGCAATTTTACTTAGGGTAAAATTGGTCTTACATGGTGTACTTGGGTTCATCTAATAATAATAGGTTAGATGACCAAAAAATGGTGTAACACTTAGCTAGCTACAACTGACATCTATCAAAATACAACTTGACATGGAAGCACCCACTTCCTTACTCTTTCAAAAACACATGTTGATTTACCTGGATATTAGCTCTGTTCTGTTCCTTCTTCACTGCTGTCCACTAGCCTTCATATCTGCCTTATATCATCTTTGAACCTTCACAGCTTTTCTATTTGCTCCTCTTTCTTCTTACCCTCTCTGCCTCATTTCTCCATTCTCTAACCTATTTCTGCATATATCTATGTGACATTATTTATAGAGATTACCTTATGACTGTTTGTATTCCACAGGGAATTCGAAATGAACAACCATGACTCTTTGCCTTCCACCTTCTCATTTATTTTTCATCTTGTTCAAAAGAATATAGTAATATGTACATATTTCAGTTTTACAGTGGAGTTTTGTTTGCCTGTGGAGACTTGCCTTTGCATCACAAACAATATAAAAATTAATTAAAACATTTACATTTACATTTGCAACATATATATCTGATTCACCCCTTTTCAGTTCTTGGCTCATTGTATGTTTGTCTTTTCTGCTGCTGTCATTATCTTTTCAATTTCTGCTGTTATACTATAGTTCTGCTGCAAAACCCATGATCTGCATACCAATGCTCTTCATATTACAATTCTTCAATATGGAAGCTTCATTATTTTAAATCTCTGGTTAGAACCCCCAGAATTAAACCCCTTTCAATTCTTCATACGCAGAATTCTTCTTTACATACCATATTTGGTCTTAACTAAATTTTTGACCAAATCTAAGCTTGAATGTTCACACCACATGGCAATTCGAATTTAAATTCGATTTCTAATCAACTCAAATTTATGTGCCATGGCTTTCATATCACACATATCAAACATAATATTTTTAATATATATCATGTCTTCACTTAAATGATATGTAACCTCATAATAGACCTTCGAGCTTGGATTTAAATCTTCAAGTGATAACATATATAAGTGTCCTCGGGGCCCACAACTTATAATTCACATACCAAACATAATATATATCAACATCCCCAATCAAATGTTATAAAAAATTTAATAAGCCTTGGACTTTATCTTAAGAACCAACAATTATTAAAATCCATTTGGGTCACACTGCAATCATACCTCATCACATTCATTAGAGAAAGGAATGCTCAACGTACCTATGTTAAAAAACCCGTGTTAATAGACCATCTCACAATCATCAAATGAATATCCAATTTTCAATGTACCCAAAACATATCTTCGCACCCACACATATATTAATATATGTATCAATATTTTACAAACCTGGACAGATATCCAACTCACTTAAACCTTGGAATTAAGCCAAAAGGCGACTTTAGTTTAAACCCCAAGGCACCAGCAAATACATTATATAGTCCGCAGCTTATCAATTCACACATAATCAATGCTCCAATGTGCTCACCACCCATCAATACGCATTTGCCATATTAACGCTCTAAACTTGGTTTTAAACCCAAATATCAACATAATGATCGGGTTCTAGATCGGTCCCACCATATGCACAACTCTCACTTATTAAATAAACATTTACCAATGCAAAAATGCTAGGCCATACCTCCTTTAACTCCCGTGTAGCTTTAAATGCGATTGCCTTTGGATCTTCCACAAAACGAATTTGACGGAAATCACATTTTTTCAAGAACAAAACTTTAACACTAAAAAAATGCGAAATAGCCGGTTTTAGAATACCACCTTATGCACGTGTCAATAGCTGGCGTATATCGCATTTTTTTTCTTGATACCACTTACCATTTTTAATAAATGCGAAAACCACCAGTCTTCACCTCAAACCCACTTTTACTGTTTCAATAGTTCTCTTTTATTTCATGTTCCGCTCACGGTTTTACTAACGCCTCCTCTAGCTTGTAAAACCATATTTTAATGTAGCTCCTCCATGAATCGCTCGATTCATTGTTCATGGTTCTATGGTGTCGTTACCTCAGAGCATCAACACCCCATCACTTCGATTGTTGTTGTTAACAACTCCATTACTTTTCCTGCACCTTTAAGACTCCAATCTACGACACTGTTGCAGTTTGAAAACTCCCTTTCACCATTTCCATGTCTAATGCCTGTGGTTCAAATCCACTATAAATCCCAAACATGATTTCTAAAACTTGATCTTCACGCACTGTGTATTCTTGAACAGTGCGCCCATTTTTACTTGGATGCCCCTCCTTAAGATCTGATATATTCAGATATTGAACCTTGTATTGAAAATTCAATTCACTCTATGTCATCGACCCTTGTAGTGGTCGATGACTACAATCTTCCCTTCGTTTTCTCAAAGGAATGCACAAACTCTTCATGCATTTATTTCAAGCACAATGTCGACACTAATTAACATTGATTCTTTCAATTATATACAGAGCATCATTGAAACCCCAATTACAAAGATTATATCCGCATTGTTCATACATTTGTTTATTGAAATTCAGAGCCCATTCACACAGAATTCAATCAGATAATACTCATATAATTTTGAAACAGATTCTTCATGAAATTACTTACAAAAGCTCCTTTTTGTCCTCGGCCAGATCTTCAAAATCAAATGGCCCTTCTACAACTGCCTGTAGGCTTACAGAAACTCTGTTCCCGAAACCTATTCTAACTCTTTCTTTGTTCTTTTGCCTTAGTGATAGTCCTGGTGCTGCTCCTTTTTTCTCCTTTGCCATCAATGACAATATTTCCAATAGTCTCCCCCTTTGGCATTGATGACAATACTTTAATACTCTTCTTTTGCTTGCTTTTCCTCCCCCTTTGACATCAATGGAAAAGGGTTGCACATTTCCTAGTGTGGTTTCCAAATCTTGTCCATAATACTCTGATCTTGAGGACCTGTTCCATGCACTGCTCACTTGCTCTGGCTCTTTTGTGACAATATTTGTTGACTGATCTCCCCCTGGAATGATGCTTTCTTTTCTGATCTCCCCCTGGAATGATACTTTCTTTTCAAGTCAAAGAGTAACATTTGCAGACACTACCCTTAGTTTGTCTCTTAGATATTCGAATGGTTCTTTAGCAAGAGGTTTTGTGAATATGTTTGCTGTTTGTTCCTTTGTTGGTACATATTCCAACTTCACTACTTTCTGTGCTACTTGTTCTCTGAGGAAATGGTACTTAATTGGGATGCGCTTTGTTTTTGAATGAAATACAGGATTTTTTGATATACTTATTGCACTTGTATTGTCACATTTGATTGAAATGGGATCATCCATGCTTACCTTCATGTCTTGGAGAGTTTGTTTCATCCACATTACTTGTGTGCAACATGCTACTGCTGCTATGTATTCCGCTTCTGTTGTAGATAGAGAGATAGAAGTTTGCTTCTTGCTTAGCCATGCCACCAGACTTTTTCCCAAATAAAATGCACCTCCACTTGTGCTTTTCTTGTCATCCATGCAGCTGGCCCAATCTGCATCTGCATATGATGTCAAAGTGAAGCTTTTGCTTTTTCGATACCATAGCCCATAATGTGCAGTTCCTTGTAGATATCTGAATATTCTCTTCATTGCTAGTAAGTGATTTTGTTTTGGTGCTGCTTGATATCTTGCCACAAGTCATACTGACAACACAATGTCTGGTCTAGAGGCAGTTAGGTATAGTAGACTTCCTACCATGGATCTGTAAAGTCTTTGATATATATCTGCAGATCCATCATTAGCACATAGCTTGCATCCAGTGATCATGGGAGTTGACACAGGTTTGCAGTCTTCCATTTTGAACCTTTTCAACATCTCTCTTAAGTATTTTTCTTATGAGATGAATGTTCCTGTGTCCTTTTGTTGGATTTGAAGTCCTAAATAGAAGGTGAGCTCTCCAATCATAGACATCTCAAATTCTGATTTTATTTCTTCAGCAAATCCTTTTGCTAACCCATCTTTGTTGCTTCCAAATATGATGTCATCTACATACACTACTACAATTAAGAGTTCATTTTCATTAGCCTTTATGTACAGATTGCTGTCTACTCCTCCTTTCTTGAAACCTTGTTTTTGCAAGTATTTGTCCAGCCTTGAATGCCATGCACGAGGAGCTTGCTTCAACCCATATAAGGCTTTCTTTAATCTGCACACATAGTCTTGTTTATTTGTTAAGGAGAATCCTTCAGGTTGTTCCATGTAGACTTCTTCCTCTAGATCTCCATTCAGAAAGGCAGACTTCACATCCATTTGATATACCTTGAAATTATGATAACATGCAAAGGCCAAAAACATTCTGATTGCTTCCACTCTGGCTACAGGGGCAAAGGTTTCATCATAATCAAGACCTTCAATTTGTGAATATCCCTTGCATACAAGTCTGGCTTTATTTCTGATTACTTGCCCTTGTTCATTCATCTTATTCTTGAATATCTATTTTGTGCCAATGAAATTTTTCCCAGTGGGTCTTGGAATTAATTCCCAGGTATTGTTCTTCTCAGTTTGGTCCAGTTCTTCATTCATAGCATTTACCTAGTTTTTGTCTTTGCTGGCTTCTTCGAACTTCTTTGGCTCTATTTGAGATAGCATGGCTAGGTGTACTTCTTTTGTCTATTCAGCAAGCTGTCTTCTTTTCTAGACTCCCACACTCTTGTCCCTAATGATTTGATCTTATGGATGATTCTTTTGAGTGTGTCTTGAGGGACCTTTTGAGTTTAATTCAATATCTTCTGTTGTCTTGCTCAGTTCATCATTATCTTGGTTCTATTCTTCATGATCTTCTGGAGGATTGCTGCATATTGTACTTCTTATTCTGTTTGGTAGATCTTCATCAAATCTTACATAAATGCTTTCCACAATTTTGTGTAGTGTTTTGTTGTAGCACCTGTAACCCTTACTCTTGGATGTATATCCTAAAAATATTCCTTCATTAGCTCTTGCATCGAACTTCCCCAGTTTTTCATCATTATTTTTTATGAAACACTTGCTTCCAAAGACTCTAAAGTGCTTGATTGATGCTGGTTTACCATGCCATAATTCGTAAGGAGTCTTGTCACAGTTTGGTCTTAAATGAGCTTTGTTAAGAATGTGAACAGCTGTGTGTACTGCTTCTGCCCAGAAGGTTTGGGGGATGTTACTTTCTTGCATCATTGCTCTGGCAACTGTTGTACTAACCTATTTTGTCTCTCTGCCACTCCATTCTATTGAGGTGTACCTGCAATTGTAAACTGTTGTTTTATCCCATGCTCATTGCATAGGTCTACAAAATCATAGTCTGTGAATTCACCTCCTTTGTCTGATCTGATGCACTTTAGCTTGCATCCTGTTTGATTTTCTGCCAATGCCTCGAATATATTGAATTTCTCAAGTGCTTCAGATTTATATTTGAGAAATTCTACCCACGTCATTCTCGAAAAATCATCTATTATTAGCATGAAATAAGATTCTCCACTTGGTGTTTTGGTTCTTGAAGGTCCACATAGGTCCATTTGTACAAGCTGAAGGGGCTTACTTGTAGATAATTTCTCTTTGGTCTTGAAAGATGTGCGGGTTTTCTTGCCCAGTTGGCAGGCTTTACATATGGTATTTGAAGGCTTCTTTATTGCTGGCATATCTCTGACTGCATTCTTCTTGCTCAGACTTATGATGTGGTCAAAGTTGAGGTGTCCCAATATTCTATGCCATAACCATGATTCATCAAGTTTGCTTAGGTGACATGCTTCGTCCTCTTCTTTCATTATATAGACATTACTTTCTGTTCGAACACCTTTGATCAAGGACTTTTCGGTGGTGCTTGATCTTACTTCACAATCTTGGGCTCTAAAAATGACTTCACAACCTTTATCACACATTTGACTGAAACTTAGCAGATTTGATTTCAGCCCATCCACAAATAGTACATCTTGGGCCTTTCCTCTTCCATTATCCAGACTGACTAAGCCTTTTCCTTTGATTTTCCCTGCTTTATCATTGCCGAATGTTACATTCCCAGATTTCTTTTCATCAAAGGTTACAAACTTGCTTCGATCTCCAGTCATATGTTTTGAGCATCCACTGTCCAAATACCATTGGCTTTTCTGGTCTTGAGCTATTAGAGATAGGTCACACTTATTCAACTTATTTTTCCACTGCATGCTTCCTTTTGTTTGGTACCTTTCCTGAGATGATGGACCACATTCTCTAAGAGGACATTTGTGACACTTGTGCCCAACTTGATGGCAGTAAAAGCATTTGATTATGTTTCTGAATGAATTATGTACATGAGTGAATTCTCCATTGTTCATCCATCTTCTTGAGTTTCCATACATCAGTCTTTTTCCATTCGTTCTGCACTCCTTGGTTTTATGGCTGAACTCCTTACAGTAAAAACAATACCCATAAAAACAATTAGCGTACTTGATGAAGGGTTGTCTTCTCCATTTGTTTGCTTGAGGTAGTATTTTCACTTTTTGCATCCTTTGCTGGTTGGAATTGATTCTCCTTTTATGACAGTATTCATCAATATGTCCCAGTTTGTGGTAGGCATAACAAGTGACCATTTTCATAGGGGGGAAGAATCTCCTTTGATAGCTTCCAAATTTTATATATTTAGGAGTATATGAGCCTTTTTCAGTTGACTGTTTATTTATTTCATTCTTTGTCATTTGAGGTTCCTTCTTGTTTCTGTTTACTTCATTGCAGGCTTCTACTTCTATAGGAACCTTTTGAGCTGCTTCATTATCCTTAATAGCTTTTACAAAAATGATATTCCTGTTATCTTTTTATTTGACTTTAATTGTTTCTCCTTCATAACCTATCCCAATTTTTATCAGAGGAGATCTTTGAGCATCTAGTATTTTATTCAAATTATCAGAGCTTGTCATTTGAGGAGTGTTTATTGACAATTTCCTTTGGGTGTTTTCTAATTTCTTCCTCAAGCATATTACTTATTCTTCTAATTTCTCTTGCTTCTGAATTTTATCCTCAATTTGCTTAAGTAGAGTGTCTTCTACCTTCTTGGCTTCTTCAAGCTCTACTTTCAACTGAATGAGGTCTTCTAAATTTTGTTCTTCTCTTACATATTTGAGGAGAATGTCTTTATGTTTTCTGCACTTTAGTTTAAGTCTGTCTATTTCCTCTAGGGCACTTCTTAGCTCCCCCTCAAGATCAACATCACCTTCTTCCTCAACTTCTAGAAGGAATCCTTCAAGCTCTTCCTTGGCCATCAATACAAATTCAGAGGTTCCCTCTTCATTGGAGGATTCATCTGAGCTTTCAGATGCACTGCTATCTTGCTGAGCATAAAATTATTTTCTATTGAATCTCTTCCCTTTCTGCCAGTTATTTGTTTTGGTTTGCTCTATTTCTTGAGTGTGATTCTTTGTTTTCTTATGAGGACACTTAGAAGCATAGTGCCCAATTCTTCCATAGTTAAAGCATTTAAATGGAAGTTTACCTTTATATTTTCCTGAGCCTCTATCCAATTTTCTGACAAATTTGGCCTCTTCTTCATCAGAGCAAGAACATATATCTTCTTTTTCTTCTTTGTTCTTTTCTGTCTTAAAGGTTGCCTCCCTCACATTTGACTTCCTCTGTGGCAGTCTCATCTCATAGGCTGTTACGTTTCCAAGTAATTGGTTCATGGTCAGAGTTTCCCAATCAGCTGTTTCTTCTATGGCAGAAACCTTGGGGTTAAAGCTGGATGGTAAAGATATTAGAATATTTTGAACAATTATACATTCTTTTATGGTTTCTCCTAGAGCCTTCATGTTGTTCACAATTTCAGCAACCCTTAAGAAGAAGCTGGCAAAGTCTTCATCATCATTCATTTTTATATTTTCAAACTGAGCTCTATAGACTTGTAGTTTGGCTATCTTCACCTTTTTGTCTCCCTCATGGATGCTTTCTAATGTATCCCATATTTCTTTGGCAGTCTTGTTGTGCATTACTTTGATAAATTCTGCCTCACACAGTCCACTTAAGAGAGCATTCATGGCTTTTGCATTAGCTACAAAATCTAGTTTGGCATCTTTCTCTGAGTCAGACTCTTTTGGGGCATATCCCAATTCCAAAACAGCCCAAAATTCTATTCCTAGAGACATTATGTACGTCCTCATTCTTATTTTCCAGAAGGCATAATTTGTACCGGTGAACAAAGGGGCTTTATTTGTTGAGCATCCTTCTAGACTAGCCATCCTGGGGACCTAGGATCTCCTTCTAGTTGTTAAACTGATACAGAAGGAACCTGGATTTGATCCCAATTGTTGAACCCTTGGTTAAACTAAGAGGGGGGGGGGTGAATCAGTTTAGTGCAGTCATGTTCTTATTAAACTTTCTTTTATACTCATTCACATCCTCATTTTGTGATCAAATTAATATACAATGGAACAACAATCTTAATAAGTGAGCATCAGGTATTAAGCATAATAAATACAGAGTATCAACACATAATCATCATGCATATAGACAACAGATATAAGTGGAAACCCATAAGGGAGAAAACCACATCTTATTATTGTTGTGATGCAAAGGCAAGCTCCAACTCCCTGATTTTCTATAGGCTTCTACCTACAGGAGGCTACAACCTCAATTCTGCAAGCTACAAATTTCAAGGAAGCTCCAACTCCCATCTATTTTCTGCAGGCTACAACCTACAAGAGGCTCCTACCTCAGCCAGCTACAATTGACATCTATCAAGCTACAACTTGACATGGAAGCACCCACTTCCTTACTCTTTCAAAAACACATGCTGATTTACCTGGATATCAGCTCTGTTCTGTTCCTTCTTCACTGCTGTCCACCAGCCTTCATATCTGCCTTATATCATCTCTGAACCTTCACGGCTTTTCTATATGATCCTCTTTCTTCTTACACTCTCTGCCTCATTTCTCCATTCTCTAACCTATTTCTGCATATCTATGTGACATCATTTATAGAGATTACCTTATGACTGTTTGTATTCCATAGGGAATTCGAAATTAACATCCATGACTCTTTGCCTTCCACCTTTTTATTTCTTTTTCATCTCGTTTAAAAGAATATATTAATATGTACATATTTCAGTTTTACAGTGGAGTTTTGTTTGCCTGTGGAGACTTGCCTTTGCATCACAAACAATATAAAAATTAATTAAAACATTTACATTTACATTTGCAACATATATATCTGATTCACCCCTTTTCAGTTCTTGGCTCACTGTATGTTTGTCTTTTCTGCTGCTGTCGTTATCTTTTCAATTTCTGTTGTTATACTATAGTTCTGCCGCAAAACCCATGATTTGCATACCACTGCTCTTCATATTACAATTATTCAATATGGAAGCTTCATTATTTTAAATCTCTGGTTAGAACCCCAGAATTAAACCCCTTTCAATTCTTCATATGTGGAATTCTTCTTTACATAACATATTTGGTCTTAACTAAATTTTTGACCTAATCTAAGCTTGAATGTTCACACTACATGGAAATTCGAATTTACATTCGATTTCTAATCAACTCAAATATATGTGCCACAGCTTTCATATCACACATATCAAACATAATATTTTTAATATATATCATGTCTTCACTTAAATGATATGGAACCTCATAATAGACCTTCGAGCTTGGATTTAAATCTTCAAGTGATAACATATATAAGTGTCCTCAGGGCCCACAGCTTACCATTCACATACCAAACATAATATATATCAACGTCCCCAATCAAATGTTATAAAACATTTAATAAGCCTTGGACTTTATCTTAAGAACCAGCAATTATTAAAATCCGTTTGGGTCCCACTGCAATCATAACTCATCACATTCATTAGAGAAAGGAACACTCAACGTACCTACGTTAACAAACTCGTGTTAATAGACCATCTCACAATCATCGAATGAATATCCAATTTTCAATGTACCCAAAACATATCTTTGCACCCACACATATATTAATATATGTATCAATAGTTTACAAACCTGGACAAATATCCAACTCACTTGAACTTTGGAATTAAGCCAAAAGGCGACTTTAGTTTAAACCCCAAGGCACCAGCAAATACATTATATAGTCCGTAGCTTATCAATTCACACATAATCAACGCCCTAATGTGCTCACCACCCATCAATACACATTTGCCATATTAACGCTCTAAACTTGGTTTTAAACCCAAATATCAACATAATGATCAGGTTTTGGATCGGTCCCACCATATGCACAACTCTCACTTATTAAATAAACATTTACCAATGCAAAAATGCTAGGCCATACCTCCTTTAACTCCTGTGCAGCTTTAAATGCAATTGCCTTTGGATCTTCCACAAAACGAATCTGACGGAAATCACATTTTTTCAAGAACAGAACTTTAACGCTAAAAAAAATGCGAAATAGCTGGTTTTATAATACCATCTTATGCACGTGTCAATAGCTGGCATATATCGCATTTTGTTTCTTGATACCACTTACCATTTTTAAGAAATGCGAAAACCACCAGTCTTCGCCTCAAACCCGCTTTTACTGTTTCAATAGTTCTCTTTTATTTCATGTTCCGCTCACGATTTTACTAACGCCTCCTCTAGCTTGTAAAACCATATTTTAATGTAGCTCCTCCACAAATCACTCAATTCATTGTTCATGGTTCTATGGTGTCGTTACCTCAGAGCATCAACATCCCATCACTTCGATTGCTGTTGTTCACAGCTCCATTACTTTTCCTGCACCTTTAAGACTCCAATCTACCACACTGTTACAGTTTTAAAACTCCCTTTCACCATTTCCATGTCTAATGCATGTGGTTCAAATCCATAATAAATCCCAAACACAATTTCTAAAACTTGATCTTCACGCACTGTGTATTCTCGAACAGTGCGCCCATTTTTACTTGGATGCCCCTCCTTAAGATCTGATATATTCAGTTATTGAACCTTGTATTGAAAATTCAATTCACTCAATGTCATCGACCCTTGCAGTGGTCGATGACTACAATATTCCCTTCGTTTTCTCAAAGGAATGCACAAACTCTTCATGCATTTAGTTCAAGCACAATGTCGACACTAATTAACATTGATTCTTTCGATTATATAGAGAGCATCATTGAAACCCCAATTACAGAGATTATATCCGCATTGTTCATACAATTGTTTATTGAAATTTAGAGCCTATTCACATAGAATTCAATCAGATAATACTCATATAATTTTGAAACAGATTCTTCATGAAATTAATTACAAAATCTCCTTTTGTCCTCAGCCAGATCTTCAAAATCAAATGGCCCTTCTACAACTGCCTGTAGGCTTACAGAAACTCTGTTCCTGAAATCTATTCTAACTCTGTCTTTGTTCTTTTGCCTTAGTGATAGTTTTGGTGCTACTCCTTTCTTCTCCTTTGCCATCAATGACAATATTTCCAACACATATACCTAATAGGGTTTTGGTTCTAGTAACTCCGTGGAGATGCATGCAAGGTTCCTTACTCCATGCGATTTATTTTCATTGTATCACACATATAGACAAAATAAGACTAAAACCCTTCCCATGAATCATGGTACCCGTATTTACCTTTTACGATTAACAAGGATGCAAGCCTATTCTATCCTTATTCTATAACAGATTCTAAAATTTCACATCGATCATAGGTTACGCTAACACAAGTAGGAGGACTATTTACCGCATATTATTCTATTCTTAACCTAGTTCAACCACGAATTTCAATAATATTTCATTTTTTTATAGAAACAATGAACAACCGCATTACCATAATTACTAAATGTAATATTCCCAAATTTTCACATCATATTTGGAATATTAGAGTCCTTGATTTTCTTGATGAATTAAGTAAATAAAAGGGTGGAGGGACCCACAATCCTCAATAAGAATAAATATCCACTTTGTGTGTGTGAATGTGGATTAATTTAGACTAGATTTGCAAAAAGAGGTAGTTGAGCAACTACTAATGTGAATGAGATTGGAGATCCTGTCTCATTTAATGAGAGAGATCATGGAGGGTTGATTCAGTCAACTCAGATCTTGAAGATGTCAAAAAAAGGGGTCATTGAGCATTAATGATCAAGTGATGGAGGATCATGTGCAAATGAAGCACACATGATGGAGGAGGTGTACATTGCACCTAGACTGTTTGGTTTATTTGGTCAAACAGTGCAATCCCACTTGGAGGATCTTGTCCACATGAGACTATGTAGTTGAGATTAGGGCCAAGGCTTGGGATGGCTCAATCATTATAAAGGAGATGAAGGTAAAGGTAAGAGACATCTTGGATTATTGGATGTATGATATTTTAGATCTGGAATTTTCAAGTGACATTCCACTGCATTCTTGGGCTGTTTAGCAGAGATTGCAGGTGCTGTTTAGCACAGGGTGTTCCCAAGCGAGAATCCCTCCTCTTTCTTTGAGTGATATCTAAGGAAGAGGTTTGTACTTCATTATACATCAGGCTTTAAGTGCCATTTTTATTTTTCTACTTTCGGCAGAACATTCATATTTAGAAATCTGCAGATTTCTGAAGATCAGTTTGGAAGGTGGAAGTTGTCTTCAGTACTTCAGCTGGAGAACGAGGTCAGGGATTATTCCCATCACTGAGGCTTATAGATCAGCACTCCCAGAGCCAGATTGCAGATCTGGCATCAGAACAAGAGTTATTGACCTCCTAGTAGCAGTATTCCCTTCAGGAATAACGCTGTCCATATTGCAGATCTGAAAGGAGGAAGGAAGTTGCTAGTAATTCATCTAGCAATCCAATGGAGGATCATTCCTTCACATTGCCATCAGTCTCACCATCATCCTGGAGCTTATTGTATCATTTTTCAGCAAGCAGAAGGATTCTCTCTCCCTCATAGCGTAGTTTCTGTTGGAAGCTGTGTTGCAGCAGCTGAATTCGTCATTGGAGGATTGAGAAGGTAGATCTAGAGCTCTCAGCTCATAGATCTGATGAAGGGATCAACCCTTAAAGCATAGATCTGATTTGAGCACACATTTCAGCCAGTTATTCTTCAGATCTAGCTTCAAATCTGTATTTCCCAGCAGATCAAGGATCAAATCCTAGGGAGGTGATTTTCCAAAGTTGCAGATCTGGAAAATCCTTTCTGGGTTATCTTGGGAATCCATCAAATTGGCTAGATCTTGAATATTGGCATCATCAGATCTCCAGTTTTGAGTAGATCTGCATTTCTCTTTTCAGCCTACAACCATATGTTTATATTCTACTGGAGAGACAGTGCAGTATCTGCTGCAGAGCCTCAACAGTTACGCTGTACCTTCTTCACACATGTTTTCAGGGTGATCCTAGCTCATCTTTTTGGCTAGATCTACCTATATCTTATACTTGTGTAACTGATTCATCTCCAATATAATAAAATGGCTCAGCTCTTTCTGCATATTTTGATTTGTACTTAGATTTATTGTTTATCTTGCTATAATTTCTTATATTGTGTGAAGTATTACTGCATTCTCCCTTTTGGGGATATTACAGTGGTATCAAAGCATGATCTTTGGCTCAGCTTGTGGACACTTCATCTTTTTACATTGAAAGAAGAACAGATAGATGTGATCTATCGTGGAAGATGAAAAATCTGTCACTCCTTCCTTCAGATCCATGCAAGATCTCTCCAAGGAGGTCAATCAAATGAAGGAGGAAGAACAGAGAGAAGATCTAAGAAGAAGATGTGATGAGGAAAGTACTTCCTATCAGTAGTAAAGAAGACCGGAGAATCCTAGATCTCCTCATAGATCCACTATGCCCACTTTCTTTGAAGAAGGTGAGAGGTATAGAAGTGAAGAAAAGAATGAACCTGAGACTCATGAGACTCTCAGTCTATATCTTGAAGAGTACAAAGCACAGTCTAGAGCTTTCAAGGAGAAGCTAACTCTCCAACAATTCTTCTAGATTAGGGAAGAAAGAGGATCCTATAGCAGCAATAGAAGAAAGAGGCATAATATATTCTATTTGCCTACATTTGATGGATTTTCCTCAAGAAATTTCAAGGCTTGGAGGAGGGAGTTAGATTCATTTTTCAAGCTACATCCTGTGGCTGAAGAGGAGGCTGTTCAAATTGCAACACTTCATCTCTTAGATGAAGCAGAAGATTGGTGGTTTGGGCATCTAGAGCATGCAAAGGTGACCAGGTATTCAGATTTCTTTCACAAGTTTAGCAAGAAGTTTGATGTGGAGAAGACAGAGATGTGCTACAAAGAGACATCTCCCAAGGAAACCAAAGAGAATGTCAATCTTGTCACTCTGGACAAGAGGTCAGTACTTTCACCACCTACCGCAGAAGTACTTGTATCTGGAGAAGAGACACTTGCATCTTTGCAAGGTAGTCTTGAACTCTTGACATATGGAGCCCCATGCATGGATCAGGAGATGCATGAGGAAGAGGAGGAAGATACTAGCGCTGGTACACGTGAAGAAAAGAGGCCATCACTCTTACCAGTAGTTGGAGCCACTATTGTCCCAGTTGGAGGAACTCTTGTGTTTTGTCAAGAGGTTCCCACATATCAGTTGATCCAAGGTATGCATAAAATTTCAGCACATATTGTTTCAAGATCAATGCATAACCAAGGGTTAGAACAAAGTGTTGATTTGAAGTAGAGACATATCACAACGTAGAGGACCCTTGATCTAATTAAGGAGGAGACTGAAAACTATCCCTGTTCATCATTGTTGAGCTACATTCAACCTCTTGAGTTGAGACATAGAGTTTCTGAAAATGGGATTAACGTTATCCTATGTACAAAGATTGATTATGAGATCAGTATTGTGCCTTACTTTGAGACAGCATATGTATTACCCTGCAGATCTACAACACTGTCACTTAGTAGTTGTGACAAAGAAAGGGCTTCATCATTCTTGGAGCATTCTGGAGGTAGCTTCACTCACGAAGCAATGGAAGCAAAGATGACAAATAGTAGACATCTCGAAATGAGAAACCTTTTCTCCCTTCTAGATAACCCTTTCTCAATGAGCCTCTCATTGCTCAAAGAGAAACTTCTACTTGCAGCAAACCCAAAACTTCTTTGGCTTTGGAGGGCCTTTGATGGAGAGAGAATATCATTAAGAAATCTCATTAGAGATGCATTTCAACATTTCATGAGATGTAAATTTCTTCAATAGTTTGGGAAGGATGGCATTCTACAAAGGGAGGATGCCATGATTGTGCAGTACCTCATTCATCATCCACATGGGAGTGAATGGGTAAGGATGATAAGGAAGGGGTTGCAAAACCACTTGCAGATTTGTATGAGCTAGCATGCTTGGTTACGTTGGTTTCCATTGGGATATTTCTGTCACTCTCCAAAGGCACCTATTTTTCTGATCCATGCCTTGAAAAAAACACATGAAATGAAGAAGGAGGCATGGCTGCGTTGGCTACTCTTGGGTGAGTATGGATAACACCCAATAGCTCATCATTTTCTGAATCATGCCTTATTTTTCAATGATAATTGTAGCAAGGGAAGGCATGTTCATTTTGGTTTCACTTGAGAGAGTTTGGCCACCACATGACATCTCCTATGTCTATGTGTTTTGTATTGTGTAAAACTTGGCATAATGATCTCATGATGTGCATTGATGATGTTTCTTTGTATGGGGCTGATGTGACATCTCATATATCCATTAGTATGCTTTTGCTTCATGATGCACATGGGTAGGAGGAGGGAAAGCAATAAGATCTCTTGTTGCTTGGGTTGCTTTTGGGGGAGTTTGGCTTGTCCATCTTACATGGAGGAGATGGAGGATGGCAGCAAAGGGCCTTACTTCGGTGGTTATTGTTAGGAGAATATGGTTTGACATATTTGTCCACCCATATTACTTCTTCCCTTCTTCTTTTGCATAACATTGGAATGATGAAGTTTGGATCCAACAAGGCCAACAGGGCTAAGTATGAGAGCATCTCAATGCTCAATCTAATTCATGAAACATGGGATGAATATATGTATTGTGTGATGGAGCTTTTCCTTTGTGAAGAGAACCACCTTATTATATGCACCTCATGTATTGATGATGATGTTGGACATCGTATGGTTGTCACTTGGTACTTCATGATGGGAGGAGGACATCTAACCAAACAATTGGAGGTCATTCTATATGCTTTTAAAAAACAACTGGGGAACCAAACATGCATAAACTATTGCAGAAAATGGAGGAAGCCTTCCTTATGTGGATGCCATTTGGAGGGGAATATATGGCTTTGCATCTACTTTTGGAGTTGCTTGAGGACAAGAAACATTTTGCTGGGGGGGACTGTAATATTCCCAATTTTTCACATCATATTTAGAATATTAGAGTCCTTGATTTTCTTGATGAATTAAGTAAATAAAAGGGTGGAGGGACCCACAATCCTCAATAAGAATATATATCCACTTTGTGTGTGTGAATGTGGATTAATTTAGATTAGATCTACAAAAATAGGTAGTTGAGAAACTACTAATGTGAATGAGATTGGAGATCCTATCTCATTTAATGAGAGAGATCATGGAGGGTTGATTCAGTCAACTAAGATCTTGAATATGTCAAACGAAGGGGTCATTGAGCATTAATGATCAAGTGATGGAGGATCATGTGAAAATGAAGCACACATGATGGAGGAGGTGTACATTGCACCTAGATTGTTTGGTTGATTTGGTCAAACAACGCAGTCCCACTTGGAGGATCTTGTCCACATGAGACTGCGTAGTTGAGATTAGGGCCAAGGCTTGGGATGGCTCAATCATTATAAAGGAGATGAAGGCAAAGGTGAGAGGCATCTTGGATTATTGAATGTATGATCTTTTAGATCTGGAATTGTCAAGTGACATTCCACTGCATTCTTGGGCTGTTTAACAGAGATTGTAGGTGTTGTTTAGCACAGGGTGTTCCCAGGCGGGAATCCCTCCTCTTTTTTTGAGTGATCTCTAAGGAAGAGGTTTGTACTTCATTATACATCAAGCTTTAAGTGCCATTTCCTTTTTCTACTTTCGGCAGAACATTCATATTTAGAAATCTGCAGATTTCTGAAGATTAGTTTGGAAGGTGGAAGTTGTCTTCAGTACTTCAGCTGGAGAATGAGGTCAGGGATTATTCCCATCACTGGGGCTTATAGATCATCATCCCCAGAGCCACATTGCAGATCTGGCATCAAGCCAAGAGTTATTGACCTCCTAGCAGCAGTATTCCCTTTAGGAATAACACTATCCATATTGTAGATCTGAAAGGAGGAAGGAAGTTGCTAGTACTTCAACTAGCAATCCAGTGGAGGATCATTCCTTCACATTGCCATCAGTCTCACCATCAGCCTGGAGCTTATTGCATCATTTTTCAGCAGGAAGAAGGCCTCTCTTTCCCTCACAGTGTAGTTTCTATTGGCAGCTGTGTTGCAGCAGCTGAATTCATCATTGGAGGATTGAGAAGGTAGATCTAGAGCTCTCAGCTCATAGATTTGATGAAGGGATCAACCCTTCAGGCATAGATCTGATTTGAGCACACATTTCAGCCATTTATTCTTCAGATCTAGCTTCAGATCTATATTTCCTAGCAGATCAAGGATCAAATCCTAGGGAGGTGATTTTCCAAAGTTGCAGATCTGGAAAATCCTTTCTAGGTTATCTTGGGAATCCATCACATTGGCCAGATCTTGAATCTTGGCATCATCAGATATCCATTTTTGAGTAGATCTGCATTTCTCTTTTCAGCCTGCAACCATATGTTTATATTCTGCTGAAGAGACAACACAGTATCTGCTGTAGAGCCTCAACAGTTATGCTGTACCTGCTTCACACATGTTTTCAGGGTGATCCTAGCTCATCTTTTTGGCTGGATCTACTATATCTTGTACTTGTGTAACTAATTCATCTCCAATATAATAAAATGGCTCAGCTCTTTTTGCATATTCTGATTTGGACTTAGATTTATTGTTTATCTTGCTGCAAGTTCTTATATTGTGTGAAGTATTATTGCATTCTCCCTTTTGGGGATATTACACTAAATAACAAAAATAAATAAAAGAAAATAACAATACAACAAATTACTTATCTGTGATGAAAGTTGTATGTAAATTCACATATCTAGCCACACCAACCAATTGATGAGATTGACTATTATTTCCAAATATCCCTCGGATATTATCAACTCGAGAGAAATCAGTTACCTCACAATCCAACCCCGATCTCAAGGTTAGTTCACAGGCATCGACACCTCACAGTCCAGCCTCGAACTTATAGGTTAAGTATGTTTTGGATTTCTCTACTGGTTCCGAGTCCATCTCAAGATCACTCCGCGACGCTATTGGCCACACTTTCCAAACGTTCTGTATAGGTTTCCAGACCTTCTTCTTCTCTCTCTCTCAAGGTGTCTTCAATTTTTTCTTTATTTTTCCCAACCCCCTTGATTGATTTCCCATTGAGATGTTTTTATCTCCAGAGAAATGAGAGAAGATAACTGTCCATAACCATCTGGAAGTTGAAGATTCATTTAGGTCCATTCCGTAAATTAAAATAATTCTCACACCATATATAATTAATAAAATTTAAAAAACATAAAAGTTTCATTAGGTTTTTTTAGTTAGCCCACATGTTCTTAGGTTTGTGGTAAAAGTTGGATTTTTATTAATACCACAAGTTCTTAGGTTTGTGGTAAAAGTAAATGACACTAAGAAAAATTGGTTCTGATGATAATGTTTTTTTTCTTTGATATATTTCTTTTAATTCAATTATTAGATTACTTTGTTAGAGAAATAATTTTTTTAGATTAATCACATACATATTTTTGGGTTCACTCATTTATAACCAACCAATGTGGTTTTTCTTTAACCAAACATTTCTTCCGCTTATCCATAACTTAACATTAGGAATTCATTTTTTGTTATTTATTATTATTATTTAAATTTATTTGTTTGTAAGATGTTTGGTTGAGTTATTCTATTAGTTCCTATTTTATTTATTTATTTATTTCATTTTTATTTAACTTTCGATTTTTTTTTTTTTTTACTATTATTTCCATTCTCATGACTTTTAGTTTTTTCTCTATATTTTTAATTTAAGATAACTTATTATTATATTAAAAATATATTTTAATAAATTTAATTATGAAAAATTATATTCATTAATAAAAAATAAAACACACACACACACACATATATATACACTAGTTAATCATATTTCTTAGTTTTTGGTGATGACATTCAACAATACAACATTTTATTATATGTTTTGTTTTTGTGATGAAATCTTTATGTTTTTATTGTTTTTTAGTTTAATTAATCTATTTTAGTTTAATTAAGCTATATTTAAGCTAAGCTACAGGTT
Source organism: Pinus albicaulis (assembly GCA_034641835.2). NCBI lineage: Eukaryota > Viridiplantae > Streptophyta > Pinopsida > Pinales > Pinaceae > Pinus > Pinus albicaulis. The sequence continues at coordinate 2,815,143 of MU968493.1, read as the reverse complement.
TTCTTGTGCATGGTATTACACCTTCAAATTTTCCTTTGACTACTTGTTAGTTTTCCTTTGACAAAAATTATTAAAGTAATTTGTAATTTTTCCTTTAACATTGGTAATTTAATTTTTGTTAATTTTATTACTATTTAAATTTCTTTATTTGCAAGATGATTGGTTGAGGTCTTATTATGGACACTTTAATATTCCATTTCTATTAACTAGAAATTGCACCATATGTTGCAAAGGAAACACTGTAAAATAGTAACATAAGAAATAGTAATATATAGGAAAAAAGATTTGATATGTTATGTGAATTAATTGAATATTTATCTTATAAATATGAATTATGTTGTAGTTAACCACAAAAATATAATTTATAATTTCAAAATGATCTTTTGAATAACAATGATGAAATTGAACTTTTACAATTAATAATTTAAAAGTTTGAACATTATATTCTCATGGTGGAATTGAAAATTGAATTTTCAAACATTTTCCCCCAAATTTAGAAAGTTTTTTCAATATGGATACCATCTTAAGTATTAATTTAAAGTAACTTTAAAACCATCTAAAGTATTAATTTAAAGTAACTTTAAAAACAGATTTCAAAGAAGCAAAAAACTTTTATATTATATATATTGATTTTAAAATTGTTTTGTCTTGGTTAAGAACTCTTTTTTTAAAGATATAAAGAATCGTGTTAAAAGTTCAAGGTTTGTGCTCTCATCACCCACTACCAACTAATAACAACTAATAATTTCAAGTGGCTTGAATTTTTTAATGAATTTGAATGGTGATGAATCAATCTTTATTTATAGACAATAAGCAATTATAATTATCTTATCAGTAATTTAACAACTAAATTGTCATAAATTTTCCCACTATTTACAGATATATCAATTTTGATTAAAACATCAAATATAAATATTAATAAATATTAACAATGTTAAGAGATTGTTTGTTATGACATTGTCATAATACTTTACTTGAGACCATATAACCTCAAGCTACAATTACTTTCATAGTTTTTGGTCCTCATCTGTAGAATTGTAGGCTTTCCAGTCAATTTAGCCCGAGGTCGGCATTAGAATGTACAGTTTGGCGGCATGTGAATCAACAGTTGATGTGAGCTTGCCTTGTAAATTTGATGTAAGGTAGGAATGCTGCAATGTTAAAATAGAAAAAAGGTGTCATAATCACCCCATATTTTTTTAATGTGAAATCAATAAAATGATGTTCGCTAATACCCAAAAACAAAAATTTTCTTAGTTATTGATGGTAACGATTTTGATGATAGTGATTTTTGCTAATGTAATGGGAAATATAATACAAAGGAGAAAAAACAACCATACATCCCACAAATATCTAGCTTAAACAATAGCATCGGAGGCAAGGCCAATGTCTCCCCAATTGGCAGTTATAGCAGCTTCTGAACCGCTTTTATTCCACAAGATTACAACAACCCTGTTATTGGACATTGGCCCAGCCCAGACCCGCAGTCATTTATATGTTCAAAAATATTCAACATATAAGATTCAAAGGACAGTTTGAGATTCAAAGGACAATTTTAGATCTACATTTATTACAACAAGTAATTTTCATAGTTGTAATTCATGATTTTTATATGCAAATAAAATTTCATATTCCTCATTTTGGAAATATTATTCTTCTTCTATATCTATTTAGATTCCTCATTTTGAAAATATTATTCTTCTAGTATACATATTTAGGGATATTAGTGTATTGAACTTGGTCTTATTTTCTTGAAAACACTGTTTAATTTCCTTTCTATGTAAACCACACATTTTACAATGGGAAACTTTTTCCCTCTAGTGTCAAAGGTGAGAAGAGACTCCACTAGAATTGCATATCATTTAGTTCCATTAGATGATTACCATGTCTTAAGTTCCTAATTATTAGGTCCCAACATATTAACATATTAAACAAAGTTAAAGCTGAAGTATGCGTTTATATTATTGGCCACCTAAGGTTTTCTATAAATGCGAATGCTCCATAAAAACATTACACAAGTCAAATATCTATGAAAAGGTGAAGCCCAATTTGAAAAGACAATAATGGAAATGGAAATATAAGAGCAAACCTCAAATGTCATTCCTTGGCCAGACTAAGGAACCATTCTGTGAAAGTTTTACAATCAGCAATACCATCTCCACAGTTCCGTCTTTTTAAGCAAGCCTGGAACTAATACTACATATCGTCATAAGTAGAAAATGTTACAACTACAGTGAGTCCAACAGAATACAAACAAAACTCGTGACCAGACATATCACAACATTTTACAATCACAAGGGCAACCAAATACACAATACTGAGAAATACTAATTACATTCATAAACAATATCATAATGTTTTTGAAATTGGAATAAATCCAAACATATTTTTTCCTGTCTAAGCCATCTGAAAATCCAAAATATAGTTCACTCTGAATCTAAAATTATTGAAAGCTCCACCAACCCATTCAAAGACTCATCTATACATTTAACTAGAATGAGGTCATATTCTAGTTAATATCCGCAACACAAGAATCCCCAAGAGGTATAACTTTATCATAGAACCTTGAACAAAAACCCAAAGCCATAAGTATAGTTCTTGCACATATTTATCATCTCAGTAACTAAAAAGACTATATATGTTGCAGTGAATGAAAATCCAAGCCTCTCGAGGTTTAATTGGTCTAGAAAAGAATAGGGACAACAACCATCCAAAGGACCAATGATTAGATTTACATAAATTCACTCAAGTTTGAGAATACAAATTTTTTTTCATGATATGACCACTGATAATGTATCTCAATAACACAAGAAGCAACAACTGATATTGTGAAATCAATAAAATGATGTTTGCTAATACCCAAAAACCAAATTTTTCTTAGTTAATGATGGTAACGATTTTGATGATAGTGATTTTTTCTAATGTAATGAGAAATATAATAAAGAGGAGGAAAAACAACCATACATCCCACAAATCTCTAGCTTGAACAATAGCATCGGAGGCAAGGCCAATGTCTCCCCAGTTGGCAGTTATAACAGCTTCTTAACCGCTTCTATTCCACAAGATTACAACAACCATGTTATTGGACATCAACTTGACAATAAAGAATATACAACTAAATCTGTACTATGAATATAGAATTGGAGTATGCTTACTTTGCAAATTTTTTCAGAATCACTTTTTTATATCAAAAAGAGGAGAAAAAAAGACCATAATTACCCTAATGGCCCTTCAGTAACTCCATTTTTTTGTGTTTTGATCAAAACTGCAGAGTTACTGCAGTAAAGTATGACAAGAAGTTCCAGCTTATAGATCAAGCAATGAATCAATAATTGCCCAACAAGCAACACTTTGCATTTTATTCCTGATGTTAGGTAAAATATAATTTATTTGATCATCCTATCTCTTTGATCCCTGACGAGCCTTGTAAAGATTATTTAGTTGTTCCATTTCAGGTCGGAAATCAGAAGTAAGAGGAAAAAAATAATCAATGTGCATGATCCAGTTGGATATCGGTGGCCACCCACCTATTCCATTTGAACTCACACCATCAATTCTTTAAGTCTTCACTGTTAGCACAACTTACTATTTTTAGCAGGTTTTCAGGTCCTGCACTCATGGAGTCGTTTTGGGGACTTAATGATCCAGGTGGATATTGGTAGCCACCCACCGATTCCATTTGAACCACCACCATTGATTCTTTTAGTTTGTAAGTTGTAGCATAACTTACTACTTTTTGCAGCTTTTTGAGTCCTAAACTTCCAAAGCTGTTTTGAGTCCCTAAATGACGTTTTTTTTGGAAAAATGAGGAGCAAAATGGGTTATAGACAAATATTGCTCACTCAAAAGTTGTAGTCCTCAGATAGATATTTCTAACGAGCTATTGATCACGTCAAACAGAGATCAGATGCCAAAGTTACGTCCCCGGGAATTTGAAACACCAATTTAGCCAAACGGGACCCACAATTTTGGTGCTTCATCTCCTAGGGTTAGATTTTTGGATGTTTAGGGTTTGACATTGTTTCTCAACAACAAATATGCCTTCGAGCCTCATTATAACACAGTTCAGGGGCTGGTAGCCGACACATTTCTTCTGAGGGATATGCGCCCAGTTCCCTAGCTCATTTATTTCCATTATTTCTATAAGCATGCTTCAGTCATTTGTTTTGTAACACAACTCAGAGGCCTGTAGCCGCCACATATCTTCTCATAGATAAGCCTACCAACACCCTAGCTGTTTATTTACATTCTATCTGTAAACAAATTTCAGTTTTGTAACACAATTCAGAGGCATGTAGCCGCCACATCTCTTCTCAGAGATACACTACCAGTGCCCTAGCTAGTTTATTTCAGTCATTTGATTTTAATAAAATGAAACATTATTTGTAATATTCCTAAATTAGCATGCAGCTAATTGGAATATTAAATTTTCTCTTAACCTATAGTTAGATGAATAAATGGGTAGGAGGACCATAAATATTTTTAGCAGCAATAAAATCCCTCTTAATGTGAAAAGGGATCATATTCATAGCTGGACAAAACACCCTCATGTGTGAACAAGGGCTAATGCATGAAGACAAGCTCAAGTTTGACCAAGTCAACTGAGATGGAATGGAGGGAGTGAATCATCAATAGAGACATCCAGTGTGAATGTGGATTAGTTTAGATAGCTACATAAAAGATGGATTGAAGACCCTTAGGTGTGAAAAGGGCTGGAGCAGGTTGAAGAGGTCAAGTGTGACCAAATCAAACAACGCTGTTATGGAGGAGTGGCATTAATGTTGGGACAACGCAGTTTTGGAGGGAGATTGGTTGTGTGATGGTGGAAACCCTAATGAGTGGGACCCAAGGTGAGAAGGCTCACATTGTTTATAAGGAAGAGGATGGAAACCATATGAGGTTAGGTTATGAATTATATTTTGATATGTTTGTTTAGACGTTTGCTCTTTTCAGTTGTTTAGCTAAGATTGCTGGTGTTGTTTAGCACAAGGTATTCTTGTTTAGGAATTCCATCTCTTTCCTTGAGAGGCCTCTTGGGAGAGTCCTAGTCTATCATTCCACATATCTGGAATTCTAGCCAAGCTTCAGTCTTCAGCTACAACACAGTTTCTGCAGAATATTGTGTTGTGTTGCAGGGTGTTGCAGTGGAGGGTTGAGAAACCCACTTTCTGAGCTAGTTTTTTAAAGGAGGAAGGATTCCTTCTTTTGGGAGATCATTTTGGAGGGTTCTTGAGAACATTTCAGATCTGTGGCATCAGGCCCATCTATTTCCATCACTTATAGCATGATTTCAGTCTAGAATTTCATTATTTTGGAGGGCAGCTTCAATGAGGGATCTTGTGGCTCTTTTAGAGTGTTTTCCTGTGATTGAAGGGTTCAGCTTTTCATTGGAGGAGACCCTTGAGTGGATCTACATCAGATCTATATTATTTCAACCTCCTATCTTCATGTGCTTCAGTTTGCAATGGCTCTTCAGTCCTTGGGCTATAGATCACCATTTGTATTGGGTGTATTTCCAGAAACCCTTCCCGGGTGCTCTTGGATTTGTATAAAGGAGACTAGATATGAGTTTTTGAGAAATATTGATTAATATATAAGCAGATATTTTTGTTTCTCTAATTTATGAGTAAAAACCCTCATTAGACTGCGCTGTCACTTTATGCAGTAATTCTGTGTTGTAGTAGTTTCAGGGTTGCATTGTTTTTAAGCTATTCTGGGTGTGGGAGGCTCGTTTACCTCACCTCTCATGATTTGTTTCTGATTTACTTTTAGATTTGGTTGATATAATGTCTAATATAAAGGATCCATGGGCTGTTATTCATTGTTATAACACATATTTATGAAAAATGTGTTTTTTGTGCATGTATTGCTGATTTCCCATTTGGAAATATTACATTATTTTTGCGGCATCTCTGTATCAATGGCTATATGTGTATTCTATTGCATTCCTGCAAAAAATTTGGATCAACGCATGTGCTGTGCATTTCCACTTTTGGGTTTATGCAATACTGTACGAAAAATTTGTCATTCCAAAATTATTGCAGCAGTTTCCACTGCAAAGGGGTTCATAGATGAAAAGTCAAACAACCCATCTGCAGAACAACCCATTAAAACTTGGGCTGGCCGATCAAAGCAAATAACCACCATTACTTTGTTTTCGCTTACAACCGAGAGAAGTATGCAGTACACTCATTTGGAAGAAGCAGGGACGAGTGGTTTATTAAAAGAGCGTGACCGATAATGTTGACATTCATAAACACCGAGTACAGAAAAAGACTCGTTTCCCATGTCTGGTATCACTCTCTCACAGTTCTTACACACTTTGTACCAGAAATTTAAAGAATCAATTGCAACGATGCTGTAGAAGGGCAGAAGAAGGTCTGTGTTAGCCATAGCATAGGGCTCCAGTAATATCTGCTCTTGCAGTGACCCCATAGTTAACTTGCAGAACTTTGTTACAGCCGATTCAATTTTCTTTATTTCTATTATTCTTGTAACTAAATAACAATTTTCAATCCTAAGGTAGATATTATTTCAATTGTCTAACATCAAAATCAACGGTATGAAAATGGTACAAGTGGCAGTGGAGGGGAGTTATTTTCAAATAAGTACGCTTTACACCGTAATTACTATTTTTTGTTTTTAGTTTTATTTCTTTTTTATTTAATATATTTTTTTCTTTCATTTCAATGTTGATGAATTATATATTTTTTCTCCATATTTTCAATTTAAAACATATTTTAATAAATTTAATTATTATTATCCAATTTTAAGATCACAGCCAAGCCACCAAATTGGTGTATGAGAACCCCCTTGTTTGTGGGACAAGGGACCCAAATTGGTGTATGAGAACCCCCTTGTTTGTGAGAAAAGGGAACCATGGTGTATGGGAACCCCCTTGTTTGTGAGACAAGGGACCCAAATTGGTGTATGAGAACCCCTTTATTTATGGGACAAGAGACACACCCCCTCTTAACCATTAGGCCCACTCAAGTTACATATAAAAAATAAAACACACACATACACACACACACACACACACACACAACAATATAATGTTTTCTTATGTTAATTGTTTTATTTTCTGATGAAATCTTTATCTTTATTGTTTCTTTAGTTTAATTAAGCTATATTTACAATATTAATAAATAATGAGATTAAATTATTAATATATTATTAATTATTATATTTGTTTATGATTTTAGAAAATCTTATTATTTGTTTATTTATTATTAATATTATTATTGTTATGATTGACTTTGTATACATTATTATCAACTCCTTAATAACATTATAAAAAAAATCCCTTTAAATTATTTGATCTCATTAGTTATTAACCATTAATATTATTATATAATAAAATTTTTTATATTGAATTTTATATCTTCTTATATTATTTAATTTCGACCCTATCATTTAGTTATTAAGACTCCTCTTTATTTATACACCTTAGTTCTTAAGACTCCTCTCTATTTATACACCTTGTTGGATCAAATTTTGTTCATCTTTCTGTCTTGGTATGGACTACATTGGTTGGTTCAAAAGGCATTGACCCCAAAATATGCATGTGATTAATCTGGAAGATCTATTTCTGTAAAAATTATGAACCATAGAAGCTTTAGTTAGAGTCCCCAAAGATATGTATCCTGTTGCATCTTTTTCTAAGGCAAATATAAGGAGAAGTCTGAGGCTGTTGAGCTCCATGTAGTTGTTAGTTCCCAGGACTAAGCCCATCTTGAAATGAAAAAAGTGTGAGTCCGATAGGTACAGTACAACCCCTCCACCGCATCCTTCAATACCGACAACACCATCGAAATATGCCCAAGGGAGATCTTTTTCAATAGTTTCAGGCACTATGATCCTATCAAGATTTGTGATGGCTTCTTCGGGGATGGAATGATAAAGGGAATAAATGGAATTACAAGTGGTAGGCCAATAGATGGTTGTACTTTGGAAGATTATGTGGTTTCAAGACAACCAAATGCCCCAAGAGATCAGGAGAGGCAGGTTGCACGCCTTTGTTGAAGTACTAGAGTGCCACCAGTTGTGCCAGGGCGTGGAGATTGTCTCCCCATGCCAATTGTTATTGATGCCAAGTTACTTAGTAACCATCTACCAGATATTACAAGTCATATAGAAATTGAGAAAGAGATGGTTGATGTATGTTTCCTATTGTGTGTAGAGACCGCACCTGGAGGGGCCATGAATGGATCTCTTTTCCAGATTGTCCTCCATAGGCACATGATTTGTGAGTAAGCACCATATGAAAATTCAAGAATTTGGGGGAGATTTTAACTTCTGAATAGGTTTTCACCACCATATCTGTTCAGGGGGTTGTAGAGCCGAGATGAGAGCAGAATAACCATCGTTGGGTGAGTAAAAACCTTTTGAGGAGATAGCCTAGATCAACTTATCCTCTGCTTCCCTGACTCTGATGTGAGAAGTCTTGAGGGCCATGATATATCTATTCCAAGCCCTCCAAATATTCATTGGGATGTTCAAATCATGTGGGGATTTCCAAGCTTGTGATTGCCAATCAGAGTTGTCCCAATCCGCCACCTAACTAAGCTGAGTGATCCCAGAATCTTTGAGGAATTCTATGAGGTCCAAGGGAAACAAATTTTCCCACCCACAGCCAAGCCAAGCATCCAACCCTATCCAAACCTGTGTGCCCGATCTGATGCGCCAAGATAGACCTTGTTTGGTGAGAGCTATAGATTTAGATATAGCGCACCAAACTATGGATGTGCTAGTCTTGTGTCTAATGGGGCTTCTTATCCAATCAAGTGTGGGTACATGAGCAATGTATTTTGAATATATAACTTCCTGCCAAAGGCTATTAGAGGTCAGGAGATGCCATCCGATTTTGGCAGCCACTGTAGTGGTAAAGAGATTTAGATCCTTGAGTCCCCAAACCCCCTAGTGTTTGGGCTTGGCAACTTTGTCCCAACTTACCCATGCAAAGGTGTGTCCATCCTTCTTACCTTGTGAGAGGAAGCGCCGATAATTTTGATGTATTATGTTAGTAACTCCTTTGGGGATCCAAGCTAGAGCCATCCAATACACCGGGATCACCTCCAATACAGACTTGATAAGATCAAGACATCCAACTCTAGAGAGCCATTTTTGTTGCAAGATATTGATTCTTCACTCAATTTTAGCAATGATCCAATTCCAATATGTGATTCTATAATCGTTGGGGTTGAGTCTGGATCCCAAATATTTTAGGCCCTCTTCAATATTCCTATGATCAAATTGAAATAGATGAAGGGCATGTCTACCCTCTTGGAAGGGTCATCTTGTCATCATAATGGTGGATTTTCTTAGATTGGGTTGTATTCCAGTAGCAGTACAAAAGGTAGAAAATATCTTCTTGAAACAGATGGAGTCCTGCATGGATCCCTATAAAAATATGAGTACATCATCAACAAAAATAAAATGAGTCAGATGAATAGTATCAATAATTTTGACTCCCAGGAGCTGCCCTTTATTCCTAAAAGAGGCAATGAGCTTAGCGAGTCCCTCCATAATCAGGAGGAAAATAAGAGGGGATAAGGGGCATCCTTGGCAAAAACCACGACCGGCATGGAAGAAAGCAGTAGCTACCCCATTGATGAGGATACTGAATGAGGAATTGGTAATACAACACATAATCCATTAAATGAAAGGGTGGGGTAAGCCAATATGGGTGAGAATCGGATGTAGGTAGGTCCAGCAGGAACAATCAATGGCTTTGGCTAGATCAATATTGAGTATGGTAAATTTGAGGCTATTGAGATTGATAGAGTGAAGGGCTTCTGGTGCAGTGCTAATGGCCTCATGGATTTTTTTATTATGGAGGAAAGAAAATTTCTCCTTAGATATGTTCTAGGAGAAGATAGGCTTAATACGATTAGCAATGATATTGGTAATGATTTTTTAGAGACAATTACACAAGGAGATAGGCCGATAGTCACTAAATAAGAGGGGATTGTCCATGTTGGGAATGAGGGAAATGAAGGTGGCGTTGAAGATGCCATACATTCTGCCAGATACTATGTAATCCTCAATGGCCAAAAAAGGTCCTTACCAATAAGTTCAAAGAAGGATAGATAAAATTCAATAGGCCATCCATTCGGTCCATAAATCTTGTCCTTTTTGGAAAAATTCAATCTCACCTAGGGTAACAACAACATTGAGGGAATCAATGTCATCATCTTCCACATACCTGGGCATATACCTTGCAATTCTGAGCACTCCCACAATGTTAGCTACCCTTCGATCTCTGTAAATGTGGGATAAATTTCCTATTCCCATATCCGAAAGTTGTTGATGAGTTTTTGCCACCCTACCATGTTGATCATTCAATTCCCAGATGGAATTAATGCTCTTCCTTCCTTTGGTACATTGCTGAAATAATTTGGTGTTATTGTCACCCGCCTCAAGCCAGATAGCCCTACTCTTGAGTCTCCATGCTTCCTCCTTAAGTATTAATAGATTAATTCTTTCGTTTCCAGGAGTGTAAGTATTTCCTTATTCTCCAAGGAGGTGAGACCTAGGCCATCATCATCAAGCATAAGGGTAATCTCCCTTTCATTCCTCCTCAGCTCTTTCTCATCTCCGATCTTTTTCTCCTTTGCCCACTTTATAGTCTTCTCCTTTATGCTGGAAAGATTATTGGCAATGAATTTTGCGGGAAGCGTATTATGCTCTTGGTGACAATGATCCTAGTTCTCCATGAAAATCTATCAAAAGTTAGGTTCTTCAAGCCAAGAGGAGTTGAACTTGAAAGGGGAGTGGGGTTTTTTGTTCTCACCATAAATCTCAAGTTAGATGGGAGAGTGATCCGACAAACCGCCTGAGCCCACCCATTTCCTAGCCCTATCCATCCAGACAAAAAACTTTGTATAAATAAAAAATATATCTAGCCTACGAGCTAGTGCAGCTTCCCCAATAATTCTATTGCGTCAAATGGGTAGTTTTTTAGCCATCTCTAAGTCAATAAAATTGGCATTGTCAAGAAGTTTATCAAAATAACAGGATAGGGGATCAGGTGTGGCTTGGGGACCCAAAGATTCTGCATGTACCATGGAGAAATTTAGGTCACCTCCCATAATGTTATGACCTTCCTTCATTATCAAGGAGTGCAACAACTTGTCCCAGAAAGCTAGTATGTTATGGCAAGGTCCATAGATATTGAGAATTCTGAAAGGGGTGCCAAGGTCAGAGGTGGTGATGTCCACCCTTAGAATCCCATCCATTCCCCACAAATTGTGAACTTCTATGGTCCGATTATTAAAGCTAATGGCACTTCCCTCAGATCATCCTCGCACATCCAAGGTCTGAAAGGCCAAGGATGGGAAAATATCGAAGATAAACTTATGAACTATCTCGCCCAAACCCAATGTTTCCTGCAACATAATAACATCCACATTTTATAACTCTAATAGGCAACTAAAAGCTAGTTTCTTATCCGGGCTGGTTGACCCTCTATAATGAAAGAGAGACAGATCATGGGGAACCCTTAAAAAGTGCTTTCTTTGCTCTAAGAACCCGATTGATGGAAATTTGTTTCCCTGAGGCCACATCTATCCCTGAGTGTTGGATGGATTTGGAAAGTGGCAATGGTTTGCCTCTGGTAGCTTTTAGGGCTTTTTGGGCGGGGTCATCACTTAACCCATATGAATTATAGGTTAGGGCTTTGGCAGAGGATGAAATATTGTAGCAACAAGAGGAGCTAGAGCCAGATAGGTCGGAACAGGCTACTTTTCCCAGGCTATCGGTAGGGATGGATGGGGATGGTATGGAGGGCTAGGGGGGCAGATGCAACATGAAAACATAAAGGGGCCAACTTATTCTTCATAATAAGATGACTAGAAATAAGAGAAGAAGTAGATGTAGTAGACAAATTTAGGACATTAAAAAGTAAAGGTGAGGAGGTGGAGGTCACATAACTCGTGATGGGGCCAAGATACTCCTCTTATTGGTGTCGAGCCTCTGGGGTGGCTGCTTGTGGAGCTGTTTGGGGCACAGACAATGGAGAGGGCTAATGAGGGTTATGCTGCTACCGCACTTCCGAGCTATGCTTGTGTTGATGTGTGAGCATGTCGAAATACTCTGTGGTTTGGGTCCCCACATGAACAAGCGTTTTTGACTGAGTCGCATTAGTTGCCACAATGAGAGGGCAATCCTTATACAAATGCCCCACCTCATGGATCCTCCTGCACCTAAAAGGGACCCCTTCATAATAAAAAATTTGGCTTCTAGAGATGTTCCTGTACTCCAGGACATAGGTTTCAACCAACCCTTCACACGTATCCAGGTGCACCACAATCCTCACCATTGATATATTTTCCGTTTCCATATATGATCTGTCGTAGTCTAAATAGATTCCCAAATCCTCACTAATGTATCTAAGGACATATTCCATCCAGAATCGCAATGGCATACCTAGAAGCCGAACACATATAGGACCAACATCCATATTCTCCTTGTCAGGATTAAAAAGAGGGGTCCAACGCTTAAGGATAACCAGCGTCATTTCAATATGCCAATATTTCGTTAAAATCCAATTAGCCATATCAGGATGAGGAAAAATCAGAGCAAACAAACCTCTATTCATGGTAAGGACAACAAGGCGTTGTTCAAGGATGTTGCCCCAGATTTCAGAAGTTCATCGCTTGAGCCTTGTCTAGGTGTAGTTCCGCCCCTGAACCCTACCAACCAAGACAATTTGTTTAGTTTTCTCATCTTGCTGCATGCTAACACCCTAGCCAAATACCAACTCCCTGGATTTTTCACAGCTCTTCTTGCACCACGTCTTCTTCTTTCTGGTCCTTTGTAACAAAGTATCTCTAAGGGGTCCTCCTTCTACAGGTAGAGTATCATCCGAGTCTGAATAGGCTTTATCTTCTGGCTGTTGTGTTGGAATGGGTAGACCTTCAAAAATTCCTGATGTGATAAGTGTGGTTAGGAAACCAAGGAAGTCGTCGTGGGCTAGCAGCTCGTCGGTCGACCCTAAACCAAGATGTTTGAAACCAAAAGCCCCTTCACGGGCTCCTCCCAGACCACAAGTGCTATCTGCTTTTACTAAACCCTCTTCTGGGTTGAAAGGCGCATGCTGATGGTTCCACAGGTGCAATGTCGATGGGGATGGTATAGAAAAAACTAGAGAAATTGGGATGTTAGGGCTAACACCTGGAAAATGTTTAGATAAGCTCAGGTTAACAACCTTAAGATCCATTGAACCATCAGTTGACACAACAATCTCCATGTTTTTATGCTGGGCTGCCAGCTGTTCGATGCCCTCCAGCAAAACACCCGCATGAGCCCGGGCTAGCTGCTGAGGTGGGTAGTTTGACCATATTTGGTCAGGCGCCAAAGAATCGGAAGAATAATCCAACTATTCCTCCTCCATAATGGAGTTGCTCGCAAGTTCGTTAGGTTCCATGGAAAAAACAACCAACAACTGGAGCCTCCCTCTCTTTGTGGTCGTTCTAAGACGTGATGACTATAACCATTAGTAATTGCACTAGGGTCCAGAATGTGAGTAGGGAAATAATTATTTCCCATATGTCAGGCTGTCTGCTTCCTCAGGCCACCAAAACCGCAGGATTTAACCCAAAACCGCTAAGTCTGTGACAGGGTAATGCTGAGAGTTCAGGACCAACATCCATATTCTCCTTGTCAGGATTAAAAAGGGGGGTCCAACGCTTAAGGATAACCGGCGTCATTTCAATATGCCAATATTTCGTTAAAACCCAATTAGCCATATCAGGATGAGGAAAAATTAGAGCAAACAAACCTCTGTTCATGGTAAGGAGAACAAGGCGTTGTTCAAGGATGTTGCCCCAGATTTCAGAAGTTCATCGCTTGAGCCTTGTCTAGGTGTAGTTCCGCCCCCGAACCCTACCAACCAAGACATTTTGTTTAGTTTTCTCATCTTGCTGCATGCTAACACCCTAGCCAAATACCAACTCCCTGGATTTTTCACAGCTCTTCTTGCACCACGTCTTCTTCTTTCTGGTCCTTTGTAACGAAGTATCTCTAAGGGGTCCTCCTTCTACAGGTAGAGTATCATCCGAGTCTAAAGAGGCTTTATCTTCTGGCTGTTGTGTTGGAATGGGTAGACCTTCAAAAATTCCTGATGTGATAAGTGTGGTTAGGAAACCAAGGAAGTCGTCGTGGGCTAGCAGCTCGTCGGTCGACCCTAAACCAAGATGTTTGAAACCAAAAGCCCCTTCACGGGCTCCTCCCAGACCACAAGTGCTATCTGCTTTTACTAAACCCTCTTCTGGGTTGAAAGGCACCTGCTGATGGTTCCACAGGTGCAATGTCGACGGGGATGGTATAGAAAAAACTGGAGAAACTGGGATGTTAGGGCTAACACCTGGAAAATGTTTAGATAAGCTCAGGTTAACAACCCTAAGATCCATTGAACCATCAGTTGACACAACAATCTCCATGTTTTTATGCTGGGCTGCCAGCTGTTCGATGCCCTCCAGTAAAACACCCGCATGAGCCCGGGCTGGCTGCTGAGGTGGGTAGTTTGACCATATTAGGTCAGGTGCCAAAGAATCGGAAGAATAATCCAACTATTCCTCCTCCATAATGGAGTTGCTCACAAGTTCGTTAGGTTCCATCGAAAAAACAACCAACAACTGGAGCCTCCCTCTCTTTGTGGTCGTTCTAAGATGTGATGACTGTAACCATCAGTAATTGCACTAGGGTCCAGAATGTGAGTAGGGAAATAATTGTTTCCCATATGTCAGGCTGTCTGCTTCCTCATGCCACCAAAACCGCAGGAGTTAACCCAGAACCGCTAAGTCTGTGACAGGGTAATGCTGAGAGTTCAGTAGTAACCACAAACCGATGACGGCTAACCGAAATGTGTGGTGGTAAGGGAAGGTTCACCACGACGAGTTTCGGGATAGGCGCTATAGAGTGCGTAAAACCTAAACCAATGCAAGAGACAAACTAGAGCGTAAAACCAAAATCGCCATAGCGTGGGTTGGTTGCATTCAGCTAGGGTTTTTCCATCGCCATTGCTCCATCATGTCTTTTCACTTCACCTTAGAGAATTGAGCGATATTTCTCACTCGATATATATATATATATATATATATATACACACACACACACACACACACACATATATATATATATATATATATATATATATATATATATATATATATACACACACATATATATGTATATACATATACATATGTATATACATATATACATATATATATGTACATATACATATGTATATACATATACATATATATATGTACATATATATATATGTACATATATATATATATACATGTACATATATATACATGTACATATATATATACATATTTATATGTATACATATATATATGTACATATATATACATATACATATATATATACATATTTATATGTATACATATATATATATGTACATATATATACATATACATATATATATACATATTTATATGTATACGTATATATATATATGTATATATATATATATACATATATATATGTATGTATGTATGTATGTATGTATGTCTATATTCATATATATATATATATATGCATGTATGTATGTCTGTATTCATATATATATATATATATATATATATATATATATATACATATATACATACATATACATATATGTATGTATCATATACATATATGTATGTATCATATACATATATGTATGTATGTATGTATGTCTGTATATATATATACACACACACACACACACACACACACACACACACACACACACACATATATATATACATATATTCCATTAGTGTTTTCTCCCCTCTAATTCTATTCCACTTAATTTTGACATTTTTACTTATAAAGAGTATTTTTCTATGATTTTTCCTATTTCCAACTGATTTATTGTTACTGGAAATAACTCTATGTTTAAGAAGTAGGTATAAATGTAATAGGACCATTTAGCACTCATTTTTCACTATTAATCTACTCTCTTGTTCTTGATGATGGGTAGAGTGTCCACTTGAAATGTTGGATGGATTATAAATCCTATTCACAGTTTTCTTACAAAATCTTGATTTTTTCTCTTATTCTCTAATTAACAACTACATAAATCTTCACTCTCTCACAATTAATTAATTCTAATTAAAATATTTTTAATTTAATTATTAATAAATATTTTTTGTAGTGTCACCTTCATCATAAAATGACAAGGGTATGCGGATAAATAATGTGGCTTTGCAATTAGTCACTATTATAATGTTCATTACGAGGTAAAACGATCCTAGATCCATCTTAAGTCTGGATCTACCAAGAACAGAGAGGGATCAGATCTCTTTTCACTCTAAAAAATGTTTCATCTTAAGATATTTGATCCCTCTTTGAGCTTGATAGATTCAGAGTTAAAATGGATCTAGTTTGGTTTACCCCTATTTAAATAGGTTATATTTCAAATGCATATAATGGGTTCTCATAAACCTGGAGCTAAAAAACGAACGACCAAGTTAAGTATACCTTAACTGCCCAACAAAAAATAATAAAAATAAAAATAACAACTATTTTTATTTTTATTTTATTTATGTTGACCTAGTTAAATGTTTACATGATTTTACATTACTAAAACATCTCCAAAGAAAATTACATTACAACATCTCTACCATACTCGGTTGGAGAGCACCTCTCATCGTAATTATTAAATTTTTTAAGGGTTTGAATCTCCACACTCAAATTTACCTCTTAATAATAAAATCTATGTCACTACACTTAAATACATGTTGTTCAAACATGTTTCCAAGACTAATTGTCTTCATATTGAACTAATTCTTTTAATTTTAATTCCATTTAACAAGAGTATCATTATTTTATCATCACAATGTAGTTAGGAGTCCTAGTGTTCTATGTGTAAGCTTCCGCTACATATTGCCCCAATATTTGCATAAGGAATTGGTGACAACTAGATTGAAAAATATTGCACGATAATAACATTGGGAGGAAGAAGGATGAGAAGATAGTCGTGGAATTATTAGTAGCACAATCACATGTATTTGCAATTGTTGATGCTTATGTTGATGGAGGTGGGAAGACAAGGGTGGACATTGCAAATCATTCTTATCTGATAAGAAAATGTTTACATGATTTTGCATTACTCCCACCATACATAAAATTATGTTTGAAGCAAAGATAAAGGTATGAATGACTCATATATGGAGTACGATATGGAAATATATTGTGGAAATAGGTGAAGTTGTGTGTCATTGTCACTCTTGTTTCAATACTGGGTTCGATTCTCCTAGTTAATTTTCATTTTTTCTCTTTGGTTTAGTGGTTTAGTTTGGTTTCCACTCCAACTCGACTTTTTATTGATCTTGGGAAGGCAATAGACTCTCTCTATGCAGTTGGTCATAAAATTTTTGGATGACCTACATTATCCATCTTTGGTTCTCCTTTCTATGCGAGTGGTTGACACCTTGGATATGATAGCTCCTCCCCAATATTAAAGGTATCCCTTAGTCCTTCCTTTCATCCTAACCTCTTTTTTTTTTATTACTTATCCTTGGGATTTTTTTAAATCATAATGGTGTTCCTGCTCTAGAATATAACAAATTCAAGGCTAAAAAAGGCACGATGAAAGATAGTAGGAATACCCTAAACATATGATTCCTTGTTTGAATTATCCATACCCAGGTTGACACCATGATTGAAGCATCCAACCTCATTAAGGAGGAGGCCATTAACTTAAAGTATTTAGTTAGGTATGAATGAATGGAATCAACCAATGCTTTGGTTGAGCTAGAATTCTAGGATTAGGTTCCAAATATGAGCTTCTCTCACTCCAAAGAGGCTAAGAATTTCAACTTGATAATTCTTTACTGTCTGAAAAAATATTCTATAACATAGGTTGTGTAAGAGAGGAGTTAACAACACCAAGAAGTTCTCCACAAATTGGAGTTAATAGATATACATTTTAATGTAATATGTTGAATAATTTATAACATTGACATCATTTCAACGAGCCTAAAGAATGTCAAGCCCAACCCATCTGAGGTAATATAACTTGCTCAGGTGTTTGAAGGTACTCCTTCCAACCCCATCCTAATTGATGAATATACTTGGGAAAAGGAGAACACTTAGTGGTAGTATTCATGGACACATACTTTTGGGTTAACATCACTTCTCATCTTTTATTAGCCTTACAAATAGGAACTAGATTTCTCAACTTGGCTTTTTTCAATCCAATCTATTATCTTTTATGTTGTGCTTAACAACTATTGAGATGATTATCTACTAAATATTTAGATTAAAAAAACTCTAATTTGTCATGTTTGAAAAACATATTAATAATTTTACTGACTATATTCCTAGTTTCTTAAAATTTAATCACAATTTATTTTATTTTCTGCTTTATTAATAACTACTAAAAATTAAAAATTAAACAATCTCACAAGACTCTCTAATGGTATTTAGAAATTTGAGGTTTCATAGTGTCTTCGTTATTTATTGCCAAGTTGGACATATGTTTATAGAATTTCCTTGTCATCTCTTTGATGTCATTAATTCTTATTCCAAACATATTTAATTTGCATTGGAATATGGATCTTACCCATTTCATGATGTCAAGTTTATCAATAACTTTTAGGAAGAAGTGTGGGGTGGTAAGAAGGCGGGGGGGGGGGGGGGGGGGGGGGGGTGGGGGGGGTGTTGGGGGGGGGGGGGGGGGTGCTTCTTAATAACCCTAATGTAAAAATTGAAACAAGCTATTCATTCAAATTCAAGCATATGTCCAACAATTAGGCCAATACACATAAATTATTGTAAGGACTTCTCCTGGCTTAGGCTATGAGTGTTCATTATATTACTATTCTAAGGGATTCACTAATAATAATTCAATATATTTGAAACAAAACCTAGCCTAGGGGCCAACATATGAAGCTCCTCCTCCAAAGAATATCAATGTTGCTTCAGTACTTTCTCAAAAATCCTTCTATCATGCTCTCTAAAACCAAAACAAGGATGTCGATCTTCAAGCCAACAAGGCACGATTTCTCAAAGTTGGACAAACAAAAATCAATGATGTTTAGGGGTGGAGGACTCTAGCTTGAAACCCCTCCCCCCAAACCCCCTTTTTATTTCTTCCCCATTTCATTATCATCATGTTGATGGATTTATTTTCGTAAGCAGAATAACCTAATTTATGGTGAACACAACTAGTTCATTGTCAGGGTAGCTCTCTTCATTTATTCACATGAAAGTATGTCCTCCCTGCATGCACATAATACTATAGGATGGTGGAGGCATGATCTCAAAACTTGTCCTCCTCCTCCACTGGTTGTTACTTACATAATCATGATGTTTACGCTCATATGTGTTTCCATTAAAACTAATACATGTGAGAAACTCATCATGTGTTATAATTCAATGGATTACTAGGGGAGCATAGCTCAAGGCTCTCCCCATCTTGATCTCTCTTGTATCCATAACAGCTAGTGGTTTCAAGTATTAGCAAGTTCATGCCATTGTTTTGTGAATCATTCTTTGGAATCATCTCTATGTATTTCATGGTTGCAATGCTACTATGCTTTGTGAATTTGGGTGTTAGTAGTCGTTTGCAGGCTCAGTTTTTTTGATTTACCCCTTTTGATTCCTTAGATTGGGATGCTTCCCACTAGCGAGTCTTGTTCTATGCTTGGTAAGGCCTCTAGCATGATCCACTTGGATGGTATTTGTTTTGTAAATTTCCTTTACCCATTTTTAATATAATTTTTCCCATGGAATTTAAGGGACCACCCTATTTCCTAAAAATTCACTCTTTGTTCCATATAATTGAATCCCCCCCCCTCCCCTAGCTGGAATTTTGAACTCCTAAGTGGGTGATCTTGTCTTGGTATACCATGTCATTTCCTTCCCATTGTGTGCCATTTTTTGCTACTAATTAATTCTCTATGGGACCTCTAGTCTACCAAAATATGCTCTTTGTCCACTCTCTGCCAGCCCAAAATAAACTTTGGAAAATGCGAAGCCTCTACTTGTACTCAACCCCATTATCACAGAAGCAAATATATTTAGGAATCTCTATAAGAAGACATTATTGAGACAAACATGAAACTCCAAGACCTATGGAAAATTATTACTCAGTTTTTGGAGGTTTTCAATATTTAAAGAGAAAATTGGCTCACCAAGATGATGAGTTGGATTCTCTCCATCAACATATTGAAGATCTGGAGGGTCATATCACAACCAAAAAATATTAGGCATCTAAATCCAATGTTAATAGAGAATGTGTTGGAAGCCACCTTCCTTACCTTAATCAATCTCCAAACAAGGACACTCAACCTATTGTTTAATGGTTTCTTAATGTAGTTTTTTCCTTTTGTTGGGGTTCTTCATCAATATGTACACCTTTCATCCTACTATCATTTTATTCTTCTTCATTAGTTTTTTTTATCTAACTATTCTCCCCTCTTGGAGGATAAGTCTATGGGAGCACACATGTAAATTACTTCCTGGGTATTTTCTACGACCAAGCATTGATTTTTAATATAAATTTCTCATTTATGTTAAAAAAACTTATAGGAAGAAGTTTTTAGAGTCAATTATCCTTGCGATGAAGTGTTTAGAGTCGATTATCCTTGTGATGAGCCACTCCAAAAGCTAATGGATATTGTTGAAGCACAAACTTGTTTTATAAGTATTAAATATATTTTCTCATAGAAAATTTTCAATGAGGAATAAAGGTTTTAAAAATTTGTTTAGATTTCTGGTTCTAATTTAAATGATTTAGATTATTGATCTAATTCTTAAAGAAAAAATGGAAGAGAGGAGTTGAGGGAGTTGTTAAGAAAAATTTAATATCATGGAAAATTGTTAAATGAAGGCATATATTAGGGAAAACTATTGGGATCAGGGGAGATATTGTGTTTTCCTTAATATCTCCCCCAAGTTCAAAGTTTGGGTGGGCATAGCAAGAGATATTAGGGAAAAATCCCATGTGGGGGATATATTAGTGAAAATTTAATATCTTCTAGTCATTTGAGAGTTTTTCCCAGTATCTTGCTCACGCTTGGAAGTTTTCCCTAATATTTCCCTCCACTCCCACCTTCTTTATGAGTGTAAATATTTTTCCTAATATATCCCCGTACCTTGATTTTTCACAATATTTCCCTCCACCCTTTACTTTTCCTTAATATCTTCCCCTCAGTCCCACCCTCATTATGAGTGTAATTATCTTTCCCTAATATCCAACCCCAACCCTAGGTTTCCCATAATATCTTCTTTCATCCCTACCCTCATTATGGGTTTTGGGATTATAGGGATATGGAAAACTCCACCCACCTCCACCAATTGGTGTTCCCTCTCCCCCTTTATTGATTTCTCCCAAATTCTACTTTCACCTCATCCTCATTATAAATGTAATGAGTTTCCATAATATCTCCTTACACCCTATACACAGTAAAATATGGAAAATACGACACTCTAACCCACTTTGAATAAATTTTATAGTGCTAAAAGTAATTATTATCAAATTACTTTAATATGGAACACTAGGTTTTCATATTTCAAATATGCAAAAATAAGTAATGGTCAAGGGGAATTTCATTAATGTTGACGTCATTTAAAATGGGAAGGTTTTTGCAGGTAAATATATTGGTTAGTATCACTAATCCTAACGTTGATTCCTAATTTTGACGGGACAAAGAATTATATCAAGAGAGATGAAGCATTTTGTCATCTATGTATAAATGTGTGTTTCATATATGTTATTAAGTGAAAAATGTTTAATTGTTAACTGGACACTACAATTTTTTTTAGAAAACTTTGTTATATGTATAAATTCAATCTCTCCATTATTGGAAAGAAATACAAAAAAAATGTTAATTATAAATCCCACTTATCTTCTTTTTGAATTTTAATTACTAAGTTGAGTCCAACCCATATCATGGTTATCACATTTGTCAAATTCACAATGATGTAAATTCTACAAAGTTTATACTTTGTTCATTATTTTGAGATTATCCATGAACACACACACACACATAGATATATATATGCAAAATAAATTGGCCACTAAATATATTACTTAATATTACCAAGGAACATGGATGAGCTCTGCAACAAGAAGCTTTCAAAGGTTTCTATATCCTCTATTCTCATCTTTTGTCTTGCATCATGAGTGCCCCCATCGAGGGGGATGGAGAGGAGGCCTCTCTTTATGAAACATGTTAGTGAATAAAATGCCTCTGTTAGAAAATTATATGCAAAGTATTTAAGTACACTTGATTCCTAACAACAATCTTCCTCTGACATCGAACACCCCGAGTCCTCCAATGCAACTTTTAGAAAGTATTTAGGCCCTACTATTAATGGAGCGAATACATGTCTTCTAAAAAATACAAAAGTACCCCTGTCAGATTCCTCTAGATAAAAAAGGGCAAAGATAGAGCAAATGAGGGAATATGCCATTATCTACAAATTATTGGCACATGGCTAGTGAATTATCTTCAAAAAATTAGTTTTTTACTATTATATTTAACAACATAAATGACAAAAGATAAAATATTTCTGGGAGGGTCATAATTCCTGAGCTAAGTGTTAATTTTTGAAGCTCAATGACAAATTCCAAACATGGGACTAAATTCCTGTTTTCAGGAAGACCAATTTTGACTATTGAAGCACTCAATTTGGACAAGGGAAAGTGTATTTTTGAAGTAAAGCCTGTAGAAATTTGAATAATAGATAACTTATTCACCGAGATTATCCTGATTACACACTATTTGAGCATCATGCATAATACATAATCTCTTCTACCATTGATCATCAATTTGCAGAATTAAAAACAATCGCATGCGCACATTAAAACCATAAACAATCACACATATAAACACAGGATTTATGGGAAAGCTTAAAGCTGAAAACCCCCAACTATCTGTATATTATAATGATAGAGAACATGTAACAATCATAGTACAAACTCCTCACAAGCTCTCAACACTATCTCCAATTGTTACACACAAAACAAGCTCAGATCATACATATCACATGCTCCAATCTGCTCCACCTGTCTGCCTGCCTCTACTGCGCAATCCAATATGGAAAAGCATGAGATCCAAGTTCGAATCCCACCAAGATGTATTGCGCAATCCTCATTGGCAATTTCAATCAATGTGTGGTGCAAACTCATGCACTAGTATAGTCACAACTGATAGTCACACTGCTCTTTCACCTAACCTCTCCACTGGTCTCCACTGAACTGTCCATGCACTTGAGTTAACTGATGTATTCTTTAGTTGATTTATGAGTTAATAATTAGTGAATTAATTTATAATTAATTCACACCACTCATCACTAGTGTATTAATTAGTTAGACTAATCACAACTAGTTCAACTAAGTAAAACTGAACACAACTCCATTAACTCCTCAATCAACTCCACCAAACTCAATCACCTGAGTTCTAACTGAAGTCCATCATGCAATAGCTCAACTAAGCCCTAGGAATAGCGTAATTCATTCTGTCAGCTACATGTACCACATCCGTAGCTCAAACTGAAGTGCTCCAAGAGGATAAGATAATGTTTATAGTCCAAATATTATTAAGAGCTAATAATATTCGACATATCTATTTTTAGACTGGCAATCTAAAAATAGATTCCGCCCAATATGTCTAAAAATAGAAGTCCATCTATTTTTACAACTTGACCAACCATCCACAAATAGCATCCTGCAACTCATAGAATATGATCGACATGTCTAAAAATAGACATAGTCTAAAAATAGACTTTACGCCAAAAATAGCCTGCGGGCCCACTTAGTGAAGGCGACTTCTTTCCACTAAGCTCATCATCTTGTTGCAATCTCAACACTCCCTCTCAACAAGATAAGGATTATCTGCCACCCCTATCCTGCCTCTGTGGTATTCGAATTTGCTCCTGGTGAGCGCCTTCGTCAAGATATCAGCATCCTGATCCTCCATGGGAATGTATGAAAGTAACATGATTCTCCGCTGCACACAATCTCTGATATGATGGTACCTGATGTCGATGTGTTTGGATCTATCATGAAATATTGGATTAGCCGAGAGTTTAATGCAACTCTGGTTATCACAATAAATCACAGTAGGCTCCAAGTGTGAACCGAACAACCCGACCAGGATCTTCCTCATCCATATAGCCTCGCATGCAGCCAAACTCGCTGCCATATACTCGGCCTCTGCTGAACTGAGTGCCATGGATCTCTGCTTCCTGCTGTACCAATAAACTGTTATCGACCCGATACTGAAAATCCCTCCAGATGTGCTCTTTCTGTCTGTTGGGCTCCCTGCCCAATCTGCATCCGTGAAGCCACATAGCCTCACCTCATCCTCCTGTCTGTACCACAATCCATATCCCGATGTGCCTCTGAGATAACACAATACATGCTTGCCTGCCTTCCAGAAGAGCTTGGTAGGCTTAACCATAGCTTGTGAAAGCTGGTTAACTGCATAGCATATATCAGGTCGTGTATTGACCAGATACATAAGCGACCCCACCAACTGTCGATAAACAGTGGCATCCACTACCTCCACTGAAGTAGCATCCTCCTTCCTCCAACCACTAGGAAGAGGAGTATCAACGGGCTTGCAACCATGCATGTTGAACTTCTCCAGTATCTCCCGGGCATACTTACCCTGAGAAACAAACAGTCCATCACTGCGCTGCCAAATTTCCAATCCCAGGAAATAATGAAGGAGGCCCAAGTCCTTCATCTCAAACTCTTTTGAAAGATCCTCCTTGCATGAGAGTATCAACAGCTCATCACTTGTCAAAATCAAATCATCTACATAAAGTACAATGATCAGCAACTTACCCTCCACCACAATCTGGTATAGGTTAGGATCCGCCTCACTCTTGGAGAATCCAAGTCCGGTGAAATAACTGTCTATCCATGTGTACCAAGCACGAGGTGCTTGTTTCAACCCATACAGCGCTCTCTTGAGCCTGCACACATGTGACTCGCTGCTGAAGATATCGAAACCTTCGGGCTGCTCTATGTACACCTCCTCCTCAATGACTCCATTGAGGAACACAGTCTTCACATCCATCTGATGAATGTGCCACCCCATCTGCGCTGAGAGAGCAAGAATCGTTCGTATGGAAGAATACCTTGCGACAGGTGCAAAGGTCTCCTCATAATCGATCCCCTCTATCTGTGAAAAGCCTCGGGCAACAAATATTGCCTTGTACTTCTCCACACTCCCGTCAGCTGCCTGCTTCACTTTGTAGATCCATCTCGAACCCACCACTAATTTCCCTTCCAGCCTTGGGACAATCTCCCATGCACTGTTTCTGACAATCGAATCATACTCTTCCACCATGGCATCTACCCATGCGGGATCCTCCACAGCTTCCTCGAAAGAGGATGGCTTTGTCATGATACACTTGCTCACAAGAGCCATGTATCCAGTGTACCGATCAGGTGACTGTCTCTGTCTGCGCTGTGATGTAGGTGCTCCTACAACCTTCTCTGCATCTTGAGCCAGTCGCTTAGCTTTTGTAGTGCGCTTCCGCCCTCTGATGGTTGGCGCTGCATGAGTGGTCTCTTCCACTCCATGAACCTCCTCTTGTGGATGATCCACATCCTGAGGCTCATCCTTAGGAACTAATAGCTCCTCATCTGCATGCAAGTGTGGCTCCCTCTCAAGCGAACACTTCATGGCTTTCTCCTCTTGAAATTTGATATCCCGTCGCACAACAGTCTTGCGACTGTCTGGAAAATACACACGATAGTTGTGGGGCGTATCAGTGTACCCCACAAATATCCCAACCTCTGCGGTCGGCTCCAGCTTCTTCCTGGCATCCTTCGTCACATGAATGTAAACAAGTGAACCAAAAATCCTCAAATGGGAAATATCAGGCCTCTTACCAGAAAACGCCGCCTCGGGTGTACTCATGCCAAGTATCCTGTGAGGAAAACGGTTCTGCACATATACTGCAGTATTGCATGCCTCCGCCCACAAGTGAATGGGTAGGCCTTGATTATGCAACATCGCCCATGCAGCACCCACGATCGTTCTATTCTTCTACTCAGCAACCCCATTCTGCTGTGGGTTATGAGGTGCTATGAGCTCTCTCCAAATTCCTTCTGCGCTGCAAAAGTCCTTGAATTCGCCAGAGATGAATTCACCACCATTGTCGCTCCTAAGAGCCTTCACATGCTTCCCCGATTCCTTCTCAACCAGCGCCTTGAACTCACAGAACTTTGAGTATGTCTCGCTCTTCTTCTGCATGAAGAAGATCCAGCACTTTCAAGAAAAATCATCAACAAAGATCACATAGTACCTGTGCTTTGCTGTCGAAGCTACTGAGAAAGGTCCACACACGTCTGTGTGAATTCTCTCAAGGATCGTCGTGGCGCGACTATCCTTCTCGTGAAAGGTGGCTTTCACAAATTTTCCCCAAGGTACACCCCTTGCACTGATCTGACTGCGCAAGAGTGCCCTTAGGAAGCCCAGTAGAAATCTGCTGCAGTATCTTCAAAGCTCCATGGTGAAGGTGGCCCAATCTCCGGTGCCACAACTCGCCATCATCCCGGCTCACCACTCCTTCTACCTTGCCTGCCATTGCTGCACAGCCATCTACCTGCAATTGATAAAGGTTCTTAACTCGAACCCCTATCCTCCGGGTCTCACCAGTTTCCTTACTGCGCAGGAAAGCCTTTCCCTCGCTAAAGACAACATCATATCCCTTGTCTTCTAACATTGCCACAGAGATAAGATTCTTCTTCAATCCTGGAACATGCATCACTTCCTTCAATACGAAGGGTTTACTAGACTCCCTCTCAAAGGAAATGGTACCGATACTGGTCGCACTGTATCTACCATCATCGCCCATATCGATGTGCACTCCAAGATCTTTCTCATCCATATCAGTGAACAAATCTCGATCTCCTGTCATGTGAAAAGACGCACCACTATCCAGAAACCATACTGATCCCGCCACACTTGACACCAAGCATGCGATCAGCGAAAAATCCAACTCAAACTGCGAGGCTAAGGCCTCTCCAACTGCGAATCCAGCAGCCTGCTTATTTTTCTTCTTCTGCGGACAATTTGTGGCATAATGTCCGTGTTGGTGATAGTGAAAGCACTTCACCTTGGACATGTCCTGCTTCTTGCCTTTCGCACCGGAATGAGAAGCTTTCTTACTCTTCCCCTTCTTTGCTTTGGCATCCAAAGCGCAATTCTCTTCATCAGAGTTCTTTGATGACGATCCGTCCCTGGTACTCCGCCTTATCTCCTCTTGCACAAGATCCGACCAAAGTCGCTCCCATCCTGGAAATTTCTCCCGACCATTGACAGAATCCTGATAGGCATGCCAACTCTTCGGAAGACCAAGGAGAGCCAAGCTCACTAATTCCTCATCATCAACAGTCACCCCCACACTTCCCAGCTCATCCCTGCATTGGATGAACTTCGTGAGGTACTTGGGCATACTGTCGCCTTTCTCCATCTTTATGTTTCTGAGTCTATCCTTGAGCGCCAACTTCCTCTGGTCGCTCTTGCTTTGGAATAAATATGTCAAGGCTTTCCACATCAAGAATGGAGAAGCCTTACCATGCAGGCTGGACACTATGTGATCCTTCACGCCCTCCAACAGAATCCTTCGACACTTTGCTGTCTTCTTTTTCCAAGCCTCAACTAAGGCAACATCGCTAGAAGTAGGCTTTGGGACTTCGACGCTCTATGAACTCCTTGACCCATTGTCATCTAACACCGCCTCCATCTTTGTCCTTCCATGCAGTATAATTGTTTGCCCTCAAGGGCATACTCCAATGTAAACCCGTGAAAGACATCTCAACTTCGACACCAAGAAAACAACTGCCTTGCCAAATTCGATTCCACCGGCCCACAAACTCAGCAAAACTGATGTTATCACGATTGCTCCAATGATCGATATCGCTCGATACCATGTAGAAATTTGAATAATAGATCACTTATTCACCGAGATTATCCTAATCACACACTATTTGAGCTTCATGCATAATACATAACCTCTTCTACTATTGATCATCAATTTGCGGAATTAAAAAACAATCGCATGCGCACATTAAAACATAAACAATCACACATATAAACACAGGATTTATGGGAAATATTAAAGCTGAAAACCCCCAACTATCTGTATATTATAATGATAGAGAACATGTAAAAATCATAGTACAAACTCCTCACAAGCTCTCAGCACTATCTCCAATTGTTACACACAAAACAAGCTCAGATCATACATCTCACATGCTCCAATCTGCTCCACCTGTCTGCCTGCCTCTACTGCGCAATCCAAGATGAATAAACATGAGATCCAAGTTCGAATCCCACCAAGATGTACTGCACAATCCTCATTGGCAATCTCAATCAATGTGTGTGCAAATCTCATGCACAAGTATAGTCACAACTGATAGTCACACTGCTCTTTCACCTAACCTCTCCACTGGTCTCCACTGAACTGTCCATGCACTTGAGTTAACTGATGTATTCTTTAGTTGATTTATGAGTTAATAATTAGTGAATTAATTTATAATTAATTCACACCACTCATCACTAGTGTATTAATCAGTTAGACTAATCACAACTATTTCAACTAAGTAAAACTGAACACAACTCCATTAACTCCTCAATCAACTCCACCAAACTCAATCACCTGAGTTCTAACTGAAGTCCATCATGCAATAGCTCAACTAAAACCTAGGAATAGCGTAATTCCTTCTGTCAGCTACATGTGCCACATCCGTAGCTCAAACTGAAGTGCTCCAAGAGGATAAGATAATGTTTATAGTCCAAATATTATTAAGAGCTAATAATATTCGACATATCTATTTTTAGGCTGGCAATCTAAAAATAGATTCCGCCCAGTATGTCTAAAAATAGAAGTCCATCTATTTTTCCCGACTTGACCAACCATCCACAAATAGCATCCTGCAACTCATAGAACATGATCCATATGTCTAAAAATAGACTTTGCGCCAAAAATAGCCTGCGGGCCCACTTAGTGAAGGCAACTTCTTTCCACTAAGCTCCATCATCTTGTTGCATTCTCAAAAAATCCCAGATGTGCACAAAAGGACAGGTCGGCCTTAACAGGAAATTGCAGATCCTTGGAAGCCTACAAATACGAGTGACCTCAAGCACATTTGGAAACCACCAAGAATATTCTTCTTCCCTTCTTCATTGATTGGTTCACAAAAATATGAGGTTGGGTCACAAAGATTGCTTCGTACAGGCCCGAGATTGCAAGGTCTGAGCTCGCACGTATGTTTAGGGTTTTGGTTTCCAACCACAAGATTGACACAGGAAAATTTCGGTTACAATTGCAGGCACATAGGCTCATATGTGCAATTGGAAGTTCTCAATTGCACACATAACTCTCCCTCCATGTAGTTGGCCTATAGGGTTACAATTTGACATTCGACCGCAGTCAACTGCAGTTGACTGCATATATAAGAATTTGTCTCTAATCAATATTGATGCTGGGAAAATATTTCTAAATATTGTTGGGTTAATTTTACTCGATGATTTTGTATTATCTTATTGTACTCTCCGCTGAACATTTTATCACAATTTAATTAGAAGAAGAATTTCAAAGGTTTTTTTCATAGTGGGTTTTTCCCTATTCATTGAACAAAATATGGTATCTCTTATTGATGTGTTGATTATCTCCCTTTTCATTGCATTTAATATTGTATCTTCAATTACTGTTGATGATTGGAAATATTCATTTTTATTTGAAATATTGCTAATCAAAGAATTGAATTGGTTTAAAGTAATTGAAACATCATAGAGCAGCGTGAAAATTTAAGATGGTATCAGAGCCGAAGTGAAGGACAAGCCCAAAGGAGATAAGAGTTGAAGAAATCATTTTTGAAAAATTTAAAGGATACTATCTTATCAAGTCAATATGTCTTCCTCTTTATTAAAGGAAAATGAGAATTTGGGTGATTCATCTAACTTTGTTACATGGAAAATCAGGCTGGAAATGATAATTGATAACAATGATATTTTAGAATATATTCAAGGAAATTGTTGATAGTGCTGGACCCACCAAAATTTAGGGTATCTCCCTGATATGAAGTCCCAACTAGACCTTACACCATTTGGAGTAGCAGTCCCAGTAGTGGGGTGTTAATGATTTTCCTTGGTTTGCAAAACACATAAAATGGTGCACAGTGTCTTTGGTGAGAACAATTGTGTGACCCTATAGAGAGTCAAGTGCAACGCATGATGGTTCCAATAGGAAAAATGGTAAAGGAAGTGTGCCCCTTGGAAGCCTATAATAGTATGCAACTTAGAAGGAACACATGAGCGAAAATACGTCACATGCACTAACAAGTGGAATAGTCCACAAGTTAGGGTGATGGATTAACACATCAAAATGCATTCAACAAGATAAATACAAATGAAAACAAAATATTTCATAAGAACATGCATAAGTTAAATGATATACATTGAAAATAAAACAAGAGTAGTCCTAATATATTCACAATATATGCATGAAAGCGTGTCACATGTGAGTTTTATTAAAAGTGATAGTTCCAATCATACATACAACATTTGACAAGCCCCTTGCCCCAATAGTAGAATTTGAAGTCTACAATACCTGCTCCTCCAAAGAAGTATACTCCCTCTACGCTATGAAGAAGATAAGTCTCACACAAAATCCCAAGCTCTCTCTAAGCCTAAGCCTAGCCAAAATATTGTCTCCCAAAAGCATGTTACAAGACTTATGAGGACATATTTATAACAAAGGGGGGTGAATCTTGGAATGCCCCTTTTGTGACTCTTGGACTCCCCTCATGACTCATCAAATTCTTACAAAATAACTCATTACATTACATATGACTCTTCACATTCCAACAAGGACACTTGGAATTTCACTTTTACAATAATTATAAATAATATTACATTTTCCACTTGTACCCATATAAGACAAAATAGGGTAGAGAAAAATTGGCAGCGTGACAAGACAAAACACTATGATGCTAGAGTTGGGGTGAACTCAAGCCGGGAAACTTTGAATTGATGCCTCTCCGCTACATATTGATGCCAAGCTTGGTACTGTTCAATGGTTTCCACAAAATTCATAATAGTGTCGGGCTAGAAGCAGACTCTTGCCTCCACAACATCCGAGTACAATGTCTTGGAACTGGTCTGAACCTCTTTCTCAAATAGGAGCAACATTGTTCTGATCTAAACTTGACCACTGATGTAGGTTTGCATGTTTTGTGAAAAGTGAAAACCGACCAAAGGAATGATAGATATTCCCAAGGGAAGTGTGGAAAATGAAAATATCTAAGAGATAGTGGTGGCTCGAGTGCATATATGACTAAGTGTAAATGAAAAAAGACAAATAAAGTGCAGAAACTAAGTAAATGGGAAGAAATCCAAATCGATGAGGAGAGTCACCGCAACGACGACCATCAGAACAAAAATGAAGAAACTAATGCGACACTTGGGAAAGGAAAATGATAACTTGAAAAAAATCTTCTACAAGCTAAAGCAAGTTAAAAATATAGCATGCATGCAAAGAAACAAGAAAATCAAGACCCACACAAGGAAAGCGGGAAAAAGCGACAGAAAACACGACAAAAGTGATAAATGCGAAACTCACCGAGAAAAGTGAAAACGATCACACCGAAGGTTCCTTGATATCCTCGAAATGCTAGAGCTGAAATATCGAGTGTGCAAATGATCTCCAGGGGCGCTGATTACATATATTTGATAAAATTAGGATTTATGATGCCCATGCCAAAAATCAAGGGAAAATTGACACATGGCGACAATTTCCAAAAATAGAAAGTGGGAAAATTTACCATGCACATCACTAGGAAATATTGTACGAATCTGGGAAATGGGAAACTTTTGCCCTCAGTGCACTGCATAGTTTCTGAGCTCAGTGAGGGATTATGCAGTATCTGGTATAAATGTTGGGCTTCCTATCATAACTGCATAGTTTCTGAGCTCAAGGATAACTTCTAGTCATGAAGGCATAATTCCAGTCATCAAGGTTTCTTTCCCTCAGGGATTGAATAGTTTCTGGAGGCAATCCCAGTACTACTGTGTAAGGCTTAGACAAGAGGTTAGCTTGTGACTTAGAAAAATTAACTAAGTGAAAATCAAGTGAAAAAAATCATACATGAAGGATAAACATCACTCAAAGCATGAATACCTGATAGCAGTGCAAGGTAAGCTCATGTGAAAAGAATGTTAGGCTCCAAAACCTAAGCAAAGGAAAAATTTTGGAGGGTGGTTGTAGCCGCTACAATATTGGTGACACACTAGTAGAAATATAGCTCTCTGAGTGAATCTTGTCTCATGAAAAATATGTCTCACCCTTCCGGAAGTATTATTCAATCCATTGATACCATAACTTTCTTACTTAGTATGAGTTAAAGACATGGTCCCATCCATCCTCTTTATTAGTGGAACTCTAATGAAGGCAAGTCAAATTGAGTTGCTTCGTTTGGGGATGAGGAGTATATAAGTGCATAAGTAAAAAAAGAAAGTTTCTAGAGTCTTAGTTTCATCTCTGGTGTTTCGTCGCTGCCAGCAGGCCTTGACAGTACCTCGAAGGAGTCACATCAGGAACACAAACATTTCTCCGATGCCAGCGAGCCTGGATAGTACCCTAACGGTGTTGCTTGCTTCACCTCTCTACACACGAAGCCTTTCTCTTCTTTCACCCTTTCTTTCATTTTTTTCATTTTTGTGTTCAAAGAACTATGCATAGGCACTTATTTTTTTCATGGGGCAGAAGAGGGATCTCGACTTATGAAGAGAAGAAGAGGTTGTACCTTCAGAGAAGGATGTTTATGTAGACCTATGACATACTTGTTAAGGTTTTCCTCCCCTCCTTAATCTACCCGACTAGGTTGAAAAGGATTAACTGAAAAGATAAAACCAATTAGAGAAGGTGGTACCAGTTAAAATTCAAACATCGTGATTTCCCGGTGATTTTCTCCGAAAAGGAATGCATTTTCCATCATAGTATCATCAAATTAAATAATGCAGGGTTCATGCAAAGAGAAGGAATAAACAACAAACCAAGTTTTTATAGTAGAACAACTCCCTCTTAGATTTCACCATGCTTACTTTAGAAGACGAACACGGTATCATGCGGAAAATAACCTATAACTAATATAAAGAAAAGGAAAGAAGTTGAACGAAAAAAAATGAACGTAAATAAAATAAAAGTAAACAACAAATAAAAGAAAAAGACTACTCCTACTCCTACTCCTACCCTAAACAGAAAGTAAGCCAAAATCACGTGAAGTGATGATTCCAATGCATCAAAGTTTGAATGCACACGCAGAAAAGTAAAGGCAAAAAGCACATGAAAATCATTATGCGGGTGTAACATAGTGTCATGACACATCACGAGTCAAATACTTAAAAACACAAACTTTTGAACATTGAAGGTGAGAAAACCTAAATAAAGAAGAAAATTTTCATTTTTCCATGGTGCTCGCTATGTAGGGTTCCTCCAATGACTGAGGGATAGGATCGTGTAACACAAGTGGAGGATGCGAAATTTGTAAAATTTATTTATCTTCAATGTGTGTGATGGAGTGATGAGGATCCTCAAAATATTAAACACTCTTATGATTGGGGATGGAATAGACCTCAAGACTATGAGGACCTGACATAACCATCATCTTGGGCTAAACTGCCTTGAAAACTTGAGGAAGTTCCAACTCATCAAATGATAGTTCATCAAATATCAGTGGCTTCAAAAAATCAATAATGGAAAAATTAGAATCATGACCAACTGGATCAATGAAAAGGTCACGACAAACATGATAAAAAATTTCAAGATAAAAAACAGAGATATCTTTATGATCTGATGAACCATACAAAGGGAGAGATGAATAATGCAAAATTTTACCCTCTGCATTTTCAGAAAGGGAAGATGAGAGATTGGGAAGATCATGAGTATAATATTCATCCTCACCACATCTAGATGAAAAAGTGACATTCCACGAGTTCTGTGAATGATCAGAAGTATCACGTTAGAAACTAGATTCTCACAAGGTTCAACTGAAATTACAAAATCGTGGAAAATGTAATGATGATGCAGAAGAGCTACTGAAGGGAGGAAGTCTTATTCCATCGCAGATTCTTGTTCAACAATGGGCTCCACCAAATAATCATCATAAATGATATAGAAAGTTGGTTGATCAATACCAACTCCATATAACACTTGATCCTCATGAAAATCAAGAGAAATATTTGAAACAAGTGAAAAAAAGACTCATAATCCAGAGGATCAGTGGAATCAAAGGATGGAGGATTAGGAGATAACACTTCATCACAACCATCAAGCTTTAATTCCAAACTTTCATAGGAATTCTTAACATGTGGGGTGGGAGGAGATATTGGTACATCAACAGATGAATTCTGAATCTCTCCCACTTCAACTTGTGGAAGTAGAGATGACTGATGAGAAGAAGACAAAGGGTTACTTGGAACAGCAACCTTGTCCGTCACAGTTTTAGAAGCTTTATGAGTGAGGTATGCTGGGTGAGATTTAAGAGATTCTAACTCGTGCCGACAAGAAATCCCAATCAACTTCATCTTCTAGAAATTCAACACAGAAATGCATAAAATGATGGTGAAAATGATGTAGTGATTCATCAGGTTATTTTCACAATTCTAAAATTTTCTTGGACATATGTTTATAATCATACTTGTCAAAAGAGTGAAACAGTTCTATGAAAAGATCTTAAAAAGAGTTAATGGAGGCATCGGTTAATGTGTGACACCATTGCCTATCGTGCACTTCGAATGTGAGAATGCAAAATGAACAACGAACATCCTCAACAGGGATGTTGGGTTTTGTGCAAAATTGAAGAAATTTTTCAGTATTCTCAAGTATGTTTGTTTCACCCTCGCCATCAAATTTAAGATGTGACAAGTCATCAATGATATTTATTGGCACTTGTAATTTGATATCTTTGAAAAACATGTCGGAAGTATGATTTTGGAAGAAGTCATAAAATGAGTGCAGAAATTTGAAACAGACTTCAAGGGCTTAGCTTGTCATCTGACCCTCCTTCTAGCACTAGAAATGTTGATGGTCCTAAACCTGCCAACATTAAGGGGATCTCCCTGATATGATGTCCCAACTAGACCTCATACCATTTGGAGTAGGAGTCCTAGCAGTGGGTTGTTAATGATCTTCCTTGGTTTTCAAAATTCATAGATGGTGCACAGTGTATTTGGTGAGAGAAAGTGTGTGGCCCTAGAGAGAGTCAAGTGCAACATACAGCGGTTCTAACACGTGAAATTTAAAAGTAAGTGTGCCCCTTGGAAGTCTGTAATAATACACAACTTAGAAGGAACACGCGAGCGAAAATACATCACACGGACTAACAAGCATAATAGTCTACAAGTTAAGGTGATGAGATTGGTAATCAAATGAGAGGCAAAAAAAATTCTCAAACCCATGGAGGAAAAGTGATGAATGTAGGATTTCCCCAACCCGACACGAACTGCACACAAGTGTCATGCTCAAGAGTGACCTACTGCCGAAGCAACTGATGAATATTTCCATTTTTCCCCTACCATTTCTGGCGAGTACCCCAAGTACTTTTTAATACAAGCTTGAATGGGATAGCATATTCTTGTCATAAAAGTTTGTCCTTCGAACAAATCCATCCTAGTACATTTTACGAGCCCTAGGAAGGAGGAAATCGGTAGCGTCGTGATGATGAGTCCAATGTCGTTAAATTTTATAGAGTAAAAAAAGGTGAAACTCGATGCCTTTTCATGTTTAGAGAGTTTTAAAAGAGGTTGAAAAGAAAACTCCATAGGGCCCTTTCGTAGATATTTCCTTGAATCCAAAAAGGTAGAAAACAAAGTTCAAGAGAACCTCTTAGTCAGGATTGACTAAGGTATTCATTTTTCATAAATAGTTTATCCCAGCCTAAAAAAGGGGTAAACGTATAATGGGTAAATGAAATTTTGTTTACTTTAACGAGTTCAAAATGAAAAATGCTTGGCAATATTTTCATATTTAGAGAGTTAGAAAAGAGCTTAAATATGACTCCCAGGGGGTGACTTTTTCATTTGTTTTTACTGAGTCTGAAAAAGTAATAAACTAGAACTCGTTCTCACATCATCTATCAAAATTTTACCATGTTGCTGCACAAATGTGAAGATATTATCTATTTCCAAGGAAAATAATTAAAATATGGACAAAAAACCTAACAATGACTTAAACATTTATAAAAATAAAAAAAGTAAAAGCATTTTTCACTTTTCACTTTCACAAGTCATTGGAGAAGTTTTTTACCCTTTTTTACCTTGATCTTTAGGAGCTAACTATGGCTAATCCAGGAATCTAATCGACGAACCATCTATGCCAGGTAAGAGCCATGCTTACTATATTTGATTTCATGCCTTTTTTTTAGCAATTTTCATGGTGTATTTTGATTTTTTGGGAAGAGGCTTTAAACTCATATTCACTGAGGATTAGCGTGAGTATTTCCTTCGGGCTTGTGCCGATCCTTGTTTTTTTTCATAGGCTGCATGCTGATTGGTGCTCCTATTTTTAAAACAGGCGCATCGATCATAGAGATCGAAAAAAAAGAAGAATATTTTCCCAAAAAACACCATTCAAACTGGATTTTTAGGCCCAAATTTTTAAAATATGTTGTACAATTGCTGTGACGGGAAGAAATAAACAAGAAAAATGGCGATTGAATGGAGGAAGAGAGAGCATGAGGATGAGGACAAAAAATCCATGAAGGATTCAGACTTTCTGGTTGCCTTGAGGAATTGTGGGCTCCTCAAGTTCTTCTTAACTCCAGGCTTAAGATCGCAGCCTGAGTTGCTATAATACTTGGTAAGCATATGGGACATAAGATGAGAAAGATTCATAATTGGTGACCAAGAACTAGAAATCGAGGTCTCCGACATCTATTTCATCACAGGCTTGTCATGGAGGGGGGAACGAGCCTGTCTAGCAGGAAGCAAAATTATGGGTGAGAGCATGGATATGTTAATAGGGAGGCAGTGCCCAAAAGCAAACAAGTCTTCCATTGGGAAGGTTGACATGAGAACCGTAAAAAACCTGCCTCTAAAGGTAGTTCTGCATACTATAACATGTGCTACTATGGAACAAGCTTCATATGAGGCTACCAAGTCTCAACTTCAGACTACCATAGCCTGTATGGCACCCACGATATTCAACTAGTTAGAAGTAGTTTTGGCCAACATGAAGAAACAACTCACCAAATGAAAAAATGACCAACTCAAACAATTTGGTTATGGTTCGATTCTAACATCATTATTTTTGGAACGAGTGTCGTTGTTCTAGTTTCAGTGGGCAGAAGTGGCCGTGTCAGGACCACGAGATCCACGTATGATTCGATGGAGTGAGCTGATGCCTCACTCAGGAGGCAGGCTACACATGTCATACAAACCAACTTTCTTCATATGGCTGAGGTGCCAACTAATCGTAGTGGAGGATTGGCTATATTCTAGGACCGACTTCAGAGCTGACCCAGACCTTCCGCTTCAGGAGGGTGATTATTGGGATGAGAGAGGTAAACATATTTTTTTTGTTAAGTTTTGCATGTTTATATTTTTTTGGTATATGTGTTCTAATGTTTTAAACTTATGTGCTGTAGATTTTGGACCTCGAAGACCTGTTGGGATGTCTCCCATAGCGAGAAGAGTGATGAGGGAGTTTGATGCTACACCTTATGAGGAATAAATAGATAATGAAGAGGAAATAACTTGGAACCTGGAAGCATTGACTGGTGGGATTTCAGGGTACGCCCATGTTCATGATACCAATCGCCGCTACCAGAGTTACATTGTGGGGGTCTCATACCGGATCCATCGATTGCTGACTCGAGTTATCTGAGCAGTGAATTGTTATCATGAGCATCATGCTGATTAGTCCACTTTAGTTTTAGTTCTGCAGTTTTTATTTCTGGGACTTGCGAGTCACTTGTGTCCTACAACACATATATTTTTTGGATCATGATGTGCTAAAAACTTTTCAAACATTATCGAAATATATATATATATCTTTCTGTTTAATGCCTGATGTGGTAATGATCATGGTTTTACAAATTTCGCATATTTCTATCTAAAACATAATTAGCCAATGCAACTGTTAATGTATTCATGCGTCTTGGAATGTGATAATATGTAATATAATAAAAAAATATTTCTAAGAGACGAACACGTAGATACATTCTCAAAATTTGAGGATTTCTGACGGAATATTTCCCATTGAGTTGAAGGACAACAAGTTGTGAATCAAGGTTTATAACCAGTTCCATAATGCTAAAAGTAATAGCTTCTGACAGAAGTTCAATGACTACACTATACTCTGCAAAATTGTTGGTTGTACGACCTAAACAGATACCTTGTAGATCCACTAACTCACCATTGGGATCATAGATTTCCCATGGAGCAAAGGATAAGTTTAGAGTACTACGACAAGAACCGTCAACAAAACCAACATAAGGAGTTAAAGACATCTACAAACCAAGTAAAACAAGATAAGCAGGAAAATTGCTCACAAAAAGCACACCAAAACTAAACTGTACAAAAATGAAAACACACTGAATGTACAAAATTAATTATGCGAAAATAATTACACATAATACTTTTTGAGGTAAATCCCATTCTAGGGCTTATCCAAAGAGTTTCCTTCATAATCAATTAACTCATAGGCTCCTTTTTGCAAAACATGTTTGAAACTGTATGACCCATACCACATAGGTTCGAATTTCCCTACCCCAAGCTTATTGTGAGCTTGGTCATATAGAAGAACCAAGTCTGCTTCAGAGAAAGCACATGGAGAAACAATCTGATCGAAATGGGCTTTGACCCAATTCTTTTGAGCTTCAGTGACTAAAACGATGAAGCGACGAGTTTCATCAAGCCTTTCTAGATATAGAATATGTTCCTCTTCCGATGAGGTATTTGGGAGTAATTCAAAAACTAACTTGAGTGAATGGATCTCATATTAAATCGGTAAAGTTTCTTCCATACCATATACTAACTAAAAAGGAGTAAATCTGGTAACATTTTTGGCCGAGGTTCAGTAAGCCCAAAGAGCTGAAAAAAAACATGAGATGCCAGTTTGACTTGTGCATCCCAATGGTGCGCT
This sequence comes from Pinus albicaulis, assembly GCA_034641835.2. Classification (NCBI taxonomy): domain Eukaryota; kingdom Viridiplantae; phylum Streptophyta; class Pinopsida; order Pinales; family Pinaceae; genus Pinus; species Pinus albicaulis. The sequence continues at coordinate 2,776,002 of MU968493.1, read as the reverse complement.
GAAGTATGGTAACTAAAAATTTGTTGCCTACTTCAACTTGGCCATTGGCATGCGGGTAATAATAATTTTAGCTATCGTGTTGTAGACCCAACTGTTTGGTCAGGTCAGTCATCATGTAATGGCGGAAATGGGAGCCATGGTCGGTGACGATGGCTTGAGGAACTCCAAATCGGGCCATAACGTGATTGAATAGAAACTGAGCGACAATTTTACCGTCAGTGGCATATGTAGCCGTTGCCTCGGCCTATTTGGTAAACTAATCAATGACGAAAATAATATAGGCATGCCCCCCAGCCGAGTGAGGGTTACATTTCATAAAATCAATGCCCCATTTAGCGAAAGGGCCAACGGTACTAACTGGGTGTAAGGGTGCGGGTGGGGCGTGAATTTTCCGTTGATAAATTTGGTAGGCGTGACATTTTCGGACGTCAAGAATGCAATCCTTGAAGATGGAAGGCCAGAAATACCTAGCGCGAAGGATCTTATGAGGATTCACATATCTAGACATATGACCACCACATGCCAGCCTAGAGTGGCAATCATTGAGTGCTCTCTCGTTGTCTTCGAAAATTAAACATCGACGAAGAATCAAGTTGACGCCGATGCAGTATAAAGTATCTCCTATGATGTTATAAGGTTGAGAGTGATGTCGAATGCATCGATGATCAAATTTAGTCAACTCAGATCCAAAAGTTTGAGTTTGGAGATACATGATGATATCACCATACCAAGGGTCGATAGTGCTGATAAGAAAGAGAGTATCATCTAGAATCTTCTCATCAAAACTGGAAGAGATAGCTGTAGAGGGAAGGGAGCATATTAACTTGGCAAAGTCTAGTGATTTTTTAGATTTGGAAGCAGTAAATTCCAAATCGAATTCTTGTAGGTTGAAAATCCATTTAGAATACTCCCCCCCAGTAATTGATGAGTCAAAATGTAGGTCATGGGGTTGCAATCAGATATCACTATAGTCGTGAAAAGTAAAATGTAATGCTGAAAATGTTTAACAACATGAAATGTAGCTAAAGCTAATTTATTGACATGGGCATATCGAGTCTCCGTATCCATGAGATTGAAACTGAGGTAGTAAACAACGTGTTTGTTGCCATCATTGTCATATTGGACCAGTACCATATCAATATTTCTGGAAGCAACTGCTAGGTAGAGGAAATAATCACGATGGTAATTTTGGGGATGAATTAAAGTAGTGTTGATAACAACAACCTTTAAGGCATCAAAGGACTTTTGAGTGACCTCATCCCATAGGAATGGGATGCATTTCTTAAGAAACTATGTAAAACCTTTAGCTAGCTCAGCGTAGTTAGGTACAAAATGACGAAGGAAATTGGCTTTCCCTTATAATCTCTGCAACTTATGTAAGGAGTAAGGAGGGGGTAAATTGACAATAGCTGCCTTGAATTTTAGAGGATCGAGATGGATGCCTTCCTTGGAGATGAAAAACCCTAGAATTTTTCTAAATTCAATGCAAAAGACACATTTATGCGAATTAAGTCAGATGTTATAATGTCTACAGTGGAGAAAAATTTCTCGACGGTGAGCAAGATGGTCACATTGCTTAGCTGAATGGATGTGTAAATCGTCTAGATAAGGTTGAACGATGTATTTTATATCATGAAAGGAATATGACATTGCTTGATGAAAAGTGGTTTCAGCATTTTTTAAGCCGAAATGGAGCTTCTTATAGGAAAAAGTTCCCCAAGGAAAGATGAAAGCAGTTTTATGTTGATCGGCTGACAGGATGCTATTTTGGTTATACCAAGAAAAACCATCCATAAAAGAAAATATCTCACTCTTATCACATTCATCAATGATTTGGTCAATGAAAGGAGTGGGATAGTTATCTTTAGGCCAGGCATGATTGATGTCGCGATAATCAACACAGACGCGGATAGTGCCCTGCTTTTTATCGACAAGGATGATATTATAAACCCAATCTGTCAAAGGGATTGGATATATGACCCCAACTTTGAGAAGATTTTCAACTTCTCCCTTTATAGCAGTTGCCTTTCTAGGATGCACGGGGTGGATTCGCTGACAAATAGGCTTCGCATTAGGATAAATGGGTATCTCATGCACCACTATACTGGGATCAATGCCAGGCATTTCTTCATATGACCATGCAAAGACATCCTGAGACTCTTGAAAAAGACTGGTATAAAGCTTGATCTCATCCGGAGAGAAAGTTACCTCGATATGGATGTTCTCGACGATTCTTGGTTTGACAGAAATTTCGATAGGCATCGTAGCAGTGATGTTTCCCATGTTTCCTTCAAAAAAGACCTCATGTGTTAAAATGGGTGTCTGAAGTGGACAGTTTGGAGCATGGGAAGAAAATTTTTCAACACACAAAGGAATTTCTCCAGAACTTGGAAGAAACAAAGAACGATGATGGGTATCGTCCCAGGGTATTTCCTCAAGAGACATGGTCTCCATGATACTTTCTCCGGAAGGAAACATCTCGTTCAAGGGATAGAAGAATCCGAAGAACCAAGCCAAGGAGATTGAGAATACGCGTCGAAGTGCATACTAGGAGTAGTATGATCAGGATCAAGAACCAAAGCCGAGATAATTTTAGAATAATTGATTTCAACAGGGCTTAACGACATAACATCACTGAAAGAATAAATTTGATCAGGGGATGGAATGACCCAAGGATTAGATGAAGTAGAGATCATCATGTTGATATGAGAAGTGTTCGGCGGTGGGAGAGAAAAAAGACCCATTAAGGCATAATCTTTAAAAATTCTTGCCCCCACACTCTCATATGGTGCGGTGGTATGCTCCACATGTGGTAACTTTCTTTCCGAGGAAGTAGAAGAAAAAAAGGAAAGTTAGTTGACAGTGACGATCTTCCCTTGATGTGGGAAATTAAGGACACAAAGTAGAGTGGATGACACACAAAGCATAGTGTGGGTCCAACTCCGACTGAGTAGAAGATTGTAATTGAGTTTAGCGTCAACAACCTCTAGTTCGACATTGACCATTTTTTCCTTCCAAAGTGACAGGTAGGTAACTTAGGGAGAATACCAAAATGAAGGGAATATCTTCCATCAAATGCCTCCAAAGTGTTTTAAGATTGGCTAAGAGTCGGAGAGCCAATGGCTTTCCAACAAGACATAGACATGATGCAAGTGGATGCACCCTCATCCAAGACTAACCGATGGATTGTCTTTTGGAGAATCCTATTTCAAGGCATCATATTTGGATTTTCCTTTTCCTTTTTTTTTACCTCTGGAATTTCTGTCTACCGCGGTAGATTGGATGACATTAACCTTTATAGTTTTACCAGGATTCGAAGGATTTTGAGGGACAAAATCAAAGGAGGAAGTGGATTTCTGCTTACTAGAAGTAGAGGAAGACTTTCGAGAAGTTTGGGTAACTAACCGAATGATTTCATTGACAGGTGGTGTCATCGAAGCTTTTGAAGTTTCAGGTTTGGTAGAAGCATGCGGAGCATCAGGTAAGAGATCATACAACGTGCCAGACTGGGAATAAATTAGATCAAGATACTGTGCATGAGAATTGTCTCGTTCCTTTGTGACACATACCCCCATAGCAATATCCTTGGAAATCTCATTAACGAAGGATTTGGTGAACCATTTGGTCAAGAGTTGATCAGGAATTTCAAATTTGATCAAATGACGTCATCGTCTCCATTCATGGATGTGATCGGAGATGTGCGTAGCAGTATCTTGTTTCAAGGACGTGAGGAGGCATGTTCCCGTTTCGTAGTGAACATGTAACTGAAAGTGCATGAGGAAAGCCATAGCTAGATAATTGAAATTTGGGAACATTCCACGAGGAAGCTTGATGTACCACTTTGCAACGATATCAATCAAAGTTCTTTGGAAAATACGTAGACATACGAAGTCATCAACCCATGAGTTAGAAGAACACCAGAGATGGTAGGTCATGACATGTGCCTCAGGGTATTCTCCAGAATTTCCTTCAAATTTAGGGCAATCGCTTGGGATTTTAGTATGAACAAGAATCAAATATGGATTATGGAGAATCCGATTGTTAATCAGTCTTGACACATTGGGTAGTTCCAATGGTGCAAGAAAAGGCAATTGCAAATTAAAAAGAATAATCGACATTTGATAAAGGCCTATTTGAGGATTCCAACCAGGTTGGGAGAAATTATACCCCCATGGGTTTTTTCTGGAAGGATTTTTCCCATAAGGATTGAAACCTTAGGGATTTTGACCATATCCTGGTTGTAGACCAAAGAATGGATTTTTTCCTGTAACAAACCACTTAGGTTTAGCCTGAGCATAATTCGCAACATATGGATTTTGATGTCGTCGAAATTTTTGGTGCATGTTACCTTGAGGTTGACCTTGTGAACCCAAAAGGTAACCTTTTGAACCCAAAGGTTGACCTTGTGAACCCAATGGTTGACCTTGACGCTGACATCATGGTAACTTGAGGATTTTTCTTCATGGTGTCTTGAGGCTGCTGAGGTTGGACAGGTTGACTCTGAGACCCAAGTTGACCTAGTTGAACAAATATTTGACCTTTTTGAGATGAGGGTTGTCCTTGTTTAAAAAAAGGTTGTCATTGCTGAGTGTAAGGTTGTCCCTATTGAGCATAATAAAACTAACTCTGGTGAGAAAAATTTTAACCATATTGAACATAAGGCAGTGCTTGTTGCACATAGGGTCATTGTTGGATGAAGGTAGGCCCCTAATGACATACATAAGTCCCTGAGTGAATCCTAGACTGACCTTGAAACCCTTGCAGATTCAACAGTAGAGTCTCCAACTGTTGAGAACCATAAGGGAAATAGGGTTGTTGGTTGAGTATTTGGTTTTGCAAATATTGCTGATACTGATCGTAGGTTAACCCTTTCGGAATAGATGATTCATAAGGCATAGGGATACTACCAACAGGTTGACTAGATCCTGGAATGTGAGTTTTTAATCCACTCACAGACGGTCTAGTTGAATTTTGGGAGATATTTGACAGGGATGGCTGCACCCCGGTAGTTGGGATCGACATAATCGACGTTGGTACACAGATGGGAGGTGTCGAAGCACTAATGAAGAAAGTTGGTTGTGTTGGAACAAACATAACTAAACTTTGAGCAGGGAGAGTAGAGGATGAAACAGATATAAATGGACCAGATGTAGGCACTGTAGTATTTTCCAAATGGTGTTGTGGTACAAGGACATGACACTTGAAACACCAGAAACTAGATGTCCCAAGAACGTGTAACTAGATGCAATCGATGGCTGGGTAGAGGGATGAGAGGCCTGCCCCCCATAAGGAAAGTGTTCAGGAGGGAACTGATGCCCCTCATACAAATACTCATCCATACCACTAAGAGAACTCAAAACTTTAAGGGGAGATGATACCTCACCTTCAGAAGCCATAGGTGGAAATAACTAACGAGTGGCGGCACGATGTGTGGGTGGTAAAGGAACCAAAGGTCTGCTTGGGGTATCAAAAAAGCTATACTGCTATTAAGGAGAGACCTCTACAGAATCAAACAATGGATTGTGAGGAAACAAGATGTAGCTAACTAGCTCGTAAGGAGGAGACTGAGTAGAAAGGGGTTGAAAAATTGGAAGGATCGCAAGCTCAACACTTTGGGCTCCAACCGATGGTGAAGTGTCAGAAGAGACTTGTGGTGATGTCCCTTCGGTAGTGGATGATGAAGGGGAAGCCGAACTTGATGGTTCAACCATGGTGACTTTAACTCAGAAGTAAAATAGGAAAGTATGTGATTTATTCAATGCTTTTAAAATGTATTTATAAGGAGTTACTCATGATATGGCCAAGAAGTAACTTTACAGGTGCGCCATGTTATCGTGGGTAATTAATTTTAGAACTTAAAAAGCAAAAAATAAATAAAAAAAAGGAATGTTCTAGGAAAGATGGTTTACCAAGTATCCGTGAACTGCATAATACCTCCTGGCAAACCAAGAAGTATGGGTAGGAAATATCCCCGAATGCTATTTTGAGTGTATCACGTTTACGAGGCAACAGACTTGGTTACCTGTGTCTAAAGGATAACAACCTAGTGGGGTATCTCGTTATATACTCTACAGTACGAGGAGCACAAGTTTGTGTTGGTGTTTTCTAATGTGTAACCGTTCAATGAGAGCGTCCACATATACTTATCATACATGATGCAAGTGCTATATACTTCCATACATGGGACAGGGTTTTACTCCCAGAATGCAACAAAGGCTATTAGCAACAATTGCCAGGTTTATAGACACCGGAACACATATCTAGACTAGACCTCTAAATGGTTTGCGTTAAGTTCCAAATCCTCCTTAGATTCATTGAATGAATTTTAAAGTTAATCTTGAACTTAAGTATCGGTTTTAAGGCCTTACCGATGTCACCTGAATGCCTAAAATGCAATTATATGAGAAAAATACAATTGTTCATTTCGATGAAAAACTACACTAATTGAGACAAAGAGGTTCACACAATCAATGAAACAGTAAAAAAAATGTACTATATGACAAATTTTCACTACTTATTTAAGTGCATAATCCAAAGAAAAATTAAAATCTCTTTCAGTTTCCTAGTTTTTACTAAATGCACTAGAAGTAATCGAAATGAAGTTTTTCATTTTAGATGAAAAAATGAATGCAAGATCCTTTTTTTTGTTTTGTTTTGTTTTGTTTTTGTTTTTGTTTTGTTTGTTTGTTTTTGTTTTTGTTTTTTTTTGTTTTTTTTTTTATATAAACACAATGCAAAAAGGATGAAAAATTCACTTCAAATGCAATTACTTTTTTCAAGTACTTATCTAATGAAATTCCTCAAAATGCTACAAGATGCAATAATCAAAATACTAAAGAGAAATCTCAACTCATTTCCTCAAAACAAAGCATTCTTCACTTTTCATGCTGATTGATACACAAACAAAATATGTTTTAGTTCAAGAAAAGAATTGTAATCTATGATTGTTGATGGAAGAGATAATAAAATTCACATGAAATGGATGCTTGAAAGCCCTAATCACATAGATCAACTAAAAAACAAAAAACAACAAAACCAACGGGTTCGAAATAGATGAAAAAACTGACTCAACAACAAGTCTGGAATCCAACGAAGCATGCAACTATTCAAATGACTCAAAGAACCTAGAAACCATAGGATGACGAGGATGCACAATTTCTAAAGAAAAGAGACCAAAGATGGAAATCTCAACCCATTACCAAAGAGAAATCTCAACTCATTTCCTCAAAACAAAGCATTCTTCACTTTTCATGCTGATTGATACACAAACAAAAGATGTTTTAGTTGCAGAAAAGAAATGTAATCTATGATTGTTGATGGAAGAGATAATCAAATGCACATGAAATGGACGCTTGAAAGCCCTACTCACATAGATCAACCGAAAAACAAAAAACAACCAAACCAACGGGTTCGAAATAGATGAAAAAACTGACTCAACAATATGTCTGGAATCCAACAAAGCATGCAACTATTCAAATGACTCAAATAACCTAGAAACCATAGGATGATGAGGATGCACAATTTAGAAAGAAAAGAGACCAAAGATGGAATAATTGAGACAAGAATGTCACTGAATAGAAGAGAACAAGAGCAAGTTGAGCAAAGAAGGAAATCTAGAAGGGTAAGATGCACCGGAAATTAATGAAGGGAAACCCTAAAAACATTTACATATAAATCGATGTGCTTGTGAGTCTGCACCTCGCACTAGAAGAGGATAAGCGCTTCTATGTTAAAACATCTAGCGCTGATCAGCGCATTTGTTAGAGAGTTAACATCGTCGATCAAGGAAAATGTCAAAAAAGGAAGGGATTTCTCAAAGAAATCCAAGCTTATCACTTCAAAAAAGAGATTGATGACTATAAGTAGTCAAAAAAGGCAAAAAAAAGGAGAGATAGATATTCAACAAAATATGGACGAAAAATCAACATCTCAAAGAGTGGAAAGAGATTAGAGGTAATGACTCCCCAGTGGAGTCGCCAATTAGTTGTCTAGGTAAATATTCTCTGCGGAAAGAGACAATCCCTCTAGCCCTAGGGTGGGTCTAGCAACAAATGTAACTAGAAAATACCTACTTTCCTAGATTATAAATGAAACAATTGGTTGTCTAGGTAAATCCTCTCTGCGGACAGAGACAATCCATCTAGCTCTAGGGTGGGTCTAGCAACAAGGGGAATAAGCAAATACCTACTTTCCTATATTATACATGAAACACAGATCGAAGGAGATGGCGTACCTTGATCTGATGTTGCGATGTTTGTCTTCGTCGAAGTCCTTTGGTCCTTCGCTCTTCCAAGCTTGATCTTTTCTGCTACTAGCATTCAATTACCTGCAAAAGTGACCAAGAAACAACAAGAAAACATAAAATTTCAACAAGCATATACAAGAATAATCTATCTAAATAATCAAGGAATTATAGAATTCTTATCATAAACACGAAAAAGAATGGAAAATAAATATCAACTGTATCATATTATTAATAAAATAGGAGTTACAACCTGTGCCTTGATGTCGAATCTCTCCTTCGGCAGGTCCAAATCCAGGCACGTCTCCAAAGAACTCTTTTTCAACTCAGTTTGAGAAGGCTAAGGGTATCAACTCTCTCCTTCAAAGCTTGTGACAATCTTCAAACATTTCTCTTCTATTCTCTTCTATTCTATTCTAAATAGAAGAGGCATTGGAAGGTGATCAATTTATAGAGATGGAGGAGTGGACATGGATCCAGTTATGATGGGAAAAAGGATTATCTCCTTGGGAGGTTCCTTTTTGTAGGAAGAAGAGGCCCAAAGGAGGAAGCTCGGCCATATCCTGATCAACAAACATCCAGCTCTCCGCCCTCGAATATTTTAGGCCATGAAGCTTCATTTCCATTTTAAAAAATCTTCCAGAATTAGATTGACATGGGTGTGAGGTCAATACTAGCGCCGATTGGCGCTGGCCACATGCAAAGGATAGGCCATCGGCGTTGGTGAGACACAAAAGGATCACTCTACTCCAAAAATATGGGTTTTTAGGGAGTTACTCTAGGAATGATCAAAAGAGAGATTGTTCTTCAGACTGTAAGGGATCCAAAGGCATATTTTCATGATGGAAAAAGTACACAAGGATCATTGTAAGGGTCCTCCAGGATTTTGGAACAGGGCGTGCAGGGATAGTGACAAAATGATGTGTAACAATGCCCCACTTTGAAAAAATAGACCTCAATATGATTTCCTTTTAAAGAGGAAAGAGAAAAACCCCCTCTCATAGAAGGAAATGGAAATATCTCCTTCAATCACATGTATCCATTTTTTATCCACCAAAGACTCAAAGAGCATGGTGAGTGACATAATCCCATAAACTGTTTGGTTAGGCATCTCTCTACTAAATTAGGTTCCATTTGTGCGATTAATGTTCATGAATGACAATTTTCAAGACATCATCTAATTTCTTCACAAATCATGACAACTTGGAGAGTCAGAACCTTAAACCATCAACAACCAATGCATTTAAAGCACTAATATCGAGATAAGATGGAAGAGGCAGAGGGTTAGGTCCTCAAAAACCTAAAACCATCAGTGAGGTGGCTAGGGTTTATTTAGTTCTTTCCTTGATCACTCTTCACTAACACTGAAATTATGAAATACATACTTTAAAATAATTACATAACATAATATATGTGTTTAAGACAATGAAAATAAGATATATAAATTACTTATAAAACCCTAGGTTTCTTTTGACTATTGACTAATTTTATAAAATCCTATCAGTTCATTTGACTATTCACTAGTATTTTTATAGAAATTTTGTCTAAGGTTAATAATGTTAACATGGTGGAGAGATGATTAATAAATTTGATAGAAACAAAAGCTAAAAATCAAACATAATTAGCCCTATCAAACAAGTATAAAAAAATAATATCAAAACTATTTTTATAAGAGGAAAAGGTAATAAATTATGCATGAAGATGAAGATGCGAGAAAGAAAGGGAATTTCACATGTGTAAATGTAAAATGATTATTCATGAGCCAAGGAAAGATATCTTCCATATTCAAAAAAGTCAAGGTTGTAGATAAATGTCAGTGAGAGTGCCCCCCCTTGAAGTAGATAAGGTTGCAGATAAGTGTGAGTGAAAGAGGTCTAATGTTGCAGATGAGTGTCAGTGAAAAATATTTTTTGTAATAGTTTGCTAGATTGGAATGTTTTTTTTTAAATATATTTATATTTGATATGAGGGATACATATGTTTTGGCCCTTTAGGAATTTCTTAGGAAATACGTCTCAAAGCCATTACAAAAAATACTCATTATGAACTCAACATGTCACATCAAGGAAATGAATGTGTGTTGGGAGGAAACAACAATTCTCCCAAATACTCGAGCTACCAAGGTTGGAATGTTATGAAAGTAAGAACTACATACATACTATATATTTATATATATATCCTTAAAGAAGTATCTTTATACTCCATATGACGAAAATGCATGTTTTGGTTTTCGAGGGACTCTTATAAAACATGCTTGAAGCCATTACGAGAATACACTCATTATGAAATCAACATGTCACATGCCAAAATTGAGCTTAGGTGGAGAGAATAACAACATTTCTCCCAACCACATGTGCTACATCCAATTGACTTGCGGTAGTAAAATTTATTATAATTTAGTTGTTATTAAGAAACAAGGACAATTATCATTAGTTTCTATTTGTGAATGTGGGTTGGCTTATCTTTTTCAATGGAGGAAAACCACACTCATTGAAATAACTCACTGGTAGTCTATAAGGGGCAAACTTTCACTTCTACCAGATGCCTATGGGTCCTGGTTTGTTAACTAGCTTCATAATGTTTAAGGAAGACAAGCTCTTAGCCAATAGAGGAAATTTTAAGTCTAACGTAAGAACTGTAATGTGGTTTAAACCTAGATAATATATGAAAGAAATCCAATATACTTTTTCATCATCACTAAAAATATATCCAATTGCATTTTAATCTATTTCCCAATAGATAAATGAATAAGAAATTTATTATATCAAACTCTTTGATGAATTTTTTAATTTAATTGTTAAACATTTAATATTTGATGACGATGTTGATGACGATTGTAAATGTTGAATGAGATCAATTATGGTTATTAAATCTTAAGAAAAATAAAATGAATTTATTGGGTTTTTTTTTAATTTCATGTTTGTGCTAAAAAAGATTGGAAATGAACTTTCCTAAATATCCATAGTTTTCTTGGGTTAATAGGTTGGGAAGGTTGGTATTTTTCAAAATATACTGAAATTGAGATCTAATGTGAGTATACATAGGAAATTATAAGAAAAAATGCTTTACTCATCCACCTTCTTAGTATCATGAAGAGGACAAACTCGTTCAACATATACTGTTTTAGGAATTTTCCAATGCCTTATTTTACTATGAAGCTCATGAGAAATTGTTCTTATTTTAATAATGTTGATTTATTTCTTTAAAATAGATATAACAAAAATATATTTTTGATATTTTAAATTGGGTTCAATTACTTCTTAATAGTATCTTAATTTTCTCTTATCATCAATTTCTTAATTGCATCACAATTTCTCTATCTTCTCACATGATCTTTTATGCAAGCTTTACATCTTTTTTTTTTTTTTTGTTGATCCATGTTAACCATTAATATGGAATTAAGATAGATAAATAATGAAATTACTTAAAAAATAAAATATATTTAACTTCATTAAATAAAACTAATAAAAACCAACCGAAATTTTGCTTTGGAAGGGAGGTAGACACAACTAATAATTATACTCTTATTTTCATTTGGTAACCATATTATAAGGTGTTTTTATATAAGAAGATTACAAAAATAAAAATAGAGCAAAACAACCAATTTTGATATTTCTTCCCCAAATCCTACTCTTTGTATCTTTTACCCATAAGTCAAGCATTTTTGATATTCCCAACTTTAATCATCATAAAAAATAAAATTGAATCAAAATTCTATGCAATGAAGTTATTATATGGTAGTCATGTTTGTTATTAATTTATAAATAAGGGCCTGAATTTTCAATGTATACTGTTATCACCCAAAAAAATTTCAAAATATCATTGTGTCAACTCTGTTTTTGATCATGGTCTTAAATAGGTCTGAAAGTCATTTTTAGTTTGGTTAAGGGTAGGTCATAGTTTTTATAAATTTAAAGGTCATCATTTAAGTTCAAATAAAGTCCTTCAAGGTCCATTCCATGGTCAAAGATTCATATTTTTCATTTAGGGGTCATTCCATTAAGTTTTAGGCTAAATTTCTGCAATTAGCCAGGAATCCACCATTTCGTAGCACCGCTAGTTCAAAAAAGAGGAAATGCGCTACGAAAGTGCTGCTACTTTCGTAGCGCAAACTACGCAATATGAAGCAAAAACCCTGTTTTCTGGTTTTTAGTAGTAAACTTCCAAGGAGGATTCTGAGCAACTAAAAACGAATTTAGGAAAACTGAAAGAGGTTTTTCTTCCTAACAAACCTAAATACAAAAAAATCTCTTAGTTTCCTCAAATTCATTAGGAGGTATGAGAAATTTATAAATTAAAATTCACTACGAAACTGTTGTTACAAAATGTCCTGTACGTCACTGTTTAGTAGTCAACTTCAAGTTCAGTTTCTGGCCAAATGAAAATGCCTTTTGGAATTATAAAAGAGGTTTGTCTTCATCACAGTCCCAGATACAATAATCGCTCTCACTTTTTCATATGTGTTATCCGTTGGGAGATACAAGGATTTCTTTGAAGCCCTATTTTTAGAAACAGATTTTTCCTGTTTTACACATGTTTTTCAAAGGCAGTTTCTGGACAGCAAGAGATGTGTTTTAAAAAACCAAGAGAGGTTTTTATTCAAGAAATCATGGAATACACAAACCTCCTTCATTTTATTCAAATACATTATATAGTAAGAGATATAGGCTCTGTCCCAAGACCTATTTTTCAAGAAAAATAAGGAAAAACCAATAGGCCAAGCTATTGCAAATGAAGAAGGGACCTCAAGAAGGCTGGAATGATTATGTTTTTCAAGTGATATGATGAAATAAGATTTATTTTGAAGTCTTGGCACATTTGGTTTTAAATTTTGAAGAAATCTGGCCAAAAAATGCTCACTCAACAGTTTCGTAGCGCACATAGTGCAAAATCAGTGAAAAGCGCTACGAAACTGCTGTAGCATGCTTTTTCACTCTCTCTCTTAAGTTTTGGAAGGGAAAATATATGTATGAAGACCTGAAATTTCTAGGGAAGCTGTGCTAAGTGATAATGAAGATAAATCTGAAAAGAAGAAGCCAAAATTTTGAAGATAAATAGTTAAAAGTCTGCGCTACGAAAAGCGCTATGAAACTGTGCTGTTTTCGTAGCGCAAGTTTGTTTTTGCTATTTTGGGAGTTCGAAATTGATTTTGAACAACAGGTACTCATGGATGATTTTGGGCATATGTTATTCCAGTTCCTGAGAGAAAATAGCTTAGAATTCATGGGTTCATGGTGGTTAAAGTGTCTCAAGAAACAAAAAATCCCTAAACCTAGAAAACATGGGACAGTTTCCTAGTTTGCAGGAGATCAACATTGAAAACATTAAGTGCTGGAGTTTATCATTTGGATTCGACCTTATGGAGATATAGGTGTCAAATGATGTAAAATATCTTAGATAAGGTTGTTATAATTAGAGTTAATGAGTTTGAGTCCTATTTGTATTAGGACTATTCTCTAGGTTTGCAGCTGCCATTTTGTAATAAAGACCATGTTATATGGTTAGGAAAGGTGTCAAACAATAGGAATTTGATGTATATAGTTGAGGATAAGGTTATCCTATGTTGTAATATGTCCATTAAAGACCAAGGGGTCGAATTAGCAAAGGGTTGGAGACTTTTTGGAAAATATAGGCTCTGTCCCAAGACCTATTTTTCAGGAAAAATCAGGAAAAACCAATAGGCCAACCTATTGCAAATGAAGAAGGGACCTCAAGAAGGCTGGAATGATTCCGTTTTTCAAGCGATATGATGAAATCAGGTTTATTTTGAAGTCTTGGCACATTTGGTTTTAAATTTTGAAGAAATCTGGCCAAAAACTGCTCACTTAGCAGTTTCATAGCGTACACAGTGCAAAATCAGTGAAAAGCGCTACGAAACTGCTGTAGCATGTTTTTTCACTCTCTCTCTTAAATTTTGGATGGGAAAATATGTGTATGAAGACTTGAAATTTCTAGGGAAGCTATGCTAAGTGATAATGAATATAAATCTGAAAAGAAGAAGCCAAAATTTTGAAGATAAATAGTTAAATAGTCTGCGCTACGAAACTGTGCTGTTTTCGTAGCGCAAGTTTGTTTTTGCTATTTTTGGAGTTCGAAGTTGATTTTGCACAGTTGGCACTCATGGATGATTTTGGGCATATGTTATTCTAGTTCCTGACATCAAATAGCTTCAAATTCATGGGTTCATGGTGGTTAAAGTGTCTCATGAAACAAAAAATCCTAAACCTAGAAAACAGGGGACAATTTCCTAGTTTGCAGGAGATTAGCATTGAGGACATTAAGTGATGGAGTTTATCATTTATATTTGACCTTATGGAGATATAGGTGGAAAATGATGTAATCTAGCTTAGATAAGGTTGTGGAGAGTAGAAATCCCCTCTGCGAATGAGGCCCGATCCCTACTAGCGAGGCCAAGGTCTAGCAGCAATCGTCACACTGCGATGGGGTTCCTAATTGCAAATAAACCGACTAACGATGAAGGCTTACCTGGAATCCAACGCTGTTGCTTGTAGAAGAGGTGGCGCTCCCGTTCCTTATCTCTGGAAGATCACGATCCCCATGATCTCCGCGATAGGACACCTGCACATGCGAGAAACAAAAAAAACGCAAGCGTAAAATCCAGTAGATGCAACTATATGTCAGTCAGAAAGGACATAACTCATCATCATAAATAACAACAAGAGTGGAACCATAACCAATAGTCGTTCATTAATAATCAATCAAAGGAAAACTACAACCATAGTTCTGACGCTGAATTCTCCTTCGGAGGGGGTCGCCAGCAGAACACGTCTCGAAAAGCCTATCAAGGATGGGACAAACCTCCCTCTTCAGCTCTTGACGATAGTCTCCTTGCTTGAAATTGGCCTTAAGGGAATTATGGAGGCTCTTGCAACATAAGGCTCTTGGGAAATTTTGGAACTTGAAGACTAGCTTGCAATGGAGATGGGCAAGCTTTTATAGATGGAGGAAGAGGAGTTGGGATCCCTATAATCATGGGATTGGCCCTATCATCAAGGAAGCTTCCATGAGAGGTGGCAAACCACTTCCTCTCTATGGAAATCCGTAGCCAAACCTCCCAGCTCAAGATAGATATCAGTTCCTGGATCAGTTAGGACGAATGGATCGGTTAGGAAGAAACTTCCTTATTTATTTTTAAAAACACCAAATTGGGTGGCGCGGTGCAACTCTGGGATGGTGATGGGCA